>VZRX01010490.1:129393-150276 GCA_013398075.1 Notiomystis cincta
CGGTACCAAGACAGGGAGACGCAGCAGTGCCGTGACGCCGGGGCAGAGCCTGGCACTGCACTGTGGTTAATGCCCCGCAGTGGACACCGACCCGTGCACACCTCCATGCCCCAGGACACAGGAAGCAGGGAGTCCTGGAGATCCCTTTGCAACGCACTCCCTGTTCTTTAGCATGCTTTCAACAGCTGGAGCCTAAAATCAAAGCCAGTTCAAACTGGAAATAAAAGAGAGATCGGCAGCCCTGAAGGCAAACAACTATTGAAAGACTTTATCCCGAGGCAGGGGGGATTCGCAGGCACTCGCAGGCACTGAGGCAGGGTGGGATGTCCCTGTGAGCTGGCTCGCTGCAGGAGCTGAGCCCGGTGGGGACGGCGATGGCAACCAGGCTCCTGTCATCAACATCTGGCAGCCTGCACCCTGTGAGCCCTGGGCCAGCCCTCCTGGGGATACCGGAGGTGATGGAGGTGGGTCGGTGTGACAGCACCGGGTTCCTGATGTGTTTCCAGCCTTGGCCAGGCTTCTGAGGATATTGCCCCTTCTTCCTCTCCCCCACTGCCTTCAGCAAAACCAGGTCCTCTCCTCCCTCTCTGGGGTCACACGCTGTAACGATCCCCGGTACGGGCAGCGCAAACCACGCTGCCCAACACCTTCAGCCAGCTCAGCTCAAGGAGGTTTGCTGTATCTCTGCAAATACCACAGTCCTTCCCCCAACTAGAAGCAGCTCTCGACAGCTCCACACCTCTTTCCTCTGTGGGAATCGCTGCCCCAGTGACACCGTGGAGTGGCCAGGCCTCAGTGACAGGGGAAGCTCCCAACTCGTGCAGCCCTCGGACGGTGTCTGACCGCAAGGACAGGGAGCACCCTCAGAGCCAAGGGGGCCGAGGCTGCAGCCCCACTCGCAGCCCCCGCCCGCAGGAGCTGTGTGTACACGCACGCCCACTGCACACGTTTGTTTGTGAGGCAGCCCATGCACATATACATATTAAATGAACACTCCTAATTTCTTATTTAAGTTTAACAGTAGAGTAAAAATAGCTGCAATTCACAAGTTCCACCACTACCCTCATCTGCCAGTCCACATAAAACATGTGAAATCCAACACAGGAGACAGCCAGTTGGATATTATTAGCAGTAACTCATCCTACTCAACTCACCGGTAACATACTATGAATTTTGCCATCTTTCTGCTTCCAATATATTCATGAGTGAGACTTGGGGTTTTTTTTCTGAGACTCACCCATTACTTTATAAATATTCCCAATTTGGAAAGTAGTGTTTGATCTTCAGATCAAAGTGAAGCTGCCTCATTGTGATCTGTCCTACAAGGTCACAAGACATTGCATTTTCACAGATACTAACCAGAACTCAGAATTCAGCTAACCTTGAAAATCCTGGGGAAAAGCAGTATATGAAAGCAGTAGTTAGGATATCTTTCTGCCAGCATTCCAGCCTGCATGCTTAAAATCCATAATGAAAATTCATTTGCACAAATGTTCCTTGACAGATAACTAAAGAGAGGAACAAAAATAGCATATATGCATAATCAGATTTAAGTTTCAAAAAACAGACCTCCAGTTTTTTTGCATGTTCAACCTCTTCATCTATCGGTACTCCTACAAACATGTCTTCATTTACTATAAATGGCACATGAAAATGAAGATCTTGTTGGGAAAATGTCTTTGGTACAGGACCAGCCTTTGGACTACTTCAGTGTTCCAGATACAAAAATCTCGATGAACAGCTTTATTTTCTTTGAAAAGCAAGAGCTGTTCACTCCCCACCACGCTAAAAAGGTAAAATAAAATAAAATTACATTCCAAGTGACTTTTTGAATGTAGAAGACAACCAGACATTCCTTGAAAACATATCCTTTCTCTTTGTTTATGATTACTGCAGTGGGGCACATTTAAAGCTAAGGGGTAAATTGCCAGTGCTATTTCAATCAAAGAGAAATCAGCATGAGACAGACTTGTCCAGTTACTGTCACATAGTGCCATGATCTCCCTGGAGATGATCTGACCACTGTTTTGAAGGAGACAAAGATCTCATCCAATTTTGATTTATAGTTTTTCTTCTTGGTCATCTGTTGAGTCTTTGCTGATGATTATTTCCATGATTCTGATCACTAAAATATACTTGAACCTTCAGAAGGTGCCTGGATTGGGCAGAAGAAAATCCTGAAGTTTGGTGCCCAAGCCAGGACTGGCTGTTTGAATACACAGGGCAGGGTTTTCAGCCAGCACAGAGCAGCCCTTGCTGTCTGGCTCCTGCACAGGGCTGCCTCAAATCCCCATCACTGGCCCGAACTGCAAACAGTGCTGACTCTTTCACCGAATTACAGGAAAGTGCAGAAGTTCTGGTTTTCTGTTCACCCTCCCTGGATCATTTGTGCTGTGGCAGGACCCAGCCCACTGCTGTTTGCTCTGAGTTTGAATCTATCCTGAGCACAGAAGATTCTCGGTTGGTCCCATCTCATGCCGAGCAAAACAAATGCTGCACAAACATCGAGACCAGGTGAAAAATACCAAGGCAGCTGCAGAGCTGACTGCTATGAGACCAGCTGCAAGTGCTGACAGGCCCCAGTGCAGCATGCCCATGGTCCAGGGCAGCCCATGAACAGAGGAATTCCTTCCCCCAGTGCTCCTCACCAAGCACAAGCCCAGCGTGGGAGCCTGTAGGGGATCCATGCTCCTCCCTGCCCTGCAGAATTCTCATGACATGCTGCCATAAAGTAGGAACTTACTTCCAGCACCCTGGGTCAAAATATTCCATCCTCAGACTAAACAGCATTCTCAGTTATCTCCTGTTCCCCTACATAAAAAGTAGTACAAATTTTATAGTAGGTCCTATATAAACCAATAGTAGTTGGGGGGAAAAAAAGCTGCATCAAAAATCAGAGAAGAAGAAAAAAACCCAAGCCAGCTCCAAGCCTCCCTCAGTCCATCTTAACCCCCAAACGACTCCTCTACAGTTACAAGCTTGAAGCTGCTATGGTGTGACAAAAAAACCCAGCCTGGCATTGGGTGTCAGGAATCACTCCCAAGGCTCTTTTGTTCTCACCATTACAGAAAAAGCAGGAAAAAGAGGCTTTAAACTTCAAACCTATGGACTATTTCCACTGCCTACACTCTCCAAAAGTAGAGCATTATTTTCTAAAAAGCACCACCAGAATCTCTTCTCTCTCTTTTCAGGATGAGATAAACAAGACTTTCTCCAGTCAGGGATGACACAGCAGTACTGAGCCCCTCGGTGGTTTTTTGCTCTTCTAAGTAAACAGAATTACTATTCACCAGGAAGCAGAGCTGTTCAGACCCAAGTCCCGCATCACTTAACTCCTCTGTGAAATATCCCATGGAAATGACTCAGCCTTTCCTCTGCAGCCGGCTGGACACACACTGCAGCACGGCCGGCTACTCTCCACCCGCGGCTGAGAACGCTTTGCCCGCCACTCCCCACCGCCAGGGCTCGGGTTTACCCCTACAGGGGTCGAGTAAGAGTCAGCCTGGGGCTTACTGCTGAGTGCAAGATGAAAAAAGGTGTAAGTGGAAGCTGAGCTTTCCAGCAGCTCCAAGCCAAGAGCTCAAACTTGAGGATATTTTAGTAACAGACCAACTGGGCTACTAAGAATTAACCTTTATAGTAAAGAATGGCTACAAAAGCAGCTGTAAACAGAAGTATTTTTGTGTTGAGAGCATCACTTGTAAATAGTGATGGGGATGTTCCTGCATGTGTCTGTGCCATGGCTATTTGCAGAAGTGCACTGGGTAGCCTTGCTTAGAAACAGGGAAAAAAATCAAAATAGACTCCTGTGACACCAGTGTAGATAAGTCAGCTAGACTTCATCTAGCTCACTTCTTCCTCAAAGGATTAGGTGATTGGTTGGTTTTTGTCTTCTCAGGGTACAGAATCACAAATCCCAGCACCAGAAGAGACACCAGCACAACCGGTGCACAGGACTGTATGTGTCCAAACTGGCACCCATCCAACAAAGCACAGAAACACACATGTGAGACACCTCACTAGGACTACTGAGATATTTAAAAATAACTGTGTAGCTGATGCATTACAAAAGCTTCTCATAGTCTAAACCCATTTTCTTCTCATACTTACATAAGTTTGCTAAGACAAGGTCTTCTGACTCTGACAAGAACTCGGGTCTCTTCTTCATGATTTACATGACCTACTAAATGCTCAGGATGGCCACAACACCTCATATAAAGAACACCAGTTTCCTTTCAGATTCTCACAGAAAATATTAATGAGAGAAAACCCAGTTCTGCCTTTTCCCAGCTGTGAATTCCAACTCCTTTACAGCACTATATCAGTAAAAACTGGATTTGATCTGACCTGGTAGTGCAGCCATTTTTGGAAAAGGAGGGCGTTGTTTGAAGATAGAAAAATAGAAATATTTTTACTGAAGTTAATTCATATTCAGTCATCCCAAAATGTCAACCACAAAAGATTGTCTATCTGGTGCATAAAAGATCAGTGCCAATCAGCTAGGAAAGGTCACAGAACAAACAGAAGAGATCAACTCCCACAGCTCTGCAGGCTCCTGAGATAGGAATGTGTTATTCCAGTGTCTGGGGGGGTCCAAGCTGAGCCAGGAACTTGAGCAGTGCCCAAGTGACTTCTCTGCCCACCACAAAGCCAGAGCAAGCCACACTCTCACAGCAGTAGGCACAGACCTGCTCACTCACCTCTCAGCATGATGGCTCCTGGAAACATCAGTGTAAATGACAGCTTCTGCCCCTGAAATATTTACATCTCAGCATGGGACACACCAGAACTTAACATAAGGCCACTTTACACATGACAAAACACTGTAAATAGTCCTTCACAGAGCCAAGGCAAGTTGCCTGCAAATTGTCACATTACTCAAATAAGATCTTTTCCCACCTTTTCATAAATCTGATGGTTCATCCTTTGTCAACAGCTAGATAAAAACAGACTTAGTGGGTCTCCAGTGAGTTGGAGCCTCTGAGAGTTCTCCTCCTTCCACCTGCATCCAAACATTTCAGCAGCTTCTCTCAGTTGTGCTCCCTACTTGCACAGAATGAGGTTCTGCCCCCCTGCCTGACTTCACACAACCACAGAGCCTCCTCCCTTGGGATCCTGTGATGGATGCCAAGCCTGGCAACTCCCACTGCTGTGTTAATGGCCTAGGATTCATCTGTGTCCTAAGGATGAAAACAAATTACCCAGACTGGCACCAGAAGAACCTGGCACTGGTTTTCTGTGACTTTTACCTGACTGCCAAGATCATGGCACCACGTTCACAGAGACAAATGAGAAGGTGAGCAGAGCTGGTCACAAATGAAAGGGACTTTGAGGAAGAAGTGTGATGTCTTGGATGGAAGCAGACCTCTGCAGGAACTGGAGTCAGACCCTGCAGCAGACAATGATGCTTCTGGAAATGTGGAAGTGGAGCCTTGCTCACTCACTGGCATGGAACTGGAACCAGTTTACCCAAACAAAATGCTGGTCTCAGTTTCTGTAGGCAGAGGAAAGCTATAACCTTGAGGATTGGGAAACCAACCATGAGCCTGAGCTTCCATTCTGTCTCATTCACCATGGAATAATCGTGGTATGAACAGAGATGGAACAAGACACATCTGACTTCAGTGATGTAAAAAGTAGGTTTATCTAAGCTCATCTGACCAGATACCTGGGCTGAATATTCAGGAAAGAAGAGAGAAAGGCAACTTCAGATGGCAATTCATTCCCATACAAAGAACATCATTAATTTTCACAGCTGTATGAATGAAAACATTATCTCTGCTTTACTGGACTGATTCAGACTGTAATCAACCTCATACATCTTTATGATAAGTAATATTCACCCCCACCAAAATTAAGCAATTGCTTAATGAAGGTCAGGATAGCTCAGAGTCTTGCTTCTGGCAGTGCTCACTCACACATGGGACATAAAACCAGCCCAAGCAGTGGCTCAGTCTCACTTCCCACACTCCACTGGCCTTGCAGAAATTAGCCTCACAACAACTCTGGGCCTAGCAGGAGCTGCTGCTGGCAAGAGCAAAACAAAGGTGACTTCTAGAAATCACACAGGGATTTTGAATTGGAAAGTACAATGCATCATGAGTAAACAGAAGAGAATTCATTACCACAGGTTAGATGCACTGTTTTTGCAAGCAACACCATGAAAAATATTGGCCAGCAAACAGGAACATGAACCACAAGCCTGCATCTGCTCTGTGGGATTTAAATAGGTCTGGAGACTAGAAAAAATGTGTATGCAAATTTCACATAAGCAAATTAGAAGAAATTCAGAGAAGTCAATTCAGAGAAGGAAGCTAATAACAGAACATCTGCTGCTGCTCCCAATATTCGCGTTAGCGGCTGGGAACATTTCTGGGGACTCAGACCTCATCAGAAAGCTCAAAAAGGTTCTGTTGCTATGCAGAGAAACATTGCTCAGAAATCAGAGAAAGACAGGAAGCTGCCCAAGCTCAGCACTGTTATTCCTTGCTGAAGTCCAGCTGAGCTACAGTAGGGCCCCGTTTGCTTGTACAGAACTGGGCAATGTCCAGCTCATGCTACATTTCTACCTAAAACCACCACAGAAGGAGCAGACTAAGCTGCTCAAGTAGACACAAAGATGATTTTAATCAAATTCCCAGTCCACATGTATGGCCTTTGCAGCACCCCAGTCATGCAGGTAGATCATGCTGAGCTGAATTCACAGCAGACAGACACGCTGTTACACAGGTGATGGTATATCAGCCGGATTTCTGTCCTCTCCCTTCAGCCCCCTTCCCCTTGTTTGGCACTCTCATTTTCCACCCAGATCTTCTTTCCTTGTTTTGTTAAAAATTACAACATGCTTCTCATGGGAAGCAGCCACCAAACCCTCAGTATCTCCATGTCCTTATCCTTCAGCTGAGGTCAACTTACCCTTGTTTACAAACAAATAAACTTGGTTTAGCTTTATCTACAACACAACATTCCAAGGCTTGGGAGCTTTGCTGGGAAAGGACGAGGAGCAGACTGAGACTGTCAGGCTCAGAAATAAGTCTGCTGGGCTGTAAGAAGTTCTCTGGGCATATCTTTAATGTTCTCATTTGAGCCATTCCAGTCTGCCCATTGCATGGAACCGCAATGAAGGAAGCCCCCCGTGCCTTTTCTGCTTCCTACATGGGGCAGTAATGAGATGAGAAGCTCTAACTACAAAGGGGCACCTGTGTCCAGCTGCAGAGCTGACCAGTGTGGCCTTATGGAATTAATTAAATCCTGCAGGGATGCCAGGGTAGTTCCCCTCAGAGGCTGGAGCTCCCTGAAGCTGCTGGTGTCTGTATTTCCTCTGGACTCAATCCTCTGCAAACATGGGTTTGCATTCATACAGACACAAACACGGGCGCTTTTTTTCTGCCTTTCTTCTTCCTGACTCACAAATAGGAGTAAACTCAAAACATTACAAAAAGGCTGAAATGCACAAACACTTAGGAAACCAAAGGGGAGCTGTTAATGATGGAAGAAACTTTCGCCTCCATCAGTCCTTTCTTTTTATTCCCCACCTCTGCAATATATGAAACATCTTACTCAGTGACTGTATTTTTAAATCATTACTGCCATAAATTTTAGCCTACTTAAAAATTTCTGAGGTAAAGTCTTTCCAGGAAGCTTTCAGCAAAATATAGTTTCCTGTACAGGAAGTATGCAGTAAAACATGAATTTGTTACAAACCAAACGGAACAGATTTCCAGTACTGAAAGTACTGGGAACAAATAAAATGACGAAAAGCAGAAAAAGAGGGACACCTGCAGTCCGGGTAAGTGCCCTAGCAAGGCTGTCCATTTCCTGGCACTCTGGGCTCCGTCAGTGGCGATATTTCACCAGGGCAAACACCAGCGGTGCCGCCGGCTGGACGTACCGGCAAGCTCGGAAGGGCAGGGCCGGGGTGAACCGGGAGAGCCGCGGGGAGTTGTCCCGGGCAGCTCTGCAGCCACGGGGCTCGGAGCCGGCCCCGGCTCTGCTGCGGCTGCGAGGCTCCGGGAATCACGGCGTGGCACGGGCTGAGAGGGACACGGCGGCCACCGCGTCCCACTGCCCGCTCAGGCAGGGCACCCCAGGGCACCGGGCATTAGAGGGCTCAGGGCACCCCAGGGCACCTGGCATTAGAGGGCTCAGGGCACCCCAGGGCACCGGCCACAGGTCACAGGGTATCCTAAGGTACGGGGCGCAGGGCATCCCAGGGTTCAGGGCATCCCAGGGCTCAGGGCACAGCGCAAGAAAGCATCACAGGGCTCAGAGCACCAGACACAGGGCACCCCAGGGCACAGGCCTGCGTCCTCATCGCTCCTGAAGAGCTGCGGTGGCCGCAACCGGGCGCTGTCCGCGGTGCTAACCGGCCGGGGCGGCGCTCGGTGCCCGCACCCGCATCACCATCCTGGCCCCGAGCAGCCCCAGCTCGGCCCCAGCACACGGGCCCTCCACGCCACAGCCCATCACCGCATCCGTTCCAGCTGCACACTGGGGCTACACAACAGACACCCCAAAAATCTAACCCAGCAAAAGCTCCTGACTGCTTCAGACGCGCTCCATCTTTCCTGCCACCAGCTAGAAAACTTACTGTTTCAGCAGAACAGAAAGGCGTTTAGCAGTTAATAATACAGTTAATATTTGTGATGACTACATTTCATAAATGCCAAAACCACTGCAGACTGCTTCCTTGGCACTGCACACTCTACTGTACTTATATTTATATATTAATTTTAAAGAGAAAAAGAAAAATGGATGCCACATGCAATATGATAAAAGTTGATTATTAAGCTTGTTATTTCTAATACAGAATGACACATAGCTCAGCTAATATCTAAGGCTCCTGGTTAATGCTGAATGCTCTATACACACTGCCTATCAGATTATTATTTGATATTGGGGTATTTTCCAGAAGTCCCTGGATTTGCTCTTCTCTTCTAGCCGTAGGGCGTTGGTTCTTACAGTAATCTGATCATTTCACGTACCCCATGCAGAGAACACACTTGTTCATAATTGGAGAAAACCAAATTACACCATCATAAGCCTTCAGCTAAAACATGGACAAAAGAATAGAGAAATTAAGATGGTTTTGTATTTAAAATGGTTTTGTATTTAAAATGTTTTAAAGTTATTAACACCATAATAAGGTTGTCTTCAGTTAAGGTACTCTGATGAAAGGCAATTAGAAAAGAACTGGAATAATTTGGTTTTTTCCTCTACAGCAATCTTTATGCCTGACAAAAGCCTGGGTACAAAATTAACTAAATATATGGCACAGATGTTTAAAAGGCCATAAAATCAACCTGTTTGACATGGGAAACACAATCGGACAAATTTGCCAGTTCAGCAGCATATTCAGTATATTTACAGTCACAGTCAGTAGGAATGAACAGTAACACCTACCTTTTCCTTCTTAAATAACATTTACCAAAGGAAATTCATGAAGTCAAAGAACAACCACATTCTTAGTATTAAAGAAATATTAACCTCTGATTTCTTTATATAGTTTATAATCTCTACAGAGGATTAGTTGCCAGGAAATACCTTCTCATTTTTTCCTGTTAAAAAAAAAAATTGCTTAAATACATCTTACCTGAATAAGACTTTCTTATCCCCAAAGCCATGCTACCTTACAAGCTGCTCCTGCCCAGGCAATTGCAGTCTACATTTGCAGCAGACACACAGGGAGTAGATCAGAGAAAGTTTACGGCACATTTAAAGTATTCTCTAAGGTACTGGCCAGAAACATCAAGCCCATACTTGTGGTATAGAGAGATCATTAATGGGCATTAGTGACAGACCATTATGACTTTCACAATCATTAAAGATTCATAATGTTGCTGCATTGTTCTGGCAACATCTCACCATTTCATGGACATAAATGTACGTTTCTCCTACATGATTTACTTAAACTTATTATTTTTCAGTGTCAGATTTTGTTTTCTGCCTCCTAGAATTACAAAGAACAGCTGTAACAGGATCCTGTAGTACATTACTGCAGCCATAGGAGTCTGGTGCTTAGTTTATTTGATGCCCTTTTTGTAAGGCAATTTGCAACAGGAATAGCTCAACAACATTCACAAGGTTAAATATGTACCATCATTTCTTTCTACTTTAAATAAGCTGAATTATTGATGTACCACACGTGTTACAAGCACAAAAACACTTGCAAGAATTAAATTTGCTAACAATTCTGAAATAATTACCTTTTGAAATTGTTAAGCTTTGTCACTGCCTTTCAGGAAAGTTCATCATTTGGAATTTGGATATAGTGAAAAACATTGCAGATGTGCTAGCTGGGGCCAGCCAAAGCTGCTGCTCCCAATGCAGTTTTGACAAGCGAGGAAGACACTGAGATTTGCTTTTAAAGATGTACAATCCTGCAAACAGCGAGGTACTTCAGTTGTGTTAATCAAGGGCTGGATTTAAATCTTCTCCTGCTGAACTAGACTGAGACCTTTGTTTAACCCATCTTTCCTCAGCACAGTAAGTTAAGCCCATGCTCATGCATTATGTAAATAATGAGATTTAGGCACTTTAGAAGTAGAGTCAGATTTCGAAGTCAAATATTGTCTCCAAGTGTGACTTGTTCATTGTGAAGTCATAAAACTCCAAGTAGTAGAGAAGAGCTATCTGCAAAGGCTCTGACTCTCCTCCAAGGTCACCATCCCTCTGAGCCACATTTACGAGTGACAGGAGCCTGAGCTTGGTTTACTCTCTGCTCACCCACAAGGAGCACACACCCACCTGTCTGTCAGGGAAACCATCAGACTCCACCTGAGGAGCAGCATCTCCTGAGTTCCTCCAACACAATTACTGTAAACGTGTGACACCTGCTATGGATCAGACCCGTAAGCCACAAACAAGCAAACCCCTTCCAGGTGCTAGGCCTTGGGTACTAAGAGACCTGACAACCAAAGCCTCCCAAGTATTTTAACATGGCTCAGCATCGATGCTGTGCTGAATCCAGGCCTGAAAGGTGAAGCTCACCAATTTACTACAAATAGACAATATTTCAGTGTTTACTAATACACATTACTGCTTATATACTTGGGATTCACAACATGAAGTATGCAGAAACATACCATGCTGTGAATTGCACAATTTTAGAATATTATTATGCCAAGATTGCTTATAATCAAGCTGTGAATATTCCTGATATCCAACTACACTGCACAATGAAAAACATCCTTAATTATTGTTGCCAGAAATGAATAGTAACACACAAGGAAAACTGCATTGGGTCAAAGAAATGAAATTGATTTGGAGACCTCTCCACTTGGAAATGGCACCATTTTCACCAAAAGAAGTCAAAAAGCCACGTGGAAGAATGCAGACAAGCCCATTTCTAATGGCCTGCTGAGTCCTATTGATTTCAGAACTGACCTTAAGTCAATAGGTTTTCTGTCACCTCTGTCAACTACTGACAGGCAGTCAAAAGCCCAAAGTGGCTTCGCTTACTGCCAGGCAATTATAAACAAGGTTAATCCCTTGTAAGTACAAGTCTTCTTCTACTGGTAGATTCCCAAAGCCTACATTAACTTGTGAAGATAACTCCCTAAAACTTACATGGATCTTATTAAAATGTCATTATTCCGTACTCTTCAGCCTACCTCAACAATGGTTTAAGCAGTTGAGAATCATTCATAAGATTTTACAATATAACTGGAGTTGTGTATTGAAAATCACCTGGTTGGACTAGTCCTTATCACCATCTAGTTACTCACTGCATATTTACTTGGTTTGTTGTTTTACTCATGAGAGGAAACACAGCTCCTGTCCAATCTCTGGTTTGTGTCGATCCCCTCATGTCCTTTACGTGCCCTCAGACAGGACTGGAGCCACCTGGCACAAAGGAACCCAGATCCTCAGAGATGCGTCCAGAGCAGCCCCCAGCCCACCTCTGCTGGAGCAGCACCCACCTCTGGGAGGTGTCAGTTTAAAAGAAAAACTTTGTGGTGTCAGAGGAGGACTGCAAGGGGAATTTGCAACAAAACCATCCATTTCTTATTCTTGTCCAGTACCAATAAAAATGAAGCTGCTGTTTGCTATGAACTGACCAGTCTGGCTCCAGCCCATCAGCCTCGTGCTCAGCATAAAAAGCTGGGGGAAGAAGGAGGAAGGGGTGGACATTGGAAGTCGTGGCATTGTCTTCCTAAGGAGCCATTACATGTGATGGAGCCCCAGCCAAAACCAACAGGGGAGTGAGAGAGTGAACACCTAAGAGCAAGGGGAAAAGATGGTTTGGAAAGGGCATTTCTGTTTCTAACCATCTGAAGAGAAAAGCTCAAATTAGCCCTCCAAAAGCATCCCTCTGAGGCAGAAATTGATCATTTACCCACAGTATGACGCGCCGGAACAGATCATTTGGCAGGTCCCAGAAGGATTTCTGGCCCCACATTATCTCGCTGGCTGTTTTGGGAACAGTGCAGCCAGTCCATTAGGAAGCACTCTCCCCCAAGAAACACAGCCACTCATCAGCAGAGTGCTCCACCTCCTGTGTGCGTGCTCCACAACACAGAAACTGTCTCTTTTGCACCTGAGCTATGCTGCAGGCTGAAACAAGGGCTCAGGCACTGCCAAAGAAGTTAGCACAGGCAATCCTAATTCATAGGACCCTGCTTGGCACTTTTGAATATATCTTGTCCAGAAAAAAACAACAGTCAGGCTTGACCTTTTTCCCTGGAACCCAACAACAAACTCCCCAATGAGCCTGTCTGGCAGGAAGAGGCTGATTGCTCAGGCCCCACTCCTGCTGCTACTGCTATTGACCAAAAAACCTCAAATGCAAAACATGGCTGAGCAAGCCCAGCACTGCTGCCTCAGCTGCAGCACAGAGCACTACTGAACAGCAGCTGCAACAGGAGCCTGCTATGGAGACACAGAGAAGGCTCCTGCCCCTTCACAGGAGAATGGAGAACCCTGAACTGCTGCCCAGACAGACACCACACACGTTTGGGTTTCTGGAGCCCACTTCCCTGCACAGACTACTACTGTACTAGTCATCAGTATATTTTCACAGAGTGATTCAGAAGTATAAATTCTAGTGCTGAAGCAAAGTGACTCAATTAAACCAATTTTATAATTTTATTTGTGTTTCAGAGTATAAAAATATCATAGATTTGTATGGGCAAATATATTTTTCCCTCTCTTTTTGACCTGATTGCACTACTCTGTCATGCAATCCAAAATCAAGAAGAAACTCGTTAATGAGTGAAACTATTTAATATTCTGATGCAGGGAATGTATCAGTTTCTACTTTCTAATGAGAAGCTGAGAGAAGTCTGTGCAGCAATTTCGTTTCTTGGCTTCATCTGCCACCTGGTGGAACAACCCGAGCTGGCAGAAAGCAGCATTTTATGGCAGGACCCAGCATATTCCAACAAGCACCTGGAATAAAGGCAATTGTAAGGCTGCAAGAAGCAACGAGCAGCCCTGCAGCTGCCAACATCTGTGCAGCCCACGTTTGCACACAATGTAGCACGTTTCAAAAGTGTTCTGCAACTAAACCAATGTTTTTACAGAAAGAGAGAACTTTGAATTCAGATGTTTTAGCCTAGGAAACTAAATAGCTGCAAACTAACAAATGTCAGAAACTGTCCAAGCAATTTATAACATCTATGACAATCTCCTGAGCCCAACAGAAGCTCAGATTCAAAATCAGGACTCGCAGTCAGACACAGAATTCGAAATAGAGAAGTAGAAGAATAGCTTTGATAGCTGCCTGCAAATAGCTGGAAATTCCCTGCTGTTATGCCATAAAAATAAAGCAGGAGAGACAGAACTGGTACAAGCCTAAGCTTCTGAAGCTATTGTACTCTATTTGGAACACAATGTTTATTTTATATTCTATTCAGAGCATTTTAGCAAAGCTGCAAAACCAAGTATAACCGAAAGTAACTCCTACTTACTCATCCTGAAATCAGCAGCCCTGGTTGTGCATCCCACGCGTTGTGCAGGGACAGGGTGACACTGCTGGGGTGGCCTGGTGCTGCCCTGTGTCACCTGGCAGCTGGAGTGGGACACTCCACATTTCCTGCCAGGGAGCACTGGCACACCCAGGACACGCACCTGAAATTACTTCCATCGCTACTGAATGGGGGAAATGAGGCAAACCTGCACCAGGCTACTGGCCCACAGTGCTTACAGCTGTGCCACACATCCAGAGGAGCACCAGCATTTGCAGAGGCTTTTGGCAGGATGACTGTGCAGCAGTTCAGAGTAAAGCCCCTGTTTCCTGCCTGGCCTGTCCCATTCCCCAAGGAAAAACATGTGCATGATGTGAGGAATGCTGGAGAACACAGAGCAAACACTGAAACTAACCCCACACCAGATACAACTATTGTTACAGTCACCTGAGTACTTCCATGAGCCCTGCGGGATCACATCCTTGTGATACCTGGAAGGAAATTTCAATCACACTGGCAAACTTCTAACTCAAACACAGTTTTTATTTACTCACCGAAGATGGAACAGGAAACACAGCAACTGCCTCCCCCAAGCCCTCATGAAAGCATGGTCCTACCCATACATGGTACATCAGGTGCTGGAGATAACTCTTAAAAGAAGCCAAAAGGAACATTTTCCCTATTTTCCAGTACAGACCAAAACTAAGACCAGCCCTTTCCAAGTCTGCCTGTTGATGGAAAAGAGCTGGATGCTGTGCATATGTCTGTGATGGGATTTGAAAAAAAAATTAAGAGAATTGGGAGCATAAAACCCATTACATTTCCCTGATACGCATTCATTGAGCTCCCTGAAGTGCTTTTGGAAAGCACTGAAAATCACACTGAGACTGCAAGGCAACACTGGGCAGATGTGGGGGAGGAGATCAGGATGAGATCTGCAGCCCAGGTGCAGAGTATGGCAGTGCCACCTCCCTGCCTGAGACCCCAGAGACCCTGGCCCAGGGGTATCCCAGGTCCTGTGCCAGCCAAGGGGCAGCAGCCCAGCCTTGGAGCAGGAGTGGTTTGGTGTGGAATGGCAGTGCCTGATGCCAGCTCCCCCCCGTGCCCACCCCTCTACTGGGCACCACTCAGCCACGTGCAAACTGTGCAACAGAGCTCTCAAGGAAAGCTCTGCTCTCAGCAGTCTGCAAGCATTTACAGCCAAAATCAATACACATATCAGTGCTCCTAAAAGGAATTTAATTTCTGATAATTAATTAAATTAGCTCTAATAAAATCATGATTTCTCTGTTTACCAAAGGGAAGTAATGGGTTGAAAGTAATTTAATTTAACACAAATTTGGTGTTGGGTTTAATCCTTCAGATTTTACTCTTAATTTCTCCTGATATTTTATAAAACTGTGAATCATTGTTATTTTATTTTCCTGTGATAACACATGAAAATAAACTATTGAAATATTGGCCTAAGCCCTGGATAGAAAAAGAGGAGCAGACTTCCCTGAAGGTGAGCTTGATGAAGAAGACCCTGCACTATTTGGAAAGTCAGCCTCAAGTTCCTTGCATACATTCCCGTAAAAGCAAAACACTTTGCAAGTGGATTGAGACCACATTTATACCTGGGAGTTCCTGATGTGGAGACCCAGAACTGGTACTCCATTTCTAGAAGTATAAATGAAATGGATTTCATCCTTGCCCCACTTTCCAGACTCTCATCACCAGCCACAGATGCCTTGAAGAAGTTTTATCTAAGCACAAAATTGAGTGCTTTTGTCCCAAAATTCCATTCCACTGACAAGATTCTGCATGAAATACTGCCAGAGAAGGGTGAGTGAGGATGATGAGCAGAGAAAACGAGTTGCTGTGTGCCAGCACCATCCATCAGGCCTTCGTCCTCATTATTAAATGCACCATTCCAGGGCTGTGCTCACACACTGAGCTGTGCTGCTCATGGGGAACTGAGCATACAGGAAAATGTTTGCCAATAGAAGATGCTTAGTATGTTTATCAGAAGAAGCAGCATAAACCTCGATCAGACAGGAGTACTCTCACCACTTATTTTGCAGACATTATTTTGGCCTACTTTCCTCATTAGGTAATACACTCCAGTGATTCAAGCACTCAAAAAAATCTCAATAGAGCATTTGCCACTAGAGGTGGCTATTCCATAATCTTTTTTTCCAGTGACACACCTGTGCAACCAAATTTCAGTGGAGAATTTCTTCAAAATCACCACTACTGTTTCCCAGCTATTCCTACTGTGCATCCCTTTAAAATCAGAAAAGTTCTCAATAACTGCATTGGTACTTACTCTTGAGCCAAAGAAAAAATAAATCCACAAAACTCAGACAGTTCATAACCTGGGTAATTACTGTCTGTTTGAGCACGATGGTGCTTGTGCAGCTACAGGCGGTGGGAAGGAAAGATGCTGGTGAATAAGTTGGGGGCTTTCAGGGACTCTGCTGATCAGTAAATACAATAGTCCTAGGCAGAGAAATTTAAGATGGATGAATTATCTATGTGGCCCTATCATCAGCAAGTGCAACAATTTTCTTCACTATTTCCTATCCTTTTTTTAATGTCTTTTGAGCATCTGAACCTCATCTTCAGACCATCAGATTTCAGGTGACCAAATTTAGGATTTATTTCCTTGAAGAACTGTGAAGTCTTGTGGGTTTGCTCCACATCTGAAGAGGACCAAATTTTAGAACATCCCAATTTTCTAAGAAGCAGATTTGCCCTTTTCAGTCTGGCCTAGGTATAAACTGATATTAAGGGAAACAGGCCAGATAATTCTTTTGGACAGATCTTGAGCTCATAAAACATCAGTGGTTGATGGTCCCAGAAACAGCTGCCCTTCCTCCATGCACAGAACAAGCACAGCCCAGAGATCAGGGAGAAAGGTTTGTCCAACAACCCCACTTTTGATGCATCCCTCCCAACCTCTTGCACAATCTTAAGAGACTCCTTGTTGCCTGTTCCTTCACCTGAAGAACAGGGACTTGGTTCTCTGGGGCTGTGTTCAGCCCTGTGTTCAGCCCTGTGTTCAGGCACAGCTCGTGGTCAGAGAGGCCTTTGACAGAGGGTGACAACTGCAAGTTCCAGCCACGCTTCCAGAGCTCACCTCCAGCTTTGCTAGCTCCCACAGAACTCCAAGGGGAGAATTCCCAGAGAGCAGCCTGTGGACAGGACACAAAAAAGCCACCTGTACCACCAGCCAGGCTGGGGAAGGCCCCCTGCTCGGGGATGGATGTTTGGGAGACTGAAATAACATTTTCTGGGGTTTAGGTTGGGACCAGGGCACACATGGTGTGTCTGTGGCTCTGAGGCATGGAAATGCTCCCCTCCCACTGCAGCACCACAGAGCCCCAAGGGAAGCAACCACATCCATCCTCAGGTACAAAACCTGGATGTGGCTGCTCCATGGAATCTTCTGTTCCTCTGGCTCCCAACTCATAAACTCCAAATCTGACTCTGTATCATTAAACATTCCCACCTCCATTTCCTGTGTAAAGACATAGTTGCAAAAAACCAAAAAAACCCAAAAAACCAAAAACCAAAAACAAACCCAAAAACAAACAAACAAAAACCCAACAACATCAAAAAAGGAATTTAATTTTATTACAATTTTTGAATTAAGGAGCTGTGTAACTACATTCTCAATTATAGTGGTGAGGGCTCTAAGTCCACATCTCAGCATTAGAGGGAGTCCTCCTCCTGTTTAAGTCGCTTTGCAAAGCCAGGGAGGAAAGTTGGAAGCACTGCTCGAGTGAACAGCATCCCAGCATTCAGTCAGCAGCACTAGAAAAAGGAGCAAGAAAAACCCCAAGAATGTATTTCATGTTCTGCAGTGAACCCACAGCACACAGCAGCATAAACCTCTGGTCTCTCTCCTCATGTCAGGCATTAGCATTCCTGCTCTAAGCAACCCTGTCCTGAGCTACAGCACTTGAAAAATTTGCACAGATACCCAGGTTCAGTGACCTTGGAGATCCAAAAGGATTTATCAGCCTTTAAAGTAGTTAGCTTTTATACTGATAGGCTTGCAGAAATCAAACAGACATGGGCAGAAGACAGGAGTCAGCCACCTCTGGTTCTTGGGTATGGTGGCAATGACTGAGGTATGCAGGTGCCCATAAATAAAGGGGCAGGTGACGCCAGTAACATCATGCTCCTCAGTGCTACAGCAGTAGGGGCAAGGAAGGAGCCAGGCAGGCAGGGAACAATCCAGCCTCTTCATCATGGTTTCAGTCAGGTCACCTTGTGCAGCAGAGGCTCTGGGGTGTACCTGGACAGCTGAAGGTGGGAGCAGACTCAGCCAAGGGGTGTCTTTTGTCAGCAGCACACAACTTCCAAGGACTTGTTACTCTGCTGTCAGTTTCAACACATGAGCGAGAGGATTTATCTCTGCCAGTTATTAGAGGAGAGGACTTAAATCAGGTGACATTTTTATAAGTTTTCTCTGTACCTGGAAGCAAGAAGTGAACGGGGTAAATGTTAACAGACTACTGATGGACGTTAACTTCTATCACACATGCTCACTGGATTTCTAAACTAGCTTTTCTGCAGCTTTTTATGCTTCTTTGTCAATCACTTTCCTTGGAATAGAAAGTTCACCCTCTCCAGATGGTGTCTGATGGAGGAGGGTATTCAGTTGTATTTTGGAACCAGACTCTTGTTTCCAGTTTGGCCAGTGACAGCTCCTTTCCCTCACCTTCGGATTTGACATGGCCAGGACACAAACTCTCAGATGTGGCCACTGGAGTTTCATTTCTGGGAGAAATATTAAAACACTCAAAGTCAGAGCAATGCTGCTGATCTGCCTCTTCACACAGTTCCAGACCCAGTCCAGGAGGAACCCTCGTGATGATTCCAGGCACCCTGACTAGTGCCACCAGAGGTATCAATGATCTTCCTGGAGCACAGCGCTCGGCCTGCCGAGCTCCAGACAGCGATGTCGCGCGGAGTTTGCTGGGCAATCTGCTGCCTTCCACCAGAGTTTATGTTGGCAACTCCAACCTGAACTGCCTTGGAGGGTAGGGGATGGTGCAGGCTTGCTCTCCTGTGCCTGTTCTCTCCATGCTGAGGACACACCACTGAGGCTGATCTGGCTGTGCACCTTCTGCTGTTTTTAGGCTCCTGCAAACTTAAGGACAGGATAAACACTACCTGTGCTGGATAAAACAAGGTAACACTGAACAGAACAGGTCATGTAAGGAAACTGTGTGGGCTGCTGGTTTTTATAATCTATTTCCTTAATTTAAAATACACAAGAGCATATTCTGTGCATCAGTCACTCACAAAGGTGACCACTTGAACAAGCACAGGACTGGTGTAACAGTAACTCTTCCTTTGCAAATCCAGCCAAAGGGGTCGAGGGGCAATTTGATTACCAACAAAAAGCACTAAAACCAGCAGAATGTCACAGGAGATGGGTACAGACACTTCACCCCACCGTGAGGAAACAAAAGCAGCTGGTACAGAGAAACCAGGCCCTGATGATACTGTGTCTAGCACTCTTTCACCCAAAGATATCTGTATATGTTTGACTCAACACAGTGCTGACACATTTTCCCAACTCTTTTCAACTTTAAGCCAGAGAATTGATGAAAATAAAGGTGAAAGGCAGATTACTATTTAGCTCTTGTTACGTCAATCTTAACAGTCTTCTAATAAATGAATGTCAAGAAAATACTTATTACCAATTTTGAAGCAGTAGGCTACGCCTACAAGAAAGCCAGGCTTGGTTTAACTGACAAAGAAATCTTCTGGAACAGAGGAAGAAGAGCTACTTCACTCTGGCCTGTTCAGGGTGGCTGGACAAGGCTGCAGGTGCCCAGTGCCCCCAGGGGACAGGGACAGCTGTGCAGGACCCCTTCAAGCCTGCCCTACTGGGGGACTCTGCAGGTCTGTACCAGGCTGAGCAATGTGCCACTGCTGCTCCAAGGGGACAAAAGCTCTGATTTCCCACTCGTGCCCCTGCTAAGATGGTATTTTACCAACCAGCTGCAGTTATTCAATATAATTTGAGAGACAGTATAAAATAAGTCTTTTTTATGCTCCATTCCATGTTTTGCCGTGCTCTCCCAATCAATCTATGAAGCATCCAGTGTTTGTTTTTACCTCTGGCTGCAATTAAACCTACAGGAAACATGTGATAAACACAACCTTCCCACAGGGATTATTACTCTGCAAGCCAGTGACTAACCACCAGATAAAACACCTAAATGACACCAGCATCAATTTTTCACAAAGCAAGACTAAGATGAACGTCTTACAGTAATAATGTTAATTACACTGGGTGAATAAAATGAGAAAAACACCCAGAGAATTCAGTGAGGGCTGCTAAGATCTGTAATGCTTAAATAGCCAAATGTGATTAAAAGACTCACTCTTTAGTCATCAGCAATTTTGCAGCTCCACTGTAGGACATAAACACTGGAGCCAGTGCACTGTGACAAGGGAACAGATTTCTGCTCTGCTCTACAGCTGACAAGCCTTTATCTGTGGGACGTTTGACATTTAATGAGGTTTTTTTTGAACAGACTTGGCAAAACTGGACAGATGACTGTAACAATTAGTAGCCATTTCTTAGAGTATTATTTATCCCAGCAGATCTTCTGTGGGTTTTGGACGTGGCCAACACAATTTCAATGTCAGGAGGCACTGGGGATGCCCACGTGAGAGGACACCGCTGACCACGCGGCGTGGGAGGGGCACGGAGCTGGCGGGACATCAGCGACCCTCGGGGACACGGCTCCAGGGCCCCCACACCTCGGCACCACAGCGAGCAGGCCGAGCAGATCCTCTTCCTCAGGAAAACTTCGGGAGCCTCAGGAAAGCCAAGCTTTTAGGACCGATTCGCAAGGAGCCCCCGCCATTACGAGATTAATTTAAGGAGCGCAGACCGAGCTCTGCACGGCGGGAGGGGCAGAGCCAGCAGTGACCCCGGTGTCCTGCAGGGCAGGTGACCCTGCCT
>VZRX01010491.1:0-83657 GCA_013398075.1 Notiomystis cincta
GTAATGTGTTTTGTAAAAGTTAAAGGTTTTGATTATCGTTGCAATTTAAAATAAATAAACCTGATCAAATTTAGGTCTGTTCTTTGTCAGTCTTAAAGTGCTATTATGTATTTGTTTATATCTTTCCATTCCCTTACTATAGTCCCAAGAGACAGGGATTTACTACTTTTCAGAGATTTCATCAAAATTGCCAGTATGGAAGATTTTTCTCTCAAAATTTAGAGTTTTTTTTTCCTTGTTAGTTTGACTGCATTTCCTCTTACTGTTATTAAAGCAAATTTCTAGCAGACAGGTAAAAAATACAAATAAAACCTAGGGAAAGAGTACATTGACAGTGATTACTCCAATAGACCTAATATACCATCTCTTACACAACATTTTCCCAGCCCAGAAAGATTTACACTTTACTTCTGTTATCCTGAAATGTTCTGTCACTTCTATGTTAATACCCATTAGATATTGTCAGACCTCTGTCAGTCCCAGTAGCCATTAATCACTTGTCCAAGCTCCTGTATGTCCATGTGGCTCTCCAGATCCTCTAGGAAGCCAGGCTCTTTGGCTCTTTGGCTCTCATCATGGTCATTTCTTTTCTCAGATCTCCCACCAAATAACATATATAGGAGCACAGGGATCAGGAATGTACATAGTGTTGCAGAACAGGGAATGTTACCATCCTGTTCTCCCATATAATGCCTTTTCTTATGATAAATAGATCCTCAAATCCTACTATTTATCCAGTGCAGGCAGCAGTGAATGACCTTTAAGTGAGCAAACATCCAAAGAGAATAAGCTTCAGCACATGTGGGCAGAATATTTTTCAATTATTTCATTGCAAAGATTTTAGAATACATAGGACTGAGTCGAGTTGTTATAAATTCATTTTTAAGTGAAGTGACAAGACCATCACTATTTAAACTGGCAAATAGTGCCACAATTGCAGACACAGCTTGGGATCATTTCAGTTAGTCACAGTCTTTTTCTTTCTCATTACCTATTGTTTATGAATTTTATTCAAATGTCCAAGTATGTTCAGAGCCTGTGCAGAGCACCAGCGCAAGATTTTGGAAACAAAAGGATGTTTTTTTCTTGCACAGCTTGGTGAGAATATGCTAATCATTAGTCTAATAGCTCTTTGTTTTCCAGAGTGACACATAAAGAAGTCAAAATCTGGCACTTGCTTAGCAATGCAGTGGATCTGTTCTAATCTCTGTGGAAGGGGAGTGCCTACATGCCACACGTGGTTTGCAAAATTTTAACCACGCTTTTGCTGAATAAAAGAACACTTGAAGATTCCAGTGGTAATCCAGTGGGGAGCCACAGCTTCTCCATGTCCCCTGTGGCATAGAAGTGGTGAAATGTGATGGGCTCATTTCACACCCACAGCTGATCACTAATGGATACCTCAGTCTCAGAGTGCCCCAGCCAGGTTTTCCTATTGATTCTGTGTAAACATGGAAATAAAACAATGCAGAGCAAAGCTAAGCAAGAGTCTCAGGTAGTAAAGAGAAGGCAATACCCAATCTGGACAGGAGTTTCCTTTATGCTTAAAGTTCCTCTATGTGGGCATTTTCCACCACCCAGATACCACCAGCAGCTGCTGAACACAGCTGCCACCGACCTCTTGGGAATTTTTGAGACTGGAAACCCTGTAATAACTTCAAGCTTTATTGGGGAAAGATGGTAAAATTGTGCAGAGAACAGACTTGCCTCCTCTTCTAGTTTTAGCAGGATAGCTAGGGATTTCATCACCATGAAATTAAAAAATAAAATATTTATAAATATTTTTCTGGTATGCTATCACACCCCAGAAAGCATCAAAACAGAAAGACCAAGAAAAGAAGAAAAACCAAACTTCACTGGGTGCATTTCTTTCCTTTAAATTCAGTTTGTAAAAATATATATTTTTTCTCTCCAAGTTTATAAAATCTCTGCATTTAGAAATTACTTATAGGGCTGTATCCTCATATATCATCATCTCTTCATGAGAAAGTAAAAATCAGCACTTTCTGCTTACAGCCATGATGGAACTTTCCATTTAAAATATGAACATGAATCAAGTATAGCCTCTAAAAGTAAGAATTGGAGTTTAATCTGATAACCTCTGTCACCCCTGGGGAGACATGTGCACCTCAGAGAAGTTCATTTCATCAGCTGACAGGTGTCCAGGGCAGGCAAGACTTGGACTTTTGCTATCTCATAGTTATTGGGAGATCCTAGATGCTTAAAGTTTTGGAAGTTGATCACTGAGTGAGAGGAATTCCATGTTTATTGGTGAGTGGTAAGTATGTCAGAACTTTACTATCCTCTCTACAGCATCATTGACCATAATGGACCTTGTGTGCATGTGTGTGAGTATATATGTACACATGAGCAGAGAGCACTGGATATTTCATTTTACACTGGGAGAACTGAGACAGAGAGAATTCATGGCCCTTCACAGAGGATTTAACAACTGATTTCACAGCCAAGACTAGTCCTAATAATTCAGCTTGATATTTTAGGTGGGGAGCTATTCATGCCAGGGCTTTGAAACCAGTGGGTATATACAGGGACCATAAAAGACTTAGCTAATTTCTTTTACTTTATCTACACAGAAATCAGCAGTATGGTGATTAAAAATCCTGAGAACTTATTAAGGGGAATAAAAAGGGTACTGCCAAAGTTTTCTTCACTGCTAGCAGTTGTGTAGTATTAAATCTAGTCTAGACATCACTAATCAAACCACATTTATGCAGCAAAGATCCCTAGCAAGGGTATTTAGAGAGTACACAAGAAAAAAAATGTTTAGCCACTCCTTAATTGTAATGGACAAGAATTCATGGGAGAGGCTTGTACTGACCCTAGAAGATCAAAAACTTACTGTGATGAGGATGTGCTGCTTCCTTATGCTCCCCTTCTCAGGTTGCATAAAGTAGAAGTTTTTAAACACAGTACTTGCTATGACTTTTGTATAACTCCATTTACAGAGTTAATGAAAAGAAGGAAGCAGTGCAAAAGAAGGGAAAATAAGTGTTTTAACAGGTTTTTCTTCCAAAATATTGGCACTTTGTAGAAGTTCCACTTGGTAGTATGAATTCTAATTAATTATGCCTTTCACAATATACATTTTCAAAAGAGCTAACTAAGGTCAGTGGGAAAAAAAAAGAAAGCAAAACAAATGGCAAGAAACAAATTAAATCCTAAAGCAGGAATAAAATATTTCCCACCAATCATTTTCAATACTCAAAAGTTTAGACAAAAGTGATGAGGATGTGTGCAAGGATACCAACAACACAGAGATAAAATAATTGTTGGTGTAGTTTAGATTCAGACTTCACTTGCCCTTAATCTGCAAAAGAACAGATGCTCTAGCTAGTTCCAAATTATGAAACTGTAGCTTCAAAACACATTCTTCTCTCCACTAAGCAGATTTAAAATTTGAATTAGTATTACTACATTGTATGCAATTCAGCTACTTTATTTTCACAGAAAGAACAGGTTTTTTACCAAGGCAGAAGTCTCAGAAAATATATTTTACTTGTAATGAGTTGTTAGTGACCACTTAAAAGTAAAATAGGTTCTTTACCATCATGCAAATAGGGCTAATACCTATGAAAAAGCATAAAAATTCCCAGTGTTAAAAGAACACACACAAATCTCTCTCTGCCTAATTTACTAGCATTTAATACATTTAGTAACTGGTTCCCTGACATGTGTTGACAGTTCTGACCTGAACCACATAGTCAGTCACTTGCTCTAACAGGTTCTAAATTATATTACCTAATTCAGAAATGAAACACAATGAAAATATTGATTGTTTTTTCAAATTAAAAAAAAATGTTCACTCTGAAAAACCTCAGCTTCCAGGTGACACCAAAGTTGTGAACAGAAAGCCATAGGAATTTTGCTGTTTCTTTCCTGTGTCATCCATTTGAACAGCAGGACAGAGAGAAAAACAGAACCTACTGCAGAATTTTGTGTCTCAATTGCTCACTTTAGTATGAAATATAGCATTCAATAGGCATTACTGCAATAAGCATTTCACCTGGTTGAGGAGGTGACCATTCCTAAGGGAAGTGTTAGGAATCATGAAGAGTACCTGTAGTACATTGTTGCTTTAAAAGACATGACCATGTGAAGAAGCAGATTTAAATAGGAATGGTACTGCACAGGTTACATTTGCAGAGCTTTTCAGCCTATAAAATTACACATCTTGGCTCTGGCTCTGTTTTATATCTGCCTTGCACTTGTCCCACTGGGTCTACAGGAACATTGTAATGACAGCAGCTTTACTTGGGGTGACATGAATAGGGGGAAATTGAAAAGTAGATCAATACTAATGCAGTCACAGGGAAAAAAAGAAAACCTTAATTTCATATCGTAACAGTGCAGGAATTGAAGTGGAGTTGAAGGAGAACTTATGGATACAGACAAGAGAACTAAAGGAATACACATACAAATTACACCATTACCTGTGAAGTGGAGATGACCAGAGGAAATCTTTCAAGCTGTCAGGCAGAAAGATGGGAAGGATATGGTGACAAATGAACTAAGCATGATGACTTCTGGAAAGAAAAATGGGAATGAAGGGCATGATGCAACCCTCTGGCAAAGGGGATTTAAAAAAACCAATGTGAGTGGAGTGATGTGCTTAATCAAAGTGAAGTGCAGATCATGGAAGTAGAAATTCAAAGATTGAGAAAATTACTTAATTGCAAAGCACCAGGAAAAGAACAGAATCACCAAACATCAGCCAACAGCTTAAAAAAATAGCACCCTCAATTCAAAATACATATATGAGAAGCTAAGATAATTATTACACAATGGCAGAAGGGTTCAATTAATTAGAAAGACAGAAAATTTGTTACGCTAGACAGGCTCCCATGAGGCTCTGATGTTCTTAGAGAGCATACAAACTACAGGGATGTCATAACATATTGCCTGTCTCATGGGAATGGGCTTGCATTAGCTCATGGAAAAAAAAGCTTTCTTAGCAGTCAAAAGCAGGTCAGACTATGCTAGTCATTGCAGAAATGAGATAATTTCTAACAAACAAGTTCTTGTATCAGAGAAATAAAGCCTGAGGAAAGAAGGCAGACCTGCCAGCAGGGCAGAATAGCTTTTCCAGGAAAAAAAAAAGACACACATGATTCAAGACCTCATCAGAGGGGATTCCTTGACATGTTTTGAAGAAGTCTTTAGATGAAATTTATCTGAGGCCAGAAAAATAGAAATAGTGTGATGAATCAGTTTGAACAGGAGAAAGCTGGGGAAAAGGACATTTTTTTCAAACTTATAAGACCAGTCAAAGCTGAGCTCATAACCCATAGCTCACAACTATGTCATAGTCAACTGTTTTTCTATTATTTCATTCTTCCATTCCCCTTTTTGGCTCAGCTTTCCCTTTTTCTGTGTATATCAACTAATATTCCTTTTCTGCTACAAATAACTATCACCATGTGATTCAGAAAGAAAGTTTTTCTGATAGTGATTCAATAAACACCTATAAAATTGGATATTTGTGTCAGATATTTTATTGATATAACAATATGGATATTTTTGTGAAGCTCTGAGAGTACTGCCAGCAGAATTCAAATTCTGCAGAATCAAAACATTTTGATGAAATGTAGAGATACAAGATTTTTAAACCTCACATACTCTTAGAGCTTCGTAAAGTCTTTCAGTTTATCTTTTGGATGTGCCTGCTCAGTTTGTTCCTCACACATTATCAAAAACATCTGGGATGTTCTAGTTATTTACAGCCAGGATACACAGTGTAGGTATGTCTGAAATGCAGATATGTCTGAAAGGTTGTGGATTTTGTTTCAAACTTGAAAATTTAGGCTCAATATTTCTTTGTATCACTACACTAGAATCAAGCTGAATAGACTTCTGAAGCCATCTAAAAAGAGAAATATGTCAGATGATTAATGGTAATGCTGAAAATGCAGGGGAAAATTAGATGATTATTCATGTTGTTTTGAGAAAATCATTAATCTTTGCAGCTGAACAAACTGGAGCTGATTGGTGATTTGGGCTCTGTAGAAGGCAAGTGTCAGGAGGATGTAAATGTTATGTATCTTTTTTTTTTTATTGCTACCAGTTTACATATGGAATTCAGCATAATCTAGTGGCAGAAGAGGAAAAAGAGGTAACAGTTTGACCAACCCCAGGAAATAGGAATTCATTCAGTCAATAAGGTGTTCTGTAGATGAATCTAGGCAATGCCTGGACAGAGAATGTTCTGCTCCTCACTACTTGCAAATCTGCAGAACAGATGCAAATAAATTTAAGCCTTCAAAATGCTTCTGCTTTTTTTCTGACTAGTGAAGGATTAGCAAAAAGAAAGCACAGGATAATGAAAATAGCTTCCAGTGCTTTTTTGTTAATACAGATTAGCAGTAGGCATAACTCAAATGCCTCTCCACTTCTCCTCTGCTCTGGAGCCAAGTATCACTGAAGTGGAGCAGCTTTGTTCTCACATGTGGATTTTGACAGCTTCATCCCTGCCTATGCACAGAGCACTGTGGAGCACTGCCTCTCGTATTCACACACCAGGGGAAGAGAGGGCATTAGCTTAGAGAAACTCAATCAGAGTCCCCTCCTCACCCAGAACTGCTCAGTACCAGAGCAGACCTTGCAGATCTCTTAGTAAAGAGCTAGTTCTAGGCACCTGCAGCTTTACACTGCCAGTCTTTATGAATTAGGCAGCAGGAACCCTAATCCATATTTGAAAGGGGTTTAAGCATCCATGTTCCACTTTCATTCCCAAAGCTCCACAAATCCTTGATACATATCTCTGCACAGACTTATTTTACATCAAGGTAACATCTGACACATTTGGCACCCAGATACTGCTCCTTTTCTGTGCAACTGGTGTTTTACCAGTTGTATGTTTGGTGCATTCAAGTGAGGAGACACTCCAGGCTGCTCCTCCAAGCCCATGTGTTTAAATCATTCAAGACCCACGTGCACAGACACTCATGAAGAAGCTTCTGTCAAGCCTAAGACATAATTCTTGGAATGCCAGATCCTGTCAGCTCTACACCTGTGCCTGGAGAAAGACCAGATATTGTTCAGCACTCCTGCCCTGCTCACAGGGCAAAAAACTGCCATAATTCTGGCACCTTGGGACCAAGAGGTGAGGGAGGTCTTGTCTTTCTTTTCTCTCCTGTTTACATAGAACAAACACACCTTCCTGTCCATCTCATTTTAGTTATCCTTAGTCTCCCCTTCTCCAGCTACTAACTACCAGTGCAATAACCAGGTCCCCATCGAAGAGCAGCAACCAGACTTATTGATATAGGAAAACAAGAAAAAAGGCTCATCCAGAACTGAGTCTTCAAATAGTCTGGAGCATCAGCTACAGCATCCTCCCAGATGAGGTCAGGATATTTTTCTTCTAATTGGTTGCAACACAGCTAAAAAATGGACCAAAGCCTTCCAGGCAGACCCAAGCAGAGAACTAGGAGGTATTGGTACATCCACACAAACTGATTTCAGAACATGTCCAAAACAGTGTTTATTCCCTTTTCTGGCCTCTTCAGGTTTAAGATTTGCTAATCAAAATATTTGTCACCATTTAACTATGACAATATTTATTGGAACATACAAATTTGGAAAACATATTTATTTTCCACAAAATCTGTGGATTTCTTAAACTTTTATGTGAAATGAAATGCCGTTTTTAGTGATCTGAAAGCAATCCTTTGATTTTGATGTCTCCTAGGAATATTAAAAATAAAGTTTCTTTTCATAATGAATGTTCTGTACATTTCAAAGCTACAATACATTTACATCTGTGCAACTGAAAGCCAAATTTAGCTTTCCATTTGTCATTACTAACTGAGTTCATGAATGGCCCAGCTAATGTGATCCTTGATTTATGACACAAAATACTGTTGTAGCAAGCCAAATATTCATAATGCTTTGAAGTTATTGCTGGGCTGAACAAAGGGCAGGAACATTTCATCCAAACCCAGATACAGAAATTAATCTAATTCTCTGCCAAAGGGAAGGAAATAAATGCATTATTTTCATCTTTCCTAGTAATGGGTGCTTTTCCATCACCTTCAAGCCTGTAAGTTAGCTGTGGCTATTTGAATGAGTTCCTCTGTGAAATACATTTTTGCATTACTTACCACCCTCCACAAATCCCTCCCTGAAAGAGCAGTGTTTGTGGATTAAATTACAGATTCTTCTCACAATCTGCTCTGTTCAGCTACATTCCTGCACGGCCAGGGTAACTCTCCAGCAAGATTGTCCTTGCCCTGGATGCCCTGGCAGTTTGTAGCAGTGGGAAGTCATGGAACAAAACAGAAATGATCCCAGCAATTTGCAGTGTAACTTTGCCGTTCCTCAGGTACAGCACCCTGGAACAGACTCCTGATGGCATGGAAATGGTCCTCTGGGAAATGCTTAAAAAAACATCTGTGGTCTCTCATTCTGTGCTTTTGATTCTCTGCAGGGGGAAATATATTATTAATTATTAATAACGAGAAACATACATTGTTATTAAGGTTCTCTGCCTTAATTTGATGGCTTCATTCTGGAATGAGTCCATCCAGATTTGTCTTACTCCACTAACAGAAATTTAAGGAGAATATATACAAAAGAGGTCAATAATTCTTTGTTCTGTGTTCAGTTCTGTGTTGCACCTCTCTCTTGAAAAACAAGAAAATGTGAATACAACGTCTTTACACACTTGATTCCATTGTCTACTGCTATTTTGTGCTTTTAGGTGTCAATGATATGATTGGTACAAACTGATACAGATGTTTCAGCAGAAATGTATGAAACCCCCTTCATTCCCATTCTAGTGGATCCTTCTCTGTGCTCTTTTGCATTAGGCAGTGGGTTTTGCTGCCAGTCTGACTGTTTGTTATGCAGAGCAGGGCCACATCTGTTGATTTGGCTTTGAAGTTGTTGTTCTGGGCAGCCAGAAACAACGAGATTTGCTTGAGCTCCTGACAGCTTATATGTTATTTCAAGAAGTTTCGTGACATCTTTGCTCCTAAAAAGGATTAGGTTAAAAAAATTGTGTTTGGAGGATGAAGTCACTATTCTTTTTGTTCTTACAAAGTTGAAAACAAGCCAAGCAACATTTTAAATTAAAAACCTTTTTCATTCTTATAACTTTTTAAATTTTTTTCAATTTATAAGACATAAATTCTGCCAGTTTTCAAATCTCAAAAAATAATCTTTCATATAAATATTAGAAAGGAGCATAAATTAAATTTTCTTTTGGCTGAGTACTTAGTATAAACTGAAAATGTTGTATATCAATTTATCAGGGTAAACATGGCTAATCATAAACTGAAAGACTGGATTCATATTATTAAATTCTAATAAACAAGAACTCTTTCCTACCCTCATTCATGCTATTTTCTAGGATGCAGAAAGAAAAACCATTTTCATACAATTCTCATTCTTTACTCTGCCAATCTCTTCTTTAAAAGCTTATCAGTATTTCAGAGAAATTGTTGAAAAACTGAGTCCGTGGAAATCGAAGGAGATTTATTCCAGGAAAAGATAAGTTGCCCCCAGGTCTCTGCACCTCATTTCCACAGGTTTTTAGAAAACCCACAGGTAGTCTGACCATACCAGAAAACTGCCACATCTCTTAGACAGAACCATCCATTTAAAGAAGTTTATCATGTTGCTAACTTCTCAAAAGTGGGGAAGTTTGTACTTTTTGATTTAATGTGGGCTTTTTAAAATTGCCTTCTGTTTCCCTGCTCTATGAACAGTCTCAAGAGTGATGTCTAATGTGAAGCTGAGGATCTACATACAGAGGACTTGCATGGCTTTTACATGTGACCTCTCATGTGCTCCTCAGTCTGAATGGCTTTGCAGGTGCATTTTGTTCTGGTGCCACCTCCCTACACTGTATTTGAGTGAATGAGCAAGAAACAGACCCTTTCTTTTCAGAGACTCTATGGTCTCAAACTCTCAGGAGTCTCAAACCTCTATTGCAGTGGAGAAGAAGGTGGACTCAGAACCCTGCAGGGTAATCAGTCAAACAGCTGTGAGCCAAGGGTGTTTTAAAGATGAAGGCTGAAACCAGGAAAAGGCCCCTCCTCTCTCTCAGTATTTGACAGATAGGACTGGAATCTTGTAGAAGAGGTATGAGGTTCTGGATCTAGAAGGCCAGGCAACAGATAAGGTGGGTAAAGATCCTTCTGGGATAGTGGGGCCTCCTAAACATCACCACCTGTACCATGCAGCAGAGCCTCCCTGTTCAGAGGAAAAGAAGGGTAGCTGTAATAGGAAACTCCCTTCTAAGGGGAATGTAGGGCCTGATATGCAGACCAAGCCCAACTCACAACAGTCTGCTGTCTCTAGGGGCTTGGATAAGGGACATTACTAGAAAACTCTCCAGTTTAGTAAGGCCCTCTGATAACTGTCCTCTATTGGTTGCTTAAACTGGCAGTGATGAAATAAAAAAGCCAGAGGGCAATCAAAAGAAAATTCAGGGTGCTGGAACTATTGGGAGAGGGATCAGGAGCAAAAGTAGCAATTTCCTCACTTCTTCTGGTAAGAAGGAATAATATTGATGGGAATAGACAGATCCATCAGGTCAGTGCATGGCTCTGAAGTTGATGCTGGCAGAAAAATTTTGTGTCAGTTGACCATGGGATGATCTACTCAACACCTGGTCCACTGACACCTGCTGGGCTGCACCAATATCAGAGAGGAACAAAAGTTCTAGTACAGGAACTGGCAGGGCTCATTGGCAGAGCTTTAAACCAGCCTGGAAGGGGGAAGGGACAAAGCCAGGCTGGCCTGTGATGACTGATGGGATGGTGTGTCAAAACCTGAGCAAAGGAGCACTAAGGGATCCTTCAGTCTGCCTCAGGAGGTTTTGGCTACAATGTACCACACCTGAAATGTCTCCACATTAATGCACCCAGCAAGAGGGACAAACAAGGAGAACTCCAGGCTTTGGCCCCATCCCAGAGATTTGACATTACTGGCAGAAGTGAAACCTGGTGGGATGAGTCCTGTGACAGGAGTGTCCTGCTGGATGGTTACAGGCTCTTCAGGAGGGACAGGCAGCAGGAGAGGTGGAGGGGTGGCACTGCATGTGATAGAAGGGGTAGAATGTATGGAGCTNTGTGGAGGCTGGGGTCCATCAGTGCTGGCCACTTTTTAAACATCTCCTACTCAGGCCACAGAAGCAGGCAATTCCCAAATATCGGAAGTCAACCAGGGAAGAGGAGGAGGGTCAAACATCTCTTCTCTCTGGTGGCAAGTGACAGAACCCAAGGGAGTGGCCTGAAGCTGAGACAGGGGAGGTTTAGGCTGGCTATTAGAAAAAGGTTTTTCACCCAGAGCATGGCTGGACACTGGAACAGGCTGCCCAGGGAAGTGGTCACAGCACCAAGCCTGAGAGAGTTCCATAAGTGTTTGGACAATGCTCTCAGGCATGTGGTGTGACTCCCGGGGATGGCCTTGTGCAGGGCCAGGAGTTGGACTCAGTGATCCTTGTGGATCCCTTCCAGTTCAACACATTCTGTTTGATTTGGTGTATGAAGGTTTCTGAAGGATTCACTGTAGCTTCTGCATGGAAATCAGCACAGATTAGATATTTGAGCCACTCACTTCAACAAACTCTATTTGCTGCCTGAGAAAATTCTCTTGCCTCCACCAAAGTGGTTCAGAAGTGTACTTTTCACATGTTTGCCATCTGTCAAACACACTTTTCAGAGCTTTAAGATGTGAAACATCCATTCCTATCCAACCCCACATTCCTTGTTCTCTAACATGTAAAACTCCTTGAAAACAATTCCAAGGATCTAGCAGGTCAACTTCCTTCTAGTCCTGAGCTGAAATAACCTCTCCTTATCCTCTGGATAAATAGGAAATACATATCTCTTCAAAGGACTTCTCTTTGTATTTTCACTTGCTATAACGTTTAGAATAACTTTCTAAGTTGACCTGCAACAGCCACCTGGTCTTCTAGAGAGAGAGGTGTTAGACAGCTTTTTATTGAATTCATGTATATTGGGATTTTTTCCTCTTCCCTGGTTACAAAGAAGTAATTTTTCAGAGACCTCCCCATTTCAGCTCTGCTTATAGCCAAGCTAGAATTCAGAGAAGTCAACACATGCCATTAGACCCAGTCCAATCTGGAAATAAAAAAATATGTCACTGTGATGCAGCAACAAGAAAGAAGTCTGGCATTCCAATCTAGGTATATAGCTTTCTCTTTTAAAGAATAAAGTCTTCTCTTTTAAAGAATAAAGTCTTTGGTACAAAAGTTCATCAGGCCAATAGATTTCAGAGGGAGGGGAAGGCTATAACTTATTATATGTTCTATTTTATATCTACTATGTGTTCCTGTTTGGCATAGTCCTGACAAAATATATTACACTGAAAGATTACTGCACCTAGGAGAATTCACCTAGCCTTAGAATCATGGCAAACTGCTCCAGGGATGCACTTTAAATGTATTAGATTTCTCTTTACAAAAAGATTATTTTCTTCTTTTATTATTAATTGTAGCATTATGTCCTTTCCCAAAGTGATATTTTTGCCATATGCTGTCCCTCTTTTAAATCAATTTTGCTACCTCCTGTGACAGCAGACGATGTGTCTTGCAGCAAATGCTAAATTTGTTATGCCAGAAGGCATGACAAATATGACACAATGGGTACTTACATGCTACCTGATAACAAAATTATTTTATTTTAAACATTATTTTACACTGTAACACTTCTTTGCAAAATGAGTTTTTCACAAAATTTGCCAATATTTTCTACCACAAGGAACTTTGCTAAATTTTAACCAATCTGTCTTCAAATGAATCAGGAATAATCATTGGAGCAGAGACCACGAGTTAACCTTTCCTTTCCCTGCACACCACTAGAGCAGCACAAGCTCATTTGTTGTCCTTTCTGCCTCCCTCCTGTTTACTCCCAGAGTGTTCCTGGCATGACACTGGCTCTCATAAAGGAATGACAGGAGCTGCAGGGCTGTGGAGAGCATGGGCACTGGGACTTCTCCTCTGCGTCCCAGCTCAGCTACTGGATTAATTTTGCTCTAAAGGAAAAACTGAAGCCTCCATCCCTCTCCTGAGAGATAAGATGTGTTAGATTTGAAGGAGGTATCGTGCTGAGCCCAGTGCTCCTGAAGTCTCAGACACCTGTGGATGTCAGAGAGGAGCTTGGCACTTCCCAGGACAGCAAAGGAGGGTAGGGCATGGATCTAAACTAGAGCTTCCAGTCATTGACACAGATGTGGAACTCTGGTGAGCACTTGGGCTTTGGGGGAAGTCACTCAGAGAACTGCAGCTCTTTCAAACCAAAGTACCCACTGGTGCAAGCACTCAGCAAATCATGCAAAGATTATGGTGGAATCAGTAACAAGGAGAAAGGAGATAAACTAGAAGAATGGAAAATTATTTAAGAGTTAGAGATAATGAACTCAGCAGGGCCTGACAAAATGTCCCCCTGTGAGTACTCACAGCAGTAGCCAGAGCAGTCTCAGAAGTATTAGCACTGATTTCTGAATATGCTTAGAAGACAATGAGATCCCAAAGGACTGGGAGAGGACAATGAAAAAATGCTTCTCAAAGAGGAAAAAGGTCTGTCTAAGAAATTAGAGACTATTCAACCTAACTTCAGTACCCCAAAGAATAGTGGAATAAATTATAAAGTAATCTATGCGTTTGTTAACACAGGAGGGTAATAAGAGTCATTTAACATGTATTAAAAAAAAACCAACTGTGCTCAACACAATTTTCTTCTTTGATAAAATTATCAGCTAAGTGGATGAGTGGGAAGCATGAAAATATCCTGTCTTTATTATAGCTTTTGACAGTAACCAATAAGACACCCTCATAATCAAACAGGAGAAATATATTCTAGATAAAATTGCTGTACAGAAGGTTGAATAAAGAATAGTTCAAAGTCTGTTTTCTACCAAAAGGAGATGAACAGATTCTTAGAGAGATATGTCCTACATCTTAAAGTCTTCATATTTCCATTAAGGTGAAATATTATTCAGAGAATATATCAGGGAAAAAAAAACAGATAGCATCAAATAGAAAGCTCTCTGGATAAGGGACATAAAACAAAAAATTATCTTAAAAGCTTCAATAAATCATCTGAGAAAAAGAAACTGATATCTACTGTGTTACTTATGAAGTAAATCACATGAGAAGGAAAAACACTGAATGCATAAAAACAAAATATGGAGTAAAAAATTTAAAACACATCAGGAAAGGATTAGAAGTATGCTGCAAATCACACTGCTACTTTAAAAAAAGAAAGAGAATATCTTTCTAGACTATACAAATATGTTTATAGCTTAATCATTTTAGTATATCTAGGGCTATATGTCTATTACACATATTGAGCAATGCCTCTCTCCCTAAACACTGCACACAAACACAAAAAATTCATAGGCAACTTAAAAACATAAAATATTTCAGGCATTTTGGAAAAACTGAAATAGTGAAGGTGATTCATCAACAAGCAAAGAAATACTCTGCAGATTCCATTTTCACATCACAAAAAAGTTGTTATGAAACCCACAGGGAAACATTTGCTATGAGATTGGAAAAGTAGAAACTGCTATAGATTGAGAGACATCGGTGTTTGAGTATATTTGGAGGAGTTTTTAGAATCCTTGAAATTATTTTGATCAGAGATTATGGATCAAGGAGTATGGCTATTTTTGTGCCAGGAATGACTCTGTAACCAAACCCCAGCAAAAATGCATGTATGGTAAATCAAAAAGGTGGCATTGGCTGCCACTAAGTTGTCAGGAGATCATTGAAACTGATCCACAAAGTGATCTCTAGCTCTGCACTCCCCCACTCTTCAATTCCTCACACTCAGGTCTTTCTAGTAAAATTCAGGATAATCCAATTTTTAAATACTTCTTTACCTTCCTTCTAAAGACCAAGAGGCATGAAGGTTAATGCTATTATTCCCTACAGTTCATCTAGTGGAAAACACAAATGTTTGTTCTTTTTCATTCAAACCGAGAGAATTTCTGTTTTCTCACTTAATTTTAAAGGAACGGGTGTAATTTTTTTTAAATTTTGGAAGACACTAAAAACATCTTTCTCAAATTTGGAAAAACAGGGGCAGTAGTTAAATAGCAGAAAAATTAAAGAGAACTGTCCATAGGCACCTTGCTGCTGTTAAATTGTTTGAATTATTCTTTAGGATAATCTCCTGAGATGGAAGATATGTCAAGACAATTTAATAGCTGTCCTCTGCAATTCAAAATATTCCTTATTTTAAAAGCTGGAGTAGATTTAAGGGTATATTTCGGGTTCCCTGCTCCAGTGGAACCCAAAGTCTTCCTCTGTTGACTTCCTAAATGTATTAAATTCTCTTGTAAATTGGAGCCTCTGCATGTCTCTGCAGCCCTCTATAACCCAAAGGTCTTCATCTGATACACACACCAAAGCAATGAAACAGCTGGAACATTTCAATGTGTTATAAGAAACTTAATTTTTAAAAGACATTCAGGTAAAGTTAAATTTGTAGTCCTTCAGGACTAGCACCACCAACACAGAACTCCAAGAAGATCATTCTGCTTTACACCTTTTCTTCTTATAAAGAATGCTGAAAAAGGGTGGGGTGGAGAGGATAAGCACTGGATGGAATCTGGTCCAGACAGAGGCAAAATTTCCTATCTTTGGGACATTTTAGTGCATGTAGAGACCAATGTTCTGGTTCTCAAACCAGTGGGAAGATCCCCTGATGAGGGGGAGCCTCATGAGATGTAACCACTGGCATTTACAGAGTGCTGCTGCAAGGGAGTAATAATAATTCTGTAGTAAAATATTAAAGACATTTTTGACATGAAAACACAGGGGCAAAGGGGGAAAGTTCCCTGTTGTAGCACTGGGCAGCTGCACAGGGTGCCTGTGAGCCCAGCTTTGTGCCATGTCACTCATCCTGCACAGAGGGAAGGGTCCTGCAGCCACCCTGGGCTTCACTCTGGAAGAAGCCTGACTCCAGAATAGTCCCCAGGAGTGCCATCATGTTTGTTCAGATGATCAAGAACTCAGCTTCTAGGTTCACTATCCTATCTGGCAGTGCCTCATGTCACACCAAGGAGATCAGTTGGTGATTTCTGAACAACCCTAAGTAGAAGAAAATTGGGTTATATACAAAGTAAACTGGAGCAAAACTCAAGACTCAGGACTAACCTGCAACTTTTAATACATTTTGTTTCAATACTCATTTAAATGATGAAATGTCAATGCCAAAGGCCTTCTTAACATAAAGGTTCAATGAAAATAGTATTTGAAAAAGTGCTGATGCAGTGTTTTGTTTTTCAAGTGGAATCTAGATGTGCTCAATATAAAGAATTCCGGGATATCTTAGATTTTACAGTATTTCTTAAGGGCTGAATGACACTGCTCCTATGAATCGAGACTACTTAAAAGTATTTAAATTAAATCCATTTGCAAATATTTTTTGACAATAAATAGTTTAAGATATGTGTCTATGCTATTCAAACTACAAGAAAATAAAGCAGGAACAGTTATTATCAAGGAGAAACTTTGACTACATTATTAAGGGAAAGATACTAATGTACCAAGGTGTGTTACACACCAAGGTGTGTGTTGTTTTTATCTCAGACCAGGCCACCTCCAGCCAACTGTCAATGGATTGGCTTTTCATGTAGGAAAGGGGATAGTACTGACACTGAATTTCAAAATAGTTCTATTATCATTATATATATATNGAATTCATGGTGACAGGAAGCTGAGCTCAGGAGGAGCTTCCAGTTCCCAGACACTGATGTTCCCTTAAAAATCAACACAATGGAAACTTTGCAAATACCACTGTGCTAAAAAACAGAACAAACTTTAGCTATAACCATGTTAGTTAAGAGTGTTGGTCACAGCAATATCCATAAGTGGAGACATTTCACAAAGCTTTACTAAATTTTGTATTAGATTATTAAAATAAAGCCCATTTCCATTTAGGAAACAGGCTACTTTGGAATTTTTTTTCAGTGCACTCCTACCAATAATACTGTCCAGTTCCCTCTTATAGATTTACTCCTGCTCCTCCCCAGCCCCTGGGGAAGGAAGTTTGCATTTATTTAAAATTCTTTTTAAAAGGCATCTTTGATCAGAAGTCACCCTCATGTATATATAGAAATTAAGTCCCTGGAGAGCTACAAACCTTTCTGGTATCCTTTCTTGCAGGAAATTGAAAGAAAGAATTCTAAGATCTCTTTGTAGACATTCATCTTTATGCTGTGCAGTAAAGATATGAGTGAGCAATGAAATAAATCTGTCTTCCTGGGCTTAAAGCTTGTAGAACAAGTATGAAATCAAATGATGAACACTATCTATCTGATTAGTTCCTTTCCTTGCATAACAATTACAAGGTGACAGCTTTTAAACCATGTCCCTGGGAAAAGACACAACTTTGACTTTCAGATCTTTGTTATGTAAGGCTGAAAAAGTTATTCAGTACAAAGTGTCATTCCCTGAGAACTTTGCAGCAATTTAAATCCATTTTAGTTCCACTAAGCTTACATTTACCAAGTGAAATATCTCACACAGAAAAGGGAGAGATTCAGGCTCAAAGAAAGAATCATGTACAACACAAACTTTATGGTGCGAGAAAATGTACTGAGTCATGAGTGGGAAGGACATATAAAAATGACACTTGCTTCACTTTTTCCATGTCCTGATGTCTTCTGCTTTGAATTTGGAACCAAGAGGCATTGAAAGAAAGAGTACTTTAACAGAGCCAAGATCTGTGATGCAGCCCAACTCCATGCATTTTGCTGACATCCTGCAATTTCACTAATACTTAAAGTGTGTTCCCACATAAGGCAAAATGTGCTTGTTCTCGCTGGTATTCAAGTTGTGAAGACACTCAGGCTACATCTTGCTAAATCAGAGTTCCCAGAATGAAACATTAAAGATAATTTCAAACTTTTTCTTTGAAAACAGAAAGGCCCATTGTATTCTCCTTTCTCTCTGTGAAGAAGACAAAAATCTATGTATCCTATTGCAATTATTAATGGAAACCTTGCAGGATTGGGAAACAGACTTTTCAGATAAGTCTTATTTGGTGTCTGTAGAAATGGAAATCTCATTTCTAGCACACCATAATCTCTAGTCATCCCACACTAATGTTTAGAGCAATGCTGTGTGCTGGAAGTGACAGCACACACATTAGAAATATACCTCTTTAAGAATGGCCAGCTACAGCAGAATCTAATGTGGCACAGCACACCACATGTGTCACTTATCATCAGAAGGCCTGCATAAAATACTCCTGATCTCTAACTTTCAATTGACCTGAGAAACAATGTGAGTTACATATTCAAGCTGCTTTTTTTTTCCTAAATAGATTTATCAGAAAATAATAATAACTTGGATTTAGACAAAATCCATTACGAAACTGATTCACAGTGCTGGATAGATTTTAGGTCCTTTTAAAGATCTGTCCCATTTCTTTCTTATGTATTCTTTGTCAATCATACATTTTCCTGGTTTACTTAAATGCTAAGTCCATTGCTGCAATACTCAACAGATGGCTCCTTTCCAGCAACTTGCTAGGTAAATTTTGCATATGTAATATTATCTGTGGCTTTGACACAGCAATATTTCCCTGCTTCATTTGAGCATGTTTTTGTGCTCAGTTCAGCTTGCAGACTTAATGCATCATCATCTGGCATCCATATGCAAATACAGATTAGAAGCACTTTCAAAAACATTAATATAAAAAAGGAAAAGCTTATTATGCAGATGTATTAAGAGGCCTACACAGAGTCACTGACCCTGTAAGCCTCAGGATACAACCCCATGATTTCCTCCCATATGTGGAGCATTTCCCTGCTACCAGCAAGTTTGGAGGCAGCCTGAAAACCCACAGACGTATCTACTTCCACTCTCCTTTTTTTCAAGTGTCAAACTACCTTGCCAAAATGTTCCCACAAGATGTTATTGACTGCAAAGAGTATTCTGAGTAGAAATAAGTGATTTGCAACACTTGGCTGAGAAAGGAAAAAAAATAATTTGAAAACTTTAGTGAAATAAATGTGCCTGATCAAACAAATTTGCATTACTCTTATTCTTTTAGATTTCAACCTACCTCATACATGACTGTTGTCACCATTTTCTCTTCTTGCACTGCATAGAAATCAGGCAAAAGCATTGCTTTCTTTTTAGCATTATTATATTTTATCATAATGCCACTGCCACCATGTACAGTAGTATATGCAACTGCATCTTCTTTCTATAGAAATCAGAGGATTTTTGACCAGTTGTAAGGAATTACTTTAATGTACAGGTGCATGTACTCACCTGTGACTTATCCCACTTTGAGTTCCATGAATTAGGCAGAGCATAACATAAAACAGACAACAAAGTTTAGATGTACAGAAATGCTCCCTCTTGGCATCACTGTGACATTCTTGTTTGCAATTTATCAGAAATCTGAGGACCAAGGGTTTATTATGATGTCAGCTATAGGGGCACAATGTAAGTGTTCATTAGCCCTGTGTTCAGTCACTCACATCTCAGCTGATATGGGAGATAAAAGATTGTTCCTTCAAGGGTTCAGGTCTCCAAGCACAGCCAAGGCTCCTTGGGCAGTCCACAGACAATGTCTGAATGAGCACAGCGTGCCTGTAACCCCAGGACTGGATGTTGTCTATCCAATACTATCATTACAAAAAGCGTTTGCAGTATTTCAAAGTTCTCTGTGCCTCTCTCCTTTTCATTGTCAACACTGTCCTTCCAGTGTCTTTCAGTGAGACCATACCCCAGCATTTCTATATAATCATCTGAACAAATTTTTTTTCTTTTGGATTTGTATTCCTTAAGAAGTAATATAAAATTTTAACTGTAATGTTGAATGTGGCATGCTCACTTTCAGCCCATCTGTTCTTTCCCCTCCCAGACACATCTGTGACTCCAGAGCCACATGTTGCCTGAACACAGAAAAACCAATCAGCTTCACTGCTTGCACATGAAGGGTAAGTCTAAGCAGCATAAAGCTGTGTCAGGGAGAGATACCAAAGCAAACTTGTAATGGATTAACATGAGTATTGAAAACAGCATTGCCTGCATATTCCCTGCTGTATTATTTATAGCCAACACTGTTGTACTACTTTCAAGGCTCAAGCCAGCATCTGAGAGCTGCTATCTGCACATGCAACTTGTGCTGAATTACCATGCCCAGCTCAGCTGCCTCGGTGGAGTCTAAAACTAATCCCACAGAGACAGCAACTTGAATGCCAGCTAATTATATGCAAAGATGAAGTTTCTCTGCATCACCCATTTTCACTGATTAATACTCTGGTCACGAAGCCCTGAGTGCCTTCAAATCTCTTCACTTCCACAGTAGCTGCAGAATAGGCAGGCTGCCCAGCATCCTGGTAGTGGCTCAGCAGATCCCCAGTTCTCTGCAGAGAGGGTTTGTATGAACTGTGGTTTTCCAGATTTCATCAGCACAGCCACAATTTTCTCCATTGTTTTATCCCAATATCAGCATCATCTCATCCTTCAAGAAATTACTGTCCACCCTGTGTGAAGCAGTTTCCAGGCTGTAGTGTTACATAGCAGGGGTTTGGAGATCAGCTATAAGAACTTCAAAGACTTTCTACATCAAGAATTTTTTTCTAAAACAAGGACAGTTGTCTCTTGTAGTATTTTTCCTATGATAGTGTTTGCAACAGGAAAAGGCACTGTGCATAATGGTAGTAAACTGCTTTATTGGCAGACCCTACAGAATTAATTCTTTGTAAATTTGCTGTCAAGGCAGTGCCAGAGACTTCAAAACTAGATTACCCATAATCAAATGCGATTTTCCCCTGAACCATAGGAAATCTGCTCAGTTCCTTGGTAGATCTGGTCACATGTAAAAAGCAATCCAGGATCTAAAATCACTCTAATCTGCTGTTGTCAATATACTATGTAGATACAATATCTGTACCCACATTGCTGTGTGTTCACCCAGAGAACAGCATCCACTCTGCCTTTCTGCTTTATGGCATATTATAAACAGAAACTTGCTTATCATCCTCTTTGCTCTGGTATCTTTTGGGGCATTTTTTTGCTAAGTAATACCTTCATAAGTGCAGTACATGCTGTAAAATTGCAGTAAATCAGACACAAACTTACAAGAACTGAGTTAGGCAATGTTTCTGACCATCTTAATATTATTTTCTCAGTTGAAGATCTTGTTTTGATTAGCAAGTTTTCATTGTGCCTGTGGAATTCTCTTCCTGGAAGAGCAAGAACAAGAGGCGACTGTGGCTTTTTTCAAATGCATTAGTTAAAGCTTCTAACAAGCTGTTAAGGAGAGAAAGCAAAATAAAAAGGGAAAGTAAAATCTTTACATTACAACAAAACTGGTCACAGCATAACATTTCCTGCTGTATCAACATCTTTACTGTTAATGACTGTGAAGTGTTTATAGTTCAGTTGCCACATTTCTTTCTGCTCTGAGACAGTATCCTAGGGAAATGGCTTTTTGATTTCTCTCAATATTTAAACAAAAACAAACATTTCATATTTGTTTTTCACTCAGCTCACTGTGAAAGCCACTGCAAAATAAAACAAGATTAAAAATTGATGTACTTAAAATCTACTCAAGTTTGATGACACATGCTTTAATCATTTATACAAAAATAGAGGAAGTCCATTATTTCATGTTACTTTGAAAAGTAAGGTTTGCAGAAAAATAAGAAAAAAATGGTCAGAGATTTTGGTCTGGCATCGTCACTGCAATACAAGAAAGATATTAAGCTATTAGAGAGTGTCCAAAGGAGGGCCATGAGGATGGAAAGGCCTTGAGGGGAAGCCATGTGAGGAGTGACTGAGGTCACTTGGTCTGTTCAGCCTGGAGAAGAAGAGGCTGAGGGGAGACCTCATTGCAGCCTAAAACTTCCTCATGAGGGGAAGAGGAGGGTCAGGCACTGATCTCTTCTCTGTGGTGGCCAGCAATAGGGACCAAGGAAATGGTCTGAGGTTCTGTCAGGGGAGGCTTAGGTTGGATATTAGAAAAAGGTTCTTCACCCAGAGGGTGGCTGAGCACTGCAAGAGACTCCTCAGGGAAGTGGTCACAACACCAAGCCTGATGAAGCCTCCAGAGTTCAGGCACGTGGTGTAATTCTTGGGGTGTCCTGTGCAGGGCTGAGTTGGACTCAGTGTTCCTTTTGGATCCCTTCCAACTCAGCATATTCTGTGATTCTCTGATTTGTCAGAGCCATTTTACCATAGCTGGGAAAATTATTGTTTACAGTAAAAGTTATCAGCCAGTTTAGCTGTGGGTGAGCAATCAGCACGTGCCAGCTGTGCCAGCAGCTGCTTCACCAGAGCCAGGAGTGGTGCCTCTCACAGCAGAGCCCGTCACTGCCAGGCTGTGTCATTGGTGGCTGCATGACACCTGCCTGTAACGTGGCTAGAGACACGCAGTCATTTTCATTATAACCACCAACAAATTGTTTGTAAGTTAATGTAATACATTTCTGGCACTGTGTCTTCCTCCTGGGGCAATTTCACATTTTCTGGATTGTGGTGTTCTGAAATTAATTTTTTCATAGTTACGCTGGTTTCCAAAACCAAGGAAAATTCCAATTGTTTAATTCAAAAACTACATTTACACTCACTAACCTTTGCTATTTCGCTTAGGGAGTAAAATAGAAGTCAAGATTTGCACATTGATTCAGAGAACAGTTGATTTTTTCACTTTTAGAAGCCAATCACTTTCAGACTGGTTGTTTCAAGACACATATCCACCCTGTGCTGGACAGTATCAAGCAGTCCTTCTAAGGTTATTTTGAACCTTTTCATCTTCTCATAATATATGGAATGTATATAAAAAATAAATAAAGTATTACATTTAATAGAGATAATAAATTTAGGAGGTCCTAATAGAGTTGTAAATTTTAAATCTTTCTTCCACTGTCACTAAGACCTTCCTTATTACACTCTTCATTTGGATACTGAGACCCAAGGCTAGAATCAAAACCTTTTCTAAAAGCTTAATGTGGCTTTTGCACATATGCACTGCAGGCAAAGTCTCTCTGATCATGGCCAGGGCCAGCCAAGCACAAAGCAAACACTCTCTGAGCAGGAGCTGAGCAGGGTGGGGTGGCAGCAGTGCTCCTCAGCCGATGCCAGACCTCCACCCCAGCAGCACCCCTTGTCCTGCCCTTCACTCACAGCTTGTTCTGCCACAGACACTCTGCCCATGGACCCCGTGCAGCTGTGCCTTTGGAATGGCACCCGAATTTCCACCCCTGGCCCAGTCTGGGCCAATATTCCATATGCTACGGACACAGTAAATTCGGGGTGGCAGGGAAATGCATGTGTTGAAGGTATTTTTGCTGTGCTTTTAAGTTATTGTTCTTTGGTTCCTGATTGAATCTGGCTGACTTCTCAGAGAAGCTCACCAGGAGAATTTGCTCAGCTCCCCCTGCCTACCCTGCTGCAGGGACAATAGCTTCCAGGCAGCCACACAAACCTTTCAAAATAACACAACAATTTTTGCTTTGGCCATCTGTCCATGGATTCAGATTAAAGTGCTTTTAGAGAAAATAATTCTTTGCCTTTTTTTTATTATTATTCATTCCACATTGCCTCTCCTGAGCCAGAGACAACATGATAGGTCAGATTTCTCGTACATCTCCTATGGTTTCAAAACCAAAAAAACTCTCTCTGTAAGCCATCAAAAAAAAAAAAAAAGCTTTAATCCTTAAACTAACAGTGTAATTATAAATCCATATCCCACAAAAATGTTCCCTACTAGCTATCACTGTCAATAGTAAATAATTTACATGGAGAGGCTGTAATGGTAAACACTCCACTTAAAAACCCTTCACAGCAGCCAGCAGGAAAACAGTGTAATTCAAACCAAGAAGTGAGAAATGTTTGACTCTCATGCAATTTCCCCACTGACAAACTGCAAACAAAATTCCACAGGTCTTCCTGCAGGAGGAAATGTGCTCAGTGGAGTAGAGGTGTAAGGTTGCAGGCAAGATGTTTGAGTGCAAATATATTACAGGCTGCTAAAATGAGCTCTGTCTGGTATTGTACTGTATAATGCTTCCTGGAACAAAGCTGGGAAAAGTTTTATGAATGAGAAGACCCCTTCTCTCACATTAGGGATTACATATAAGTTTCTGGCATGGTTTTGCTGGGGAGAAGTGCTGCAAGGAATTCATCCCCATTTCGTCACCCTCTGACTGCCCACAGAGCAAAGGGGGAGCCCTGTGCTGAGCCTGATGAAGACTTGGCAGGAACCAGCCCTGCATGTCTGAGCTTTGCCTCATTCTGCAGGGTACACCATTACAAGGAACAGGAGAAGGACTGAAAAGCAATGGAAATTGGCTGGAAAGGCCTGTTTTTAAGGGGTAACAGAAAAAATAAACAAATTCAAAAGTAAAGCTGATGCAAATGTCTTAATTTTATTGGTGGCCAGTTTTCCAGTCCTGTCACAGTGATGCCACTCTCCAGTTATGTGATTTCCAGTGTGTGCAGTCAAACTGTTCTCCCAGATTAGGACAGATATAGCACAAAACTGTAATTATCCTGTGGCAGAGGAAAAGATACCTGTGATTCTCATACTCTGAAACAAGCAGGAACCATTTGGTATTCAGTACTGGAAAAAGTGAGGACCTGTCTGCCTTGGATTAAAACTTTGTTTCTAAACCCTCTTGTATTGTAAGCTTTGGCATCTTCACCACTTTCTATTTGAAAAACACCCTATTATAGGAGACACATGAGGAAAAAACTCAAATGTAAATAGAGCATATTGAACAAGCTTAAGGCAATAACAAACAAAAAATATTCTGTAAAAGGCACAAAATGTCACCTATAAAGTAATTTGTTACATTGCCTGAGTCTCCCCAGACATATGTATCACATTGCTCCCTCATTAATGTTCTTCAGATGAAGTTGTACAATCAGCAGAAATCCATTAAGGAGATAAAGTATTCCTATGCTGAATAGCTTGCTTGCTTTTCTTGCTTGTCTGTAAACTGTAGCTTTTTATCTTTCTTTTCTTGGTTCCTAAACAATCGAATTTCACATCAGTAAAACATATTAAAATCAGAGAAGAGGACATTTTTAATTTTCCAATTTCTTATTCTTACAAAAAAAGTCATATCTGCAATAGGGAAATTGAGCAGTATATATTATTTGCTTGATACTTGGAGTCATGAAATATAGATTATTTCCAATTACTTAGTCCTTCCTGTCCACAGCAAATGTTATTAAATTCACTGTTATGCCGAGATATGTGTAAGGAACAAAAAAACCCAAACTTTAACTGCTTTAATGTGTCTTATGAGTATATAATAAACCTAATCTCACAGGTAGAATATTTTAAACTTTACTAATTTCAAGCTGAGAAAAAAAATAAAAGAAAAGGATGAGTGGAGCAGAGTCAACTATGTATGCACTATTAATGCAGTAATGGAAAGCTATATATGTAAAATGAGGTGGGGAAATGGCACTGTGACTCACTCTGTATTTTCTAGGGGAATTTAACATACACCCCAAAAATGGATATTGAGTAGAATGACAGACAATATGTAGAAGTTTACTTGTTTTTACTAACTCTTCAAGTTGCTTGTAATGAAGAAATCAAGAATTGAAACATAAGGCTTGTCAGAGCACATTTGTGTTTGCATGCTGTGATTCACTCCTCAGCTGCAATCTTCTATTTAAATACAAGCTTCCACCCTCTTCTTCCAAGGGATGTCTGTCTTCTTCTGTGCACAGGATGAGGAGCACCCCAGGAATAAATTCTGTGAATAGGATTATTATTCAGAGTTTTTCAAGTTTGCATGTATCCTTGCTTGCTTTAATTTTTTCTAATAAACACAACCATTCTGAGACAAAATCAAGTCTAACTCACTGGGTTTTGGGAGGAAAAAAATCCAAACAAAAATAAAAACAACAAAAAGGCACCTCACTTACACACTGAACATTGTTTCAATTGCTTTGTTTGTTTGTTTGTTTTTTTATTTTCTGGCCTCTGTGGGTGGATGAATTCATATTGTAAAAGAAGAGTCGCAGTCCTTAATGCTTTCTTGTTGAGAGACTTTGATCTTCTTTTCTCACATGTGGCAAATATTTCTACTGAGGCTTTTAAATTTAAATACTCAGATTTTGCCCATTTAAGCAGTTCCACCTGGCAAAAACAGAAAATCATGAATCACTCCTCCAGTTTCTACCTTGAAGGACATGAATAAATGCCTCTCATTTAAACATCTTGACTATAAAGTAACAGTATTTTCTGCCCATTTTTTTGTTTGTTTGTTTGTTTTGTAAAAATATTGGGTTGGATTTTATTAATTTTTCAGACTATAATACAAACCTGACTCTACAATGTAGGTAGACTTACAGGAGCATAACTGAAACTGAAAACAAAATCTTACAATGGGAAGTGGCACTGTGAATCTTAACTAAAGGCAGAACACGTATTATAGAGTCATAGAATGGCATGGGTTGGAAGGGGACCTTGAAGATCAGCTGGTTCCAACCTCTTCTCTCCAGTAACTCTGGAGTGTCACACAGCCTGTAGAAGGCATCTAGACTGGAGCTGAACAGCAGGAACAAGAAAAAAATCGTTTTACAACTATGGATGGTTGTTACACCTTATAAAGAGCACAAAGGCCAATTCTCTCCCCTCATAGCTTCAAGCCTTAGTTACACATCTGGTTTAAATTACTGAACAAATTGCTCTGCCAGCCCATTACATGTGGTAAAAACCAAAGTCTCATAGTTAAGGCAAGTGGCTTGAAGTCAGAGCCAGCTGATTTTGTGAGCATGGGGCAGCACAGCCTGTCCAATGGCTTGGGCTCCTCTTCCCTTTCTCTGTGTTCCACCTTGTCAGTCTCTCTTCTGTGGGCAGGCATCCAAGCCCCAAGAAAAAGCAGTTAAGCTGATCTGCATCAACCTGAGTACCTGTTTCCCCAGTACCAGGAAAAATCCTCGCTTTAAGAGTACATGACAACTTTCATGAGAAAAAATAAGTATTGCAAGAAAAATTCATCTTTGATTCGCAACTGCCAAGATGTTTCAGGTATGTTTCTAAAGCTGGTAACATATAGAAGGAAAAGAGCTATCATAGCTGAATACAATCATCATGAGCAACATATTCAAATTAACTGAGATGAGAAACTTCACTTTTTCTTACTTTTTCCTAATGACCATTTTCTGGTGGAGAGAACTCCCATGCAGGTTTCCTCAGCTACAGAGCAGTAGTGCCTACTTGGGTAGAGCAGAAGACAGCAGTGAAGCTCAGGTTTTGGATCCATAACTTTGAATGTTGTTAATACTTTTCCCACTATCATTCATTTCCATGATAGCACTCAGCTCTAGCTCATGCACAGCAGTTTTGAAGCAGAGCTCATATGATAGTAATAATCATTAGGCAAACATCTCCTACAGGGAGAGGTAGTGAGTGATGCTGTGGTGGAAGAGAAAGCATCCTGGGTATTGAACTTCATTTGTTTTTTCTCCACATTGCTTCTATGTGGAATAAAACTTCTAGTGAAATTCCACTAATGGTTCTTTCCTATGGTCTCCCTTAAACGGTATGAACTATTTCTTTGAGAAGCATGAAAGATAAAATTGATTACAGCATATATTTTCCTGACATTCTTGGAAGTAGACTTATAGTTTTATATTCAGTTCTGATGCTTCTGAATAGTGAGCAAAAACTATTTCCTTAAAATGAAAAATACAGAGTCACAGGGGAAAAAAGAAAGATGATGTTTAGAAAAACAAGTTGTTGGCAGTACAGCTGTTTCACAGCAAACAAAACAGACCAACCTGAGCCACTTTCATCCATCTTTAGGCAGTATAAGAATGCACTGAGCATGTTGAGTAAAGCCAAAGTGCTCTGAGATGGAAAGGAATCGTTGGCTTATTCTTTTTTGCAGGCTGAAAGGCACTGCATTTGGAAACATGCCAATGTGGAGATGGGTATTTTCTGTTTGAGAAAGAACTTAATCAAGAAGACTTGTGATTTGGAGATGAAATAAAAAGATGTGTCCTGATTTACCAAACTAAAATAAGATAGGAAAGGTATTGCCTACCTAGAAATACTTGTAGTTCAACATTTAATATTAACTCCATGCTAAGATTTGGCAAATGGTTTCAAGAAATAGAAATACAAAAAATATTTACAAATATAAAAACCTATTATTCATCTCTTTTGCTCATGCCTTTTCCACACCTGAAATCTCCAAATTCTGAAAATATTAGAGATTTGTTTAAAACCATAACTCAAATATCTCCACTGTTCTTGTACAGGCTTGAAGCCAACCTGAGCTTCATCAGCCCTAGGATTCAATGATAAAATGATGATTTACATCCCTGGGGGCTCATATTTCTGTCTGGGATTTCTGAGGCTGAAATATATGCATAAGAGCTGTACAGTGGCTAGACAGTGAGTTCATCATGGAGCAATGTCTCAGACTTACCAGGCACATGCTGAAGCAAAGGTCATCATCACCCTCTGCAGAGCGTGTGAAACAGGGCTGATGGAGCCAGGCACCTGAACACATTGTTCATCCCCAAAAAGGTGGGGGTGTGAATGGATACAGGCTTGTTTCACTCCTTCCCACCTTGATCCTCAAGGCAGATGGGCTTGAGTTCAGCATCACAAATTACCTGGCCTGCTCTGGCAGATGGGTTTTGAAAAGCATAGTCCTCAGTACATGCAGTGTCAGTTCATTTTCTTGCTCTGCCATAACTGTTGCCTTTTCAAAATAAAATCTGATATATTTTCCCTTGTGAATATGTCTCTGTTACTATTTGAACTTCAGACAGACAACTATCAGCCTTAGATATTCCCTAAACCAGGTGAAAATCATGTTACCTGAGTTGAGACACTCTGACCCTGCACCCTCCATCACCTGCTTGAAACTGGAATAGGTCCCTTTTGCTGGATGAAAGACAATGTGGGAATACAAACAAGAAAATTAATTAAAACAGCTTCCAATAGCAGTCTCTCAGCACCTTGCACACTAGGATGTTGTTATGCATCTCTGTGTATAATAAACTTTCATGCCCATATTCGACTTATTTCAGTGAAGAACACTCTATTCTGGACCCATCAATAATAGAAGAAAATAATTCCATTTATTGATAAATTCCAGTTTATAAATGGAATTTACATGTCATCAGAACTCTTTTACTTTTTAACTTATAGAAATTTACCCAAATATAAGATTATTTTCATAATATATTGCCTCTAGTAGGAAACTTGGCTTAAGGAATTTCTAAGTGATTTTTGCTTTCCCTCTTTTCTTCACTTACTTTTCTTCTCTGCTGATATTTATCACACCCTCACAGATGGACAAACAGAACGATTTGCAGAGGGCACACAGCAAAAAACTCACTAAATCATCTTGGTTAAAAATAATCCACAGGAAAAAAGGGCATCATTTACAAGTTCCCATTTTCACTTTTCCAGACTTGAAAAGAACAACTCTTTGCAAAAGAACAGTTTCTCATCAGATATATTTTCAGTGTATACGTTGTGATTTCTCCCATCTCCAGGCTGTGTCCCAGATCCTTTTATTTTCCTCTAGGACATTTCCTCAAAAGGTTGCACATGTAAGCATTGCTTTCCTAGGTGTCAGTATGGACACCCCAGTCTGGAGCACCACCTCTGTCTGTACTGCACATGCTTAGGATGCTGCACAGCCAACCATGGACATCTATTTATCACATGAACAGGACACCCATGGGCATGACAGACTCTTACCTTCTCATAATTGGGCACTCCTGTAATTTACACCACTCCTTATCTGCACCAAACTCAACCCATAGCATCACAGAATTGGTGAGAACAGTATTCCTGTGCCCTCGTGGTGAATGCAGCCCTGTACTAACAGGGATAGCAACAGCTGGGATGGCCAACACAATCCCTGATCCATGAGAAAATAAAAAGTGAGGGGAAAAAGATGTATGTATTTACATAAAAGCCTTTCTCAATGGGTCTAGCAGTTACTGCAGGAATTTTATAACACATAAAGGGCAGCCATTCTTACAGCATTAAAGATACAATGACAGTGATCTTCCATCACAAACTTTTTAAAAATCCACAAAACCAACACACCCTTTGTAACACATTTGACAGGCTGCTCTGCTATAAGCAGGCTCAGTGAAGATATCCCTTTTCCCTTATTGCAAAGTCATAACTAACCATGATATGAAATATATGATTATTATAGCCACCATTTTTACCCTTTCACTTCTAAAACTATCATTGCCAAATGCAGCAGATTTTTATATATAGCAGGGAAGATTATGGCAGGGAAGGTTAAAGAATTAATTTTCAACCATAAAGTGTTCCTGTTAACCTTTGTCTGCAGATGAAGTGACATCTTTTTGTGAACATGTAGATTCAGCATGCCATGACACATACGAGCCACTGGGGACAATTAGCATTATTGAAACTTCATCAGACTCTGATAGATTTAATTATATATATAAAATATATAATTATGTAACTCTAGACAGTTTGGACTTGATTTAGATCTCAAGATGGACATTCACAAATCAACATAAGCTGCCAAGAAATTCCTTTTCTTTTCCCAGAGGAATTTTTACTTGATACGCATTGTGAGTTACCTTAAAAGCATTTTTAATTCTACAGAAGAGAAGCTGCAGAAAATTCTCAGGCTTATTTACTTTAGTGAAATAACAGTTTAGTGCAGAAAATGAACATTTTACTATTAGAGGGACACCAACATTAAATACATCAGATTAGATCTCAAATTATCAAAAATATGTATTTCTAAAGAATAATTGATTTTGAGTTGTCCCTTCTCAAATTGATTATATGGTGTTTCTGTGAGTTTCCATATCAGTGCAGAATAAAACCACAACAATCTTCTTTTCAGGGCAAGTATATAGATGTTTTTGCACCACGAAGAGCTGGAATTTCTTGCACTTACCATGCAAAAAAAGTGCAAAAAATCACAAATGAGAAAAATAGAATATAATTACTTTCTTCTTCTTCTTTCATATCAGATTTACATACTTTCTTTACCTATAAATATAGGAAATAAATACATCAGACAATGTAAATTGTGAGCTGCAACAACAGAGCTCTTTCCAGGTCTGAGAAGAGATAGCCACTTTCCCAAGTAGATCAGTTGGAATCAATTTACCCATTAATTGCTTCATTTTCTTTTCCAGTCCTCAGATTGATTTTCTATTCCAGACACTAGAAGTTGGCTCAAGACTGCTGGTAGCAAATGCTGTCAATCTCGATTTCCTTATTTATCTCAGTCAGTGAGTCTCAGTAAAAGATAGCATGGTACATAATGAAGGGCTTTTTGTGCAAGAGTTTTCTCCAAATAGATCTCGAGACATGGAAAAACTCAGTAGCCATTGTTACCAGCATATTCACAGCAGCCATCTCTGAACTACGTTTCCAAGTGGAAAAAACTCCTGTTTGAAGAGAACTGCAACTTACTGGACAGAAACCTGTCAGTTCAGGGAACTCAGTGCAACTGGCCTATTTTTTGTCATTTCTTAATTTCTTTGGGCTTCAGGGCTTTATCCTGCCTACCCTTTCTATACTAGAGACCTTGTTTTTCAGTAATTTAACAAATGAGGAAGTGGTTTTCCTACTGTACATAGCTCAACAGGAATCTGGCAGGTCTCTAATTGGTTCTCTAGTAAAGAACAGAAGCTGCACAAATGTGCAGAAGATCATAATTCCTTAAAACAAGAAGTAAAAATCCAATTGCCCACTCACCAACCACTCCACCCCATTCCCCAAAAAGAAGATACATAGAAAATCACAGTTTTACTGTGGCTTGAAGTATATTGTGATTTTCTGCCCAATCACATTAAAGTCTTAAGTGACTTTGCCTTTCATTCTTCTGAAGACACAGCAACTTTGCATTCTTTGTTCCTACTAAAATTCCCACTCTTCATACATATTTGGTGATGCTTTATGAAGAAAATGGGAATTATTAATGAAAGTTTGTTAAAATCCAGGCCACTTGACAGCCAGTAAAAGCTTTGCCATTGACTTTCAAGAAACTTGCACTTGATCCTGAGTATTTCTACACTGAAGTACAGCTCTTACCATATGAGACTTCAGGGAAATTTCCTGCAGTACAAACCTGTTTGAAGAGCTGGCATCCAGGGAACACCAGGAAAGCTCATGGGCTTAAGGCTGCATATCTCAGTCTACCCAAAAAATGCAAACTTTTCCCAGAAAATGTCTTTTTCTTTGGATGATTGTAGGCCTGCTATTTACCAAGTGTATAGTTAATCCTTAGTTTGTAAAGGAACTTTTATATCTAGCTGCTTTGAGACTCAAAATTAAGAATATAATCCACAGAGGAAACTTATTTTGTACAAATGTATATTCAATTTCTTTTAAAAATTAATTTCCATAAAACTATATTCCTTCATTTCAATGATGAAAAAATACATCTTGGTCTGGCTAAGAATTAGATTGAAAGGAATCTCGGCAACTTATTTTTTAAATTATTTTTTTAAATGTATAAAACATCTTTCCTACTGTGACTAATGCTTTACAAGTCTTTCTTCTAACAGATTCCATGCTTTCATTTGAACATTAACAGACAGCATTTTATTTCATCTTCTAAACTGCATTTAACAGACTTGATAACTAATAAAACTAATTAAAAGTTTTTCTTAATTTCTCTTCAGTTAAAGCATTTTTTCTCCAGTGCTATTCCTTAGCTAAGTTTCTAATTCAACCATAAGTGGAGGTTTGAAACTGACCTGCTCTACCTCCAGGTATACCTCTTAAGATAGCTGGAAAGTCAGGACAAAACCCAACCCAACATAGCTCAGTCTTTCTAAAGTCAGGCTCTTCTATTCAGTGGACAATTCTGCACCCACAGGGGAAAATTGCCATCGGAGACATAACAATATCTTTTAATAGCAAGAGTTTAAAATGACTGCACCCTATGTCAAAAATATGCTAAACTCAACCAGGGTGAATTTCATCAGAACCCTGGAAAAAATCTTGCCATGTTAGAGAAGGTTTATCCTTCTCAAATGCTGGGGGAATGGAGCAGGGAGGAAGCCCCATCCTCACCCAAGAAACACCAGGTAATGTCAAGCCCCCCAGTTCCATGTGTGGGGAGCACTGGTGCCAGTTCACACCTGTCCTCTCTCCCTGTGGGTGCATTGGGGTGTCTGCACCACGCAGTGAGAAGGTACAAGGACACTGATCTTCCATTTAACAGCTTTTTAAAAATCCACCAAATCAACACACCCTTTGTAACACATTTCACAGGCTGTTCTGCTATAAGCAGGCTCAGTGTAGACATCCCTTTTCCCTTATTGCAAACCGCAAGAAGTGTCCAAGGGCTTTGCAGTGGATGGGGAGTTTCAGAGAGTGTGGTATCACTGGGCTGGCTAAACCACAAGGCAGTCAATAATTTCTTTAACTGCATTATTTGTACAGAAGCAGTTAACTATTGACTTATCATAATCTGTATCAATTTATCTTCTGCTATTTATTAGAAGTTCTGTGGTGCATGAGTAGTTTTCTGGGTTTTTTTTTTTTTCAATTTGAATGGTACTTATCAAAATTGGTACAACTTGATAATGCTTTGTTCTGTAGTTTTCAAAATTGAGATCAGAAAAATACTATTTTCTTGTATTTAATAACAGCTAATTTCTACATAGTCAGGAAATATCCATCATTCTACTTATATTAAATTGCCACAGAAGCTCACAACTAATAATTACATCCATTTCAAGAAAATGTTACGATTTGATGACTAGAAAATATCTGTAAATGACACTTTCCCACTTTGTTTTCTATTTAGCAGTTATTGTTGTAATGCTCTTGGGGTTTTTTCAGACTAGGGCTAAGATTGTTATCAGCTTGAGACATACTCCCAGGCTGAGCAGTTGCAGAAAACGTTGTTTTTCAGAAAGTTATGAAAATTACTTTCCCCATCTCCAGCTCCTGAAGAAGTCAAATGAATTCTAAAATGTGCTTCTGATATAATATGCATATAAATGCCAGAAAAGAGGTTATTGCAGTCACTCACAGGCAGAATAGGCATGTATCAAATGCATGAGTGTTGATATTAATGATTCGATTCCTACTACATTGTCATGTCCAGAGACAAAAAGTTCTTTCCTTCCACTAAAGGGGCTCATCTGTCTTTGCAATAAAAAATTATTAGCCAAGTTCTCCAAGCAGGAGGTTTTATATTTGACACAACAGAAAAAAAACCCAAGCAACTGTTGAAGTGTTCAGTAAACATATTACAATGATCTTTTAAAAATCTATTTTTTAGCCCCTGTTAATGAAAATATTTGTCCATATGAACATTTTTTCACTGCTAGAAATAAACGATCTTAATGTTATGTTAATTATGGAAGAAAAATCAAATCACTTTCTTGAGACCTAACCCCAGAAAAATTGTGTAACCATCACGTGCACTAGGAAAACATCCTTGGAATAAATTAAGCACCTGATTTCTTTACTTAAAACAACAGAAAAACTAAATTGTTTACGAATATTATTATTAAGATAACAAAAGTAGGGACTCTAGCTTATTAGCACTTGGCTATCTTGTGTAGACCTTGAACTCTGAGGTGTTCAAATAGAAATTTCCACAAATAGTGCATCTTTAATGCTACCAAGGGGAAGTATCAGCAGTACCAAAAATGATATAATTTGTTGTTGAAGTTTTATATCTTACATCATTTTTGTCAGAGGGGAAAAGCTGGAACTCCAGGGCCTCCAATGTTGCCATTAGATATCTAATGTGGTTTTCCTCATTTGTTTCTTCAGGTACCAGACAGTGACATGGTGCAAGCTATGGGTGCTTTCAAAGTCCTCTCTTCTCTTCCTTGGCTTGTCTAGCAGAGAAAAAAATACCTAGATTCAATAAGGTCTTATTCAGGATTGAAAAAATCCTCCCAGAGGGGGTTGCAGACCTATTAGAGGAGGGCCATGTGTTGCAGTCCTGCTCCTGGTACACTCTAATGCCATAGAGCAGCATTCCAGGGCCTGGGAGCATCAGGTGTCCAGCAGGACACAGGGAGATTGGCTGAGCCACAGCACCAGAAGGGCTTTTAGCTCCACAAAAGAGAATTAGGTATTCTCTTTGACTGCCCCAACATATGCAAATCCAGGCAGTTGTATGGTCTTAACTCCTATCTGGTTTTAAATGCCTTTGCTTTTTCAGTGTCTCTAAAAGAGCTGGTCTGGAATTACCATATTACACAGTCTATGTCTCAACATTAAAGTCATATCATTGTTTTATTTCTGTACTAAATCCATTGTAATCAGGAAGAACTTACTCCTTGAAAAGCACTTTCAGGTATTCATCTGTATTCCTTTTATATTAGTTTCTCTTTCTCCATGCTTTAATTACAGGACAATGACTTGGATAATTGTCTTTGTAGCTTAATCCATCCAAAAGAGAGAATAAAAAAAAGAACAATTTATAAGTAAAATTAATGCAACACTTTTAAGAAATATTAAGCCATTTCTATCAGACCACCTATAAATACACCATACACAAAAGTTATTTTTTGAACAAGTCTAAAATTTCAGTGAATGGAATAGAATTTTTGTTCACTTTCTACCTTCCTTTGTCAGCATAAAAACAACACCCTGTATTTCTGTTTTGAAAAGCAGCCACCTTAAATCAAATAAAAGTCTCATTAAATTTCCCACACTCTCCTTTAGGAAAATGCAGTTATATGGTTTTTCCCATTGTCTGTCTTTAGTGTTGTTTAGCAGAGCTATTGAAGTGATGCTAAAACAGCAGCATAGGGTGGATGCAGAATGTATTAATAACAAAATAATTGGAATGTCAAAGCTCATGAATTAGCACTTCTCAAATTCAACTGCAATCAGCAGATTATAGGGTTTGTGCCTGTACAAACTATAAACACTGCAATTCATTATATGCATATCCAATTTTTTTTTTCTCTAGACTTCTTTGCCTCTGAGTGCTAAATTAAGAAATTAATCCTTCGCAGGTCAATGAAAAAGGCTTTACTGCTATTCACAAAATCAAATGCCTGGAACAACAAACAGTCTGGGCAGCTCCCCCAGCTCAGTATATCACCACTCTATCTGTGCTTAGCATTCCATTGCTAGAGAGTTAGAGGGAATTATTCAGCTGAGCTGAAAATTCAGAGAGTTCTCAGCTATTGCTCCTTTCTCCTGAAAACTCTAACTTCAATACATCAGAAAAAAGTATTAGTTCTGTAGGAGGAGAATGTGGACATGATTAAGGTTTAAATCCTTTCTTCCTGAGCCAGTCCCTCAGGACTGAGCCTCTCTTCCTTTATTTAAAGAGCTTTCAGCTGAACCCTCTTCCATGCCCATGTGAAATTACATCTTCTCCTTCTTCTGGCATACACATAAAAACACCAAGCAGTGTTGTGGTAGTACAATAGACAATGACATATACACAAAAGCTAACATTTCTTTAATTTGTAGACTTGGAAAATTAAACTGGGGAGGGGGTGGGCAACAAAACTCTCTTAAAGTTCACATAAATGTCAATACACAAAATAAAAAATACCCCTTATCTAGTCATTGTATCTTTTTGACCTAGTGTTATGAGCTAGGTTTCTTTACCTCATGTCACAAAGAACAGTTCGAGTTCAGTTCAGGTGAAAATTCTTCTGGGTGGAAACAGAGACCACTTTTAAATTTAATACTAATAGGATTGTTATTTTTCTCACATAAAAAATCTGATGGTCATTGGTGAGTTATCCAGAGGAAAAAAAAAATCTCATCAAGAGTCCCTAACACCTTTAGATATTATCCACACTTTGCAAAAACTTTTCTTCAGTGACTCTAGGGAAAGCTAAATTCTATCTGGCATGCATCCCATGTACAGCTTTTTTAATAAAATTGATGGACAAATATTTTTTTAACCTGGTGATCCTCTATGTCATTGATTCCCCTGGGCTGTAGAAATGCCTATTGCAAAAGGCCATAGCCTCCTGGAGTATATAATATGACATGTGCTTAGCTTGCTCCTTTAACTATATCAAATATGACAGCTTTTTCTGATTTTTAAAAATGCTTCTTTAGCTATATACACACTGTACATGTTCTTGCACAGGAAAAGGGTAACTGTATTACAGTGCTGTTGTACCCTACAGAAATTCAAATTTCACCTGCCCTGAACATTACAAATCAAAACCATAAAAAACATTCCTATGATTTACCTTCCTGCCTGCCCCCTCCCCCCCTTAAGCTTCTAACTAATCAAACTTATTGTCAAAAAGAATTTCCTTCTTCTTCCCCTCTCAGCTCCACCTGGGTTTTTCCCTTGCTGTGATATTCCCTTGGAGCATCTTACACTATTGATACTAATCAGCTTTTGTCTCAGTCTCTAGTTGAGTTCTGAGCAATTATTCTTCACTAGTGCCAAGTTTTGAAGGTTGATGCCTCGTATTTCAAAGGCTGAAAGGTTTTCATGCCTTTAAAGTTGTCTGTTTTTTCTAATTATATCAGCAGGTCTAGTAAAAGGTTTTACATCTCCCCATGAACCTTGTTTAACCCAGATTCAAAGTACTACATTTCTTTTTTTTTTTTTTAACGGATATTTTACTAAGACCTTTATGTTTGCAAATATCAAATACCTTGCTGAATGTTACAAAACTGATCTCTTACAGCTGTCAGTTAATTTATTTAAATACCAAAAGTAATGCATTTTATATTAAACAACTACTGAGGGAACAAAAAGAGAAAGCATTTTTTTGCTTTATTTCCCTAGCAGCATCCAAGCCTTGCCTGTGGTCCACTCAATTTAGGGACTACATAATCTCTCTGTAAATTCCACAAGTGAGTGCTGCCTGGTTATTGTCACCACATAATGTCCAGCAAGAGGAGGCAAAGCTTGCAAAGGATAACAGTATTCACATAGCTTTGCATAAATATTGTATAATGGCTTCCCTCTGAGAGATTTGTAATGCTTGCATTAAAAATAACTGGAGTGCATATCAGATTAGCCTTTTCACACTTCAGAATTTTGCAGCTTGGAAGAGTGACAGTGTAACTCCCATTTTATACATTCAGTACCTCATGTGAAACAGGTTCTTTCAAAAAAATAAAGCATACCAAACCATGTGTTAACAATTAAAGTATTAATCTCTATATGAATGTATTATCAACTATTTGCTTATTAATAGAACCATATAAATAAGAGTTTTAATAGTAAATTTGAATGAGCAGTTTGTGGGTCTGTGGAGTTTTCAGTCAAAAGACACGAGCTCATACTACTCTGGGAATTTTTCTTTTATGCAAACATCTGGATCAGGACAAAAAACTTTGCCAAGTATCATTTCTGTACCTTCCTTCTTTTACAGCTTTCATATACTAATGTCACTGACATGTCATTTACCCAGCAGACAATATTTCATTTCTTGGGAGGCAGGAAAAATGTAAGAAACCTTTTTTACTTGCTTTGTTGCAGGATTCTTGTTCTCAGGAAGGTCTTGCCCAGCCTTGTGTAAAATGGCTCAGCAATGGGACTGTCTTCCTTCTGTGAAAACACAGTTCTCACCCTAGGAGTGCTCAGTGTTACTGAAATTCCCCTGATGAACAGGATACACTTTACTTGGCTCACTTCTAACCCATTTACAGACATTTAACTACTGATCCTGCAAGACATTCAGTGCCTCCAGTTCCCACTGAAATGGGATACAGTCTTAGAACAACTTACACTGCCATTATTTGCCTCTTTCCACTTTTGGAGTAAATTTTGTGATAAATTAATGCATGTTAAGGTACAGCTGACTTTGAAAGGGCAAATCTTTGTGTGGAAGTATTCCCTCTTGGAGTGACAGAACACCTCTGCTAAAATGCAATCAGGACAAAGCCAGACAACTTCAGAAAGGGTGGAGTCCTTGAACTGGAAAGAAAAGATTCTCCATACTCATATTTTCATGATCAACCTGCAGTTTGAGTATGATGACAAAACACCACTTCCTTCATTGCACAAGACTGGCCTCTGTCTCCACCACACTTACCTCAGCTTGGTGACCTCTGCAGAAAAGAGTAAGTTCCTCAGATGTTGTTTTTCTGAATCTTGACTCTCTAGCCAATCCTAAAGCTGGTCTTAATCATTATAAAAATATCATTATCTGAAGTTAAACAGAATATTTCTGCTCATATATTTCTGTAAGCATTGCATTTTAGTTATGTAGGATTTTCCAATCTTGTCAACACAATGAGATCTTAAGCTTCCAGCAGCAACAGCCCTTTTCCTGATGTCATCAGAGTTGAAAAATTTAGGAATTAATAAAGTTCTACAGTCCTTCTCCTCCAAACTCCTCCTTTACCTCTCATCTTTTACACAGCTCTCCTGACTGATCATCAATCTTCCTAGATTAAACAAGCATTAAAGAGACACCAGCAAGCCAAGTGGTATTTACTTTCCCCCACACTTCAAGATTAAGGTAACCCTAAACCTAAGAATTACACCATTACTGTGACCTTGCCTAACTTCATATATGAATTTCACCTCTGGCAAAGCATGCTCCTTGAATCTGGATAGAAATCTCTTCATACTTCTTCACACAGCAAGGTCTACAGGCTTCATAAAGAGCTCTCAGTTTTATTAACTGATTTGGACTGGGAAATTTACACACAGTAAGAACAAGAGAAAAGATATGGCCAGGATTAGGGTAATGCTATGGACAGAAGTAGCTGTGGATTTCAGCATATTGCTAAATTCTGCAAGATGCAGTGAGTTAATAGGACTGCATTTGCAGTGGTAAATGTATCATGTTTTTTGGAGGATAAGACTGGAAATGGCCAAGGGCAGCATTTGAGTGAGGGTGAAAATTTAGAGCTCCAGGCATTAAAGAACAGTTATTTTAGGAATTCAGCATTTAGGGCACACTCCTCCAAACCATTAAATGTCAGTCAAGTACACTGACACAGGATCTGGTCAACTACAAGAGAATTCACTGCACAACCTGTTTAGAAACTTTCTTGCTGAGCAGAAAAGGAGTGGTTAAGAATAATTCTGTCTACCTACTCTTCTGTTGTGTAACATGGATCAGATTAGAATTAGACAAGAACAAAGAGACTTGTCCATGGGGTAGTGTTCAACTGAAGCTTTGGGTTTCTCTTCAATACCTTTTCTGTTCTATATTAAAAAACTGTGTCAAAGGAAACCTATAGCCACTATCTTATCATCCTCACCGTGGTCCCTGGTGCACTTTCAACTCCTATCAATTAGCACTATCTCAAAACAGCTCCTAGACACAAACTACAACACCAAAAATAGGTGAGTTAAGGGTAAAATAATTTAGTGAGCTGCACCATATCAGCTAGCTTTTGGGATCAAATGGTCTCTGTCATGTGGATGACTGCCCAAATGTCATTTGATTCACACAGAATCACTGATGAAATTTCCCTGATTCATAAACAAATTATTGCTCAACTCAAAAAATAGAATGGACACAGGAAGTCTTGGAAATCATCTCTCACCTCTATGCTGGATGCTTCAAGTTGAAGACACACTTGAGTTTCTTCTGACACATGATATCTTTGAGAAAGGTTTTCAAGTCCCCTGGAAGAGGCAGGATTGATTCTTTTCTGCCAAATTACAAATTGGTACAGCTGAGGTCTTTGCCAGTTGGCACTACACCTCTAGATCAGCAGCTTCAAAAACTGAGCAGTCATTGCACATAGGAAAATTAGAAAAAAGGACTCACTCATAGAATCATGGAATATCTTGAGCTGGAAGAGACCTACAAGGATCATCAAAGTTCAACTCCTGGCCCTGCACAGAAAAGCCCAAAGCATCCCTCGTGCCTGCAAGCATTTTACAAACTTGTACTTTGGAAGGCTTGGTGCTGTGACCAACTCCATGGGGAGCCTGTTCCCCTGCCTAAACATCCTCTGGGTGAAGAACATTTTTCTAATACCAACTTTATACTGTCCTCTCACGTCCAGGGAAGTTTTGCTGTAAAGTCTGATTTCTTTTATGCAGACACCTTAATATGATTTGCAGGGGACAAGAATTTCTATTATTTGGTTAAGGATAATTATATTATTTAACTTTTTCTAAGAGTTTTTCCTGCTTTTTTCAAATTTTCTGCTGTACCAATTAAGGGACTTGAAGTACAAGGTTTTCCTTTCATAGAGAGGAAAAAAAAAAAAAAGCAGAAGCAGAATAAAGGAAATTTACAATACTACAAGGCTAGAAAACCAGAGAATACAAAATAGCAGAACTTTCCAGACCATATAAAAATATTTAGTTAAAAATGACATGGTTAGCTTCACTGCTGTGCTGGTCTCTTGTGTGTGAATTAATAATCATCAATATCTTCAAGTCACCAAAGGCAATTATATAGAACATGGATTCTGCACATATTCCTACCTGTGCTTAATCTTCTGTGAAAAGCTGTCATATTCTGGTCAATGGGACAACATATTCATGCAAAGATAATTCTGAGAAAATTATTTGGAGCAGTAGGAACTTTGTAATACAAAGAAGTGAGATCAAAACCACAGTGTTGTTTGTAGCAGACTTGAAAGACACTTTTATACAGTTTCTCCTTATTTTTCCTTATATTTCATATTGTCATTACATCCAGAAACTTGAAGACTGTTTATGTAGTGAATTAAGTGAGCTGGCTTGTATGCTCATACAGATATATATACAGGAATATATTGATAATTTGTAAAGACATAACACAAATTCTATACATGTCCCCTTTACAGGCTAATCTGCTCCTTTTTTGTAATCACATTTTGTATAATAACAATAATATTTTATTGACAAAATTGTTATAGTTTATCTGGAATTTATATCAGAACCCCCATGATATCAAATCCCTTACTAGCCTTTCTGTAATGAAAAAAGCATGAAAAACAGGAACTTTTAGGCTCAAAATGTTATTTTCCAAACTCAAACTATCCATGTCTTCTATTCCATTGGAGGTGGTTCCCTACAGTTTGTAATTTGTTCTTTTGTGTAGCTAATTATTCATTATGGCATTCATGGAGGAACTGGGTGGTTCCTTGGTTTGCCTGTGAAGATTCTCTTGTGCAAACATCCCCACACTTGACAGCACTTGCACTCAGAAGTTTACAAGGAGGGATTCATGTCAGAAAACAGCCTAAAAACATTATTGTCTGAGGTGAGAGTGATATGCATTAGGCAACAGGTGTGCAGTTATTTTCTACCTCTGTCTTTCCCTCTCCTAAGGCAGGTTGGAGTTTCCTCACCTGCCAGAAGAGCCCAGGAGAGGAGATGTGGGTTTGAATCTCCGCAGCCTGAAGCACCAATGGAGCAACTGCTCTAAAATCCATGGCTAGAAGGAATATGCAGCTGCAAAAATAACTAACTTTGCTTCCTGTAGGGAAAACTTGCTCCTTTTGGAGAAACATTATAGATACCTGTCTTCAGGTGGACATCTGCCTTTTGGATATGAAGGGATCAGAGGCATCCATACTGAGGAAGAAGACGGCATTGCAGGGACATGCCCGAGAGCAGTGTTTCCATTTTGTACGGCTTGAAGCACCTCTGCACGGATTTCAGCAGCTTCCCCATTCAAACAGGATGATGGGGTTGCATCTTCTTCTGAAGTATGTGTTCCTCTAAGTGTTTAACAGCAAGCCTTGGGAGAGCATGCAGTTTTCATTTACAGTGCTGTGGAGTAAACAGTGGGTTGAGCAGCTTCAGTCTTCTCACACCTCAGTCTCTGCAGATCCAGTTCATCGGGTTTACTGGATCTGGTCCCTCTTTCTTTCATAAATTCAGCACTGTACTCTCATATTTAAATATCCATTTTCTTTAGCATGCAAACAGGCAGACTGCCATGTGGTTGATAAAGCCTGTTAATTTATATAACATTAAATAAAAATAATTAAACTTACAGAAGAACAATTTGCTATTCATTTTCTTACTGAAAACAGCCATCACTGCCTTTTCATGAGAAATGAAAGGCTCTAATTTTTTTAATATTAGTCTCCAAATACATAAAAATCATTTTCATACTTAGTTTTCATCTTTGCTTCATAGCAAATTAAAAATGCAATCTATTTAGATCTTCATGGTAGCAGATTTATGCAGTAGAATTACTGAGGCAGTGTACTCAGATTTCCCCCCTTCTTGTATGCAGAATATTCTGTATGAAAGTAATTAAGATCTGAATGCAAAACCTATGAAATTCATTAAAATATACACGAAACAGGATAGAGATCAATGTTTGCATCTCAGCAAGGATGGTTACTAAGGTGTAACAAAACAGCACTCTTCTGTAAAATGAAAGGAAGCAATCTTGTGATACAAGTAGAAAGAGAAATTTTGTCACATGGTCTATTCTATTAAGATAGAATATCATTTTGTATATGGTAGAAAAATTAAATTAAACTGGCTATTCTTTTCTATTGTTCATTAGCATTTCAAATTTTCAAAGCCTTCACTTTTTCAGTTTCAGCATTGCTACTGAAGACTAACGTGGCTGCTTATTTCAGCCGTACTTTAATTTTCTCCTGATAGATTTTCAATGCAGCTGTTTTTTCCACAAGTGAAAGCAAATTACTCCATACATTTCTCATCCTTTCTTCATGCCACAACATCGATCACACTGAAGGTAATACATTTTCTTAATATTAATTTTGTGAAACCCATTCAGCAAAAATGGCACCAGTTCATTCATGCTTGTGGATTTAAAGAGTCTGAACCAGTAGGTAACTTTCTGGACAGTGCTAAGTTCTGCATACCAGAAGAGCACCCAAAGTGTCTTAAATAATTTTCAATATTTAAGGTTAATTCTATCCCCTAAAAAATAAATTGGTACTCCTCATTATTGCATCATCTTGAATCCAACCTTCATATTGCAATCATATTCTAGAGCTAATTCAATGAAAAAATCCAAATTACATTTTCCTTTAGAATTTGCTTTTTCATTGAAAACAGAGTGCCTTTTGGAGTTAAAAAAGATTAGTTTGAACACATTTTTTATAGGGTTGTTGTAAACATGTTTAACTTCCAATAAGTTTGCAATCTTAGCTCACTGAAAACCTACTGAGCCAAAGCCCCTGAGCTGTGGAAATGACGGTCCTGACATCCTGCCCCTTCTTGCTATCGTCATCCCCAGAGATGAAACCTCCCTGCACAGCCAGCCTCACCAAGCTAACTTGGTGACAAGATCAGTTTCAATCACTTGACAAAAAAGTATCCACCTTTCAAATGCAGAATCCCTTCAATAAGTGTCCATTTAGTATTTTCCTAAAGCTACTGCAGTAACTTCTGTAGGCTCAGAATGGCTTATCACTATTGGGGTTTGTTTTAATTTCTTTACATATAAGAAATGATAGGTTATTGATGAGAAAAAAAGAAAAGTTTAGGCAAGAAAAATCTTTTTCATGTTCTAAAGGAATTCAGATTTCTGCAAAGTACAGGATCATATTATCAGGCTACTGACTGAAATACAGAAATCTAATATTTATATCAATAAAATCAAAATCAACAATACTCTACATTAGATTGAGGCTATGGAGGGAAAGTGGACAAGCTGCAGCAGAAATTTAATTCTCTTCTTACTTCCTTTATGAATGTATGGAAATAATGACAAAGAATATATTTAGATTCCTGCTCATTTTTGGATATCCAGCTAGAGCACTTCACAGGTAATGTGGCAAAACAATGGACTTTCTCAGCCCCACTGCTTGACACAGAGGTGTTTTGGTTTGTGCAGATATCTGACATGAATGTATCAGCCTAATTGAGTAATGTTTTGGCAAAATTTCTAAGCACTTGTTAACAGCGTCATAAAAGGGAATTGGACAATGTCAGTTAAAGCAGAACTCCCATCTCTGCCATAAACACAGCAGAGTGCAAGGAAACTTTCATCCCCATGGCCAAATCCAAGGAAGGAACATGGAAGGAATTTCTATTAATAGTAAAATTTTTGTTCTTTACTGCCACTTTTGATTCTAAGAATTTCCTGTCCTCATCTTTTTTCAAGAAAAATTTAGGCAATTTGTATGCAGGGAGAGTTGCACAACCTTGCTGCTGCTCCCATTTCTGTTCATGAAAGAGTTCCTATTAATTGTGCTGGGATGAAACTCTTGTAAAAGACTGCATCCTTTCTTATTCAAATCAACAAATAGATGCTAAGACTGAAGAACTAGTGTTCAGAAAAATCAGATGTTTTATTTTCTGAATCTTTTAATGGGATAATTTCACTTTTTAACTGCAATTTCAATTGCACATTCTAATTGCAATTTCTAACTGTAGAAGCATGTTAGGGAAGTGTGAAAAAAAACCAAAAACCCACTGACTGTGTCAAGAATCCAAGTGGACTGCATTGCACTTTCACCTAAAAATAATGTTTTGCTACCGACATCACAATACTGCCAGAGTCTTGTGAATGGTCAGAATCTGGGAAGTTTCCTTAACATATGCCTTGCAAATACAAGCTTTCAAGTTGTAGCATTCAAAATATGTAGTGGAGATGAGTCAGTTGGGGAAAAAAAATCACAGAAAGATGTCAGACTAGATATTTGAACAATAAATGTCTTCTTTTAATTTAAATAGTTTTTTAAGATAGAAACATATATATACCACTTGTTTGAATGATATATTAATTAGGGGTAGGAAATTCAGTTTTTCTATGCTGAGATAATTATTATCAGTGCTAATGGAACAAGAAAAATTGCACACATGGAAAGGAAATTATATGGCTATGTTGTCAGATGTAATGCTAAATGGAAAAGTATTTAGAGCACTAAAATATACACTTGGTCTTGTGGCAATGCTGGCGATGGGTTTAGAGGAAAAAAAATGGTTATTAGGATGGTGTTTTTTTCAGGTAATCTGGGCAAGGGAACCAGCTATAGATACTCAAAAATTACCTGGTGAAAGCACATAATAGATCATCTATGTGCATCAGTCATCCAGAAGACCTCAGACATATAGGGAGAAAAAATGACCAACCACCACATATGAACATGCTGAATTCCAAGGATGCTTCTGAAGCATTAAACTGAAATGCATTTCTCTGTACCAAGGAGACATGCTATATTTCTGCTCTGTCTTAGAAGCCCTGTAGGCCTCTGAACTAAAAGCTGATCACAAACACTGATCAAGAATTACAGCTATGCAGAGAAAAGCAGATGGAGGGGTTTTACTAGACAAGAGAGCCACTAGACCGTACACTCAGCTTAATAAAAATTCACCAAACGTACATTTTCTCTCTTGTTCCATTATTTAATCAGGTTTTTGTCAAAACAGATTAAACAGTTAACATAACCTTCAGATCCTGCAATCTCCAAAGAAAAGAAGTCTCTCTTTCTCCAAGCAGTGATTAACCAAGCAAAGGCTGCCTTTTTCCTTAGTCCTCCATGGAATGCTCCCAACAGCTGTTGGGATATGAGCCATTCTGACTGGCATCTGTTTGTCAGAATACAGCTTTTGATGGTTCCCTCGTGCCTTTGCCTAAAGAGACAACTTTTACTGTTGTACACACACTTAACACTGCCACTGAGACACAATCGAGCCCATCACAAAACCACCCAGCAGCGATAAGTTTTTTGAAGGTGACTTGCAAGGAAAATACATTGTGCATGATCAGTTTCACAGAAAATGCACAATCCTGCATAAACATTCAGGAAACTGCTAACAGAAACATACCAGAAATGTGAACCCAAAAAGGCAAAAGTCAAGGTGCTCTCAGATGACATAATACTCCAAGTGTTATTGATAATGAAATTTTTTTCAGCCAACACTTTCCATATTCTTGTGGGAGAATGCAAATCTTTGTGATATGTTTCTCTAAACAAAAAGTCAGAAAAAATAGGCAAATATTTTAGTATGAAACAGAAAACCAGAGAAATCTGTGTAGACCCAACCCAAACAAAAACAAAAAAACCACACCTTATAAAAAGAACTTAATAACAAATGCATACTACATCGCCCATGAGACAATAAATTGCTAGTGTATGTGTCAAGAACTGCTTTTTACCTATCTCATGGGCAATTTTTTCATTGAAAAATGTATGCTGAGAAAATAAAGTTGAAGATTAAATGGTGAGGTGATACTTCTTTAAGTTCTTTATAGTTTTATGCTTTGGCTCTTTTGTTTTGGAATTGGGAGTAAATCATTTTGTCTTTCTCTCTCTCTTACTAATACTTGGAAGGCAGATTTATCCTTTATACCTATTTTGAACTCTCCAAATTCCTTTGACTGTACTTTTTCATATCGTATTTTTCTTCCATACATTCATTACTCTTATAGTAAGATACATAAGGACATTTTTTAAAGTTTCAGAAGAATCTTCAGTAAAAATTCCTAGGAAAATAAAACATTTTATTTGAATTATTGCTGAACTCAGGTGTACCTCTGCATAAACAAACACTTTGCAACTAAAATATTTGCATTTCCCCCAAAGAAAAATATTCATAAGTCTTCTGCTATATTCATCAAGGCTCTGGAAACTGTTTTAAAGTGTTCCTACAGCTGAAAAGTAATAAAAACAAAACAGGTCCAAAACTCTAATTTACAGAATAGGCTCTATAGGAAAAATCTGTATTTACACTTATTTAGTGCTTTTTTTCTGTTTCTTAGACTAGTATCCAAGTTGTTTTGACATGAAATTTTTATTTAAAACCAATGTTACATTCAAGTCATCAGCTACAGGGGAAATCCAGGCAAAGGAAAAACTCACAAGGACCATGTAATTTTTGAACCAAACTCCGCTTCATGTTTCAGGTACACTGGGGACCCAACAAATAGAAAGTGCCATAAGTGTCATCTAGAATCTGAGTCTTGTATCCTAAGAGGCAAGTTTCCTTTAAAATATTACTAGGGAAGTTTTCTACTGGGACTGTTTCCTTCTTTCACTTGTACTGAAAAAAAAAATACCAAAGCCAACAAAGCCAGCATAAAGTGGCACCAAATAATTAGAAAACTCCCAAATTCCTTTCATGTTCTTGACATGAACTTCTACCTGTCAGACATGAATGTTTTCAAGGAGAGGAAATAGAACACAATTCTGTTCAGTAGTGGGATACAAATAGTAAAGAATAATAATATAAAAGCTCACTGTGAAGATGGTATATTTTTTTCTATTTACTAAAACTTTAACAAAAAAAAATCTTTCGATTAAATGATAATTTGAGCTCTCTCTAGAAAAAAATGAACGTCCTAACTCTCACAGACAACTTTTCCTGAATCCGCCTGAAAGCTTAGTTAGGTGAAAAGGTACTTGGAGTCCTATTCTCACAGGATAGTTCAAGCTGGAAGGGAACTCTGAAGGTCTCAAATCTAACCTCCTCTTCAGAACAGGATCAGCTACAAGGCCAGACCAGCTCGTTCAGCAATTCCCTCCACAAACTGCGACTTCCTCCTGTGTCTCACTCCAGCAGTTCTTCAAAGTGTTAAGATAACTTCATTTCAACCATTTTCCATTTGGTAAAAAGGACAAGAAACTCCTGTGGTGTTCCAGCTGTGGAAAATTACAGGATCTTGGAGACAACAAGGGGTTTTTATTCCCTGGAATTCAGGAATCCACTCCACCATATATAGGAACAAGCAATACAAGATTAAGGAAGAGAACACGGCTCACCAAGGCCAGACTCAGTGAGGCAGTCCACAAGGCAGCAGAGAATCTGGAAAAGAGAAAGCCTTTCTCCATTCAAGGGTCCTCATTCTTTCTCTCTGTCCTCTTATATGGAGGTCCTTCCCTGGCTCCTTAATTTTTCATGCATGCTCCAATGACAGGCATGGACAGACACTCCTCTTATATTTATCATTTTCTATTTACCATCTATTTACCATTCCCTGTAGCCTACCTGCTGGTAAAAACCTGCTTCCTATAGATAACTTTTCCAAGGTATCTAATCCTTCCTCTATTGTACAACAAATTCTTGTGTCCCATTTTAGTTTCTATCATGGTAATCACAACATTACCATCAGTCTCAAGCCTTTTGGAACTTTGCAGTCAGAACATCAAGTTAGAATACCACTCCTGATGAAAAAATTCTGCCTCTGGTATATCCATGAAAAGGATCTCGAGCATTTTTGGCCCATTAAATCAGTTTATTATTTTACAGGAGCCATTTACTCCTAATAGTAATACCTCATCACTCATACTATTATCTGCTTCAGGAGCACAGTATGGCTTGTTTTTTAGACTTGATTGCTCAATGTGGCTTGAAGGAAAATCTCTCCACATTTTTAATTTGATTGAACTGCTCTTTATCTTTCAGAAGATGTCTGAAAATGAAATACGTTATGTCTGCTCGTAGCTGCTTGTGCAATTATCTTGTACTTACATTATCTACTTGGTTATTTTTTTCTTTCAGGTTCAAGTTTTAATTTTTATAGACTGGGATCTGAACACTAGTAGCTTAATAAATCAACAAGAAAGGAAGTCATGAAAGAAGGCTAAGGACTGTTCAGAGAATGAAAGGGAACACAAGAATAACTTTCCTTACAGATGGCCTTTAAAGTGAATGAGCAGTTGAGATTGGCCCTGCTCAGAGGTGCCATAACACAAAAATATAGTGAGTGAAAGCAAGCAGGAAGGGTCATACTGTGCCCTTGGATGCATACAGAGGGCCCCCATCGACTCCAATCATAGCCAGATGCCAAAATCATATGGCAGAACTTAACCCCAAGCAACCTTTCCAAACAGCAGACCAAGCTGTGGTTCCAGATACACACACACACCATTCCCAAGAGTGAGAGGTTGCAAAAGCTTTGTGTTTCTCCTTTGCTTTCCAGTCATGTTTTTCTTCACCAGGGAGCTCTTGTTGGCTTAAGTATGAACATCCCTTACAGACTGCATTCACAGGCTTTTTGTCCCTACTCAGCCTTCTGACACAGACACCACCAACCCCACAGAAATCACATAAAAGTATTTTTTATTATATAAAGAACAAAATATTCCCATACTTCTGAAATACCTGTCATGCCTTTCATAGCTATATCAAAACCAAGCAGGGTCAACATAAAAAAAAATCTACCCAGGTGTCACACAGCACATGAAAGTGATTGAAGTGAAATTCTGCTTGCAATTAATTGTGACTGGTTTGGACTGTGAGATTTGGACTTGAACAGAGATTCCTACAAACACAGATAATCAATTTTTCTAAAGAGAGCTCAGATTCTTATTTAAGTGGAAGTATTCTCTGGTAAAAATATTTCCCATTTTTAAACATAGTATGCAAGCCTAAAAACCAAAAATCTTTCCAGTCAGGACACTTATTTTGCAAACATATTGCCCTAAAATTCTTGAACATCCTCCCTGAAACTTTCAAGGTGATTAAACCTGACAGCCTGTCCTGTGCCAAAACAACTCAGAAAAAAGGTACAGACTGCTAAGTGAATAAAAGTGTTGGCTATGCAGGGTGCATCCTAAAGAATCCAGCCAGTTCATCTTGGTACAGACCATTTACATTTCTAAAACCAAATTTACATAGTTATTGATGTCCCTTAGGAACACTGCACAGGATCATATCAAATTGGCTGCAGTGGGGGTGAGACTTTTGAGCTCAGACCACGTGTGTCTGGCAGGGGGCTGTGGAAGGGCTCTTGCTACCACAAGCCAAGCCACAGCAGGCTCACAGGATCCCATGAAAGATGGGAAAGGCAACCTCTGGTCACAGCAGGAATACCTGGGATAGTCTCAGTGGCTGTGGCACAGCTAAGCAAGACCTGCAGCGACAGCTGTAAGAGTCAAGCCGGACCCGTGACGGGTTTTGGACCCCTATAAACAGAATAATTTCAAGATAACCAGCAGCAGGTGCAGGTGTGAGCCAATTAGCGTTCTCCAGGTGCATTGACTACCTTATTGATGGGTTTCTCAAAAGAGTTAATAAATGTATTCATTTTCCCCCAAACTGTTACACTCACACCAAATTATGCATGTTTTTTACAGCATTTGATGTGCAGCTTTCCCATCTGTCTCAGTTGCTACTGACTGCACATGCTTCTGTTTGTGCCTCATCTCATACCCAAACTAAGCTTAGGAGCTGGAAATCACTAAGTATGCAGATGGTGTGCAATCCATGGCACCAGCAAACAGATGTGGGAGCTAAGAACTCGGGATTGTGTCATAATTCATTATCTGAAGATAGACAGATATTGCACAGCTTTACTGCTTATATGACAATATTTAAAGTAGTTAGCACCTCCCTATATTTACTTTATTTATTAGCAAGCAAAAATAATTGTGGTATTGTAAAACTTTTAATGCCCAGAACAGAAATTATCCACTTCAAAACATCATGAAATATTTTACTTCCAAATTCACCATTTGTTCATAAAATAAATTCAGATGAGCCTCATAACCTTCCAAGTTTAGCTAATGAATTTTTATTTCATATTTTTTAACATAGAACCAAACCCAGATAAACCAAGAAAACCAGTAAAGGCTCCTGCTATGTTATGCTTTCTATACTTTTGCTATTTAATGAGGTCTTTTTAAGCAGGAAGTAACAAGTAAAACATTATCATTTACCTTAGACACAGAAGATAAATTTGATCAAAAAAGGCAATTCATCAGTAATTCCTATTGAATTGTGTACAGACTTACACACTCTTGAAGATGTTGTATGCATGGTAAAAAATTTTTATCTTTCCCAAATTTCATATTACATGACCATATTTTAATTTTACTCTCATCTTGCTCAGAACTGAAATGACTTACTGTGAAATCTTCCTTCTATAGAATTCTTTGAAAGAAACTATTATCATGTATTTTTAGTCTTCTAGCTGGCATTTCATAAAACTCTAGAATTATAAAAATTCATCTTATTTCTGCAACTCTACCTTCAAGCAATATTTGTTCCTATTAATCAAGTTGTCTTGATAGACTTCTCTAGTGCTGATGTAGCAAGGATTCTCCTCCCTCCCCACAAAAGCATAATCAAATCAGCAGCTCTTTGCAAAGTTTTCTTTTATCCCTTTCATCAATTCTTTTTTTAAACAAATGGATTCTGTCATTGTGATTTACACACATAGTAGCTCACAGTAATTTATGTTTGCTGTGTAACCACATAACAGTTTTGCTATGCCCTGCCAACAGTAAGGGCAGTCTGAGTCAAGACATCCTGAGTTCAAAGCCCAGGAGTTTGTTGAGCCCACAGTCTGGCCTCTAGACAGTGTATTCATTTTTTGGGGGGGCTTTGGGTTTTTTTAATATACTTGGTTTTGGGGTGAGAAGCCAAACCCAAAAGCCAGGAACTGATGTTTCTATAGATTCCCAGAAAAATCTGGTACTAGACAAGGGATGCTCCAAACCCTGCTCTATCCAGCAGGACATGGCTCCTCCTGGGAGCTCAGACACCCAGCCCAGGGCTGGCTCAGGAGTCACAGTTACTTCCCCCAGAACTCCACTTACACACCTCACCGAGGCACTGAGGTGACACAGCTGTGGGGACAAGCAAGCTGCAACAAAAGGCTTTGGGAGGAGGCCATGGCTCAGGCTGCAGAACATCTCCTGCCTCTGCCTCCTGTGTCTGCTGCAGGGTGCCCAGCCTGCCATGGTCCTCTTCTCCACCCCAGCACACCCCTCGGTTTCTTAAAAAGAAACAAAACAAGCAAAGAAAAGTCTCTTTTAAATTTATTCCTTCTCCTATGTCTTCTCTCCTAATCTGCTTTTTGTTTCCTTGCTGAACAACTGAGGTTTACTTACCCTGAGCACTTCTGCAATTCTGGTGCTTTGAACTCATCTTAATTCCTTCAGTTTAAATTACAAACTTAAAATTTCAATATAAAGAGCATTGGAAGATCTTCAACTCCTACAGTTTTTAAACACATATAATTCAAAGGAGCATTAGATGCTCTTTCAACTCTAGTTTTAAAAATAATCACAAAATTAGGTGGTTTATCTTTTTGGATGCTTCTGAACTAACACATTTTAATAAATCAGTATCCACAATGGGAAGCAAGGTTTTAATGTAATTTGCAATACAAATAGAAAAGAACAGCTCAATAGATCTGGAATACAAAATATATTGGACATAATGGACTGATTGGCACAAAGCCAAGAGACACTTGTTTTACCTTATTTTTAGGGATAATGATAAAAGAAGTCCATTGGCATTAAAGATTGTTGTTTAATTAAAATACAATTTATAATATTGGGATTCACAATCTATAGAAAGATTTAATACTCATACAACTTCAAAATATTTTGAAAATATTCTGGAAAACTATAGCCTTAGAAAACAAAAGTTTTCAGGTTATAAAAATAATTTCTAAAGTTTCAAATGTAATTTTCTTGTAAACATTTTTCTTATTTTGAGAAGAATAAATAACTTTGTTTTACCTGATCACATAAAAGCTTCAGATCCTCTCTTCCTTCATTTTAGGCTCACACTCAGATCAGGAGTGACTTTGTCCAGACCTTTTCCACCTGCTCCCTTCTACTAAAAATCCACATCAGCTAATTGATATGAATATAGGTGTTTTATTCCTGGTGATTGCTGCTGGCTGACACTAAACTTCAGCTGCTTTTCAAAAGGGGAGACACACTTGGAGCAGGAACTTAAGCTGATTTTAACCCATTTGAATCTAGTTATTTTGAAAGAATATATATTTTTCAGTGTTCAGTGACTTCTAAAACAGGTCCAAAGTCATAGTGTAATTATATACATTTAGAATGGAAAATGACAATTTTCCCCACACAAAATATGCACCAAAAATTTTTAGTCCAAATAAATCATACTGTAATTGAAAAAAATCGAGCATTTTCACTTTTTCTGAGGTGTATTCTCACCTAATTCTCTTTGAAAATCTGACTTCCAGTAGTAAGTAAGGGGAAAGAATCCAGATTAAATTCCATGTATTTTTCAATTTTCAGATAAGAAAAATATCTGTAGCTTTCTCCAATTAAAGAGAAAGGTATTTTGTCAAAAGCATCATTTTAAGAAATGGAAGTTACATTCTCACTTCCATATTTTCTCAGGATATGAGAAGCTGAAAACAATGTTCTCCCACTCTCACAACGAGCATTTCCATAAACACAAGAATGTATCTGCATTTTTCTGAATTCACTGACTTTTAAAATATTTAGAAGAGGTGAGTTTTTAAAGAGCCCATGATTATACTCCCTTTCTTCCACTGAGAGAGTTTTATTCATAGGGAGAAAATAAAGCTCTGATCAGAGCAGGGATTTCTAACAAGGATGTTAAAGAGCTCTTACCCAGCTTTTATTCCCAGAATGGAGTCTGAAGTGGACAATATTTTTCTGTTTGATACCATATATTCTGCCATTTAGATCTACATTACAGCTGTATTTTTAGGCTCTGAAGTCATAAAAGCATTTTGAGCAACTCATTCCTGATGAGCAGTCAGGGAGAACAGACTTTAAATTAAAAAAGCAGTAATCTCTAGTCACATCTTACACATGATGCACAGAGCCTGTTTCATTTTACATATTTTCAGGGGTAGATTCAATCCCTTCATAAAGGGGTTGTACACACAAAAATAAAAACAAAAATATTTAAAAATAAAAATTAAAAAAAAAAATTAAAACCCACCAAGACATAATGCCTGGAAAATATTGACAGTGAACAGAACATTTCTCACAAATACATTTGTAGAAAACATTTTTAATAACTTTGCAAGTAGAAGTCATTTCAACCCTTAACTCTTTTCAGTACAATACATAATCTGGGCCCTCTGAGCAATTTGTCACCCTGTACTGCTAACATCTCCAACTGAGTAATTGTTTGGAAATGGGGCTGCACAACAAGCATGTTTCAGCCCCTATGGTTTATAAGAGTGAAAGTACAATGAGTTTAATAAGAGACTGTGAAGTAGAAAATCAATAATTCCATGGCAATCTAAAATAAAAGGCATTGATTACTTTGGAGATGCAAAAGGGACAGTTTTCTGTGATAGCCGGAAAAAATTGTCTCAAAGGCCCATCGACCTATGTGACATAATATCCATGTACTTGAGTGAGAAGCTCTATTGTAGGGTTAGAAAAAGTACAGTTAAATTCATGTTTGCAGATTGTGCAATTGTATTTTCTGGCATTAACTGGAATAAGAAGCAAAATTACTGGAATACAGGAAATTAGTTGAAGTGAAAAAAAGCACTGCTGACCTCAGACTCTGTTTAGAATCAGATGTTATGATCTTAGAAATGTCTGGAAAGGTTTTTAAATTCTTGAGGGTTAGGGGTTTTTTTGCCTCCCGCATAATCCTGAGCACTCTAAAGAAGTTAAGCAAGGCAACATTTCAGCCTCATTTCTTTTCTGTTCCGTCACTTTTTGCTGTCTTGTAAAAATCAGAAGCATTGGTGTGCAGAGAATGAAAAGGAAAAAGGAGTTTTGTTCAGATATGGTCCCAGGACAAATCACAATACCAGACTCACTCAGTGGGGATTTGCAGGGGGATTTGCCATGCTCCTCAAATCTGTATTTATTTAATTACGACAAAGAATAACCCACATTTATGCCCTGTGCCTTGAGAGATTGGAGTTGCCCCAGCCTGAAAAGGCAAGATTCAATTCTCTGTGTCCATGTTTCTCCACCTGGTAAATTGGCTGGTTTGCTGCAGATATTAGTTGGAGTATAAATCAATAAGCAAGCAGTGTAGACAATCAGACATGTGGATGAAAGTGCAGACTGGAACCCTAATTTAACATGACAGTACAGACTGAAATATAATCTGTTCTGGAGTGGAGTTTCTTAACACCAAGCTTAGTCCCATGACGAACCCAGTGGATTCCTACAGTGAATCTATCCATAAAGTGATTTTTTTCAGTGAAGCTTTAAACTTGCTGACACAATTTTTTAATCTAGAATTTCTCTACTATCCTCTTAAGTTTCCTGCTTTTGTTACAAATAAAGTGCTTTGCTCATATTACCTATGGAAGTAGACAGATGAAATTGAAACAATTTTCAGCTTCAATTTTCTACTTTATGGCATTGACATGAACTCCCAGATATAAAAATGGAACATAAATAGTATGATAAGCAAAAAAGTTTAGTGAAGAAATTTTCTTTTTCTTAGAGCAAGGATGGGGTTAACCTTTATAAAGCCATAAAATTTAGAAATACACAGAAATTTTGGAGTCTCTCTTGTTTCTTAGATGAGACAATATCTGGTGTTGACAGTAAATTATCACTCTGACAGTAAATTATCACCTGCAGGAGCAGAATGGGTGATTACTGTGGGGCAGTGGCTGGTGGGGAAGGCCCAAGCTGAGGCTGTGAGTAGATCATAAGCACAGTGAGGACTGTGGAGCTCTTCACTTCTCCTCTATAAATTATCAGCTTCAGGCTACTGGCAGCATCAATATCCCACAGCAGATTTCCAGAACAAACACCTTAGATACAACTTTAACAAGAGCTTGCAAATTTTGAGGAGAAATCTCAGATCCAGGACTTCAGTGTAAACATTATTTTTTCAGTACCTCTCTGTTCAAGACTTGTTTCCCTAATTCAAGGTAATTCTACAATATTTCATTCTCATTAAATCAGGAATTTTGATAGCTCAGATCCTGATTTAATACACTGGTAGACTCAAATGGAAACATTTATAATGTCTGTTAGTACCACAATAATATACCTATATGTAGAGAAAAAACCTGTCTGCTTGCTTATCATAAGTCTTATCACTCCCACGTGAGACCTCTCCTGTGCCACATTGTGCCTCTTGTGTGAAAGGCCAAATAAGAGATTAGACACATGAAAATTTTGTTAAACCACACTCCTCCAAGAGCCTTTAAGACACAGTGTTCTCCATAGTTGTGGTTAGAGAAATGATGTCTTGGAAACACCAAATCTGAGATCTGTGACTGAGAGGAAAGTTGCAGGCAGGAACCCAGTTCCACATTGCTGATTTCTATGATACTACAAAGACAAAAATCCTCTCAGTCTATATTTACTCTCACTAAGGATGAAGTGTTTATAGAAATAATTCTTTATCTATGATTTTTCACTTACTTTCTGATCCAATTTCGATGCTGTCATATAAGAGATAAAGCATTTCTTGCTTTCTACTCCCAAGTTTCCTCGGTTGGTCTGAAAATGTTCTCTGCTTCTGAGAGCTGTGGCCATTAAAGCCTGCCAGTGTAGGCATCCCAGAGTTCATCCATAAGAAAAGTCCCTGCAAAGGCATCGCATCCTCCTGTTCTTGTGCTAGGGAGGATCTGTCCTAAGCACTCAGCAGACAAGTAGATACCCACAAGTGATAATCACCTACTAAACCTACTCCACTGAAGTAGCAAGTAAAAATATTTTCATCACAAGGCTATTTCTTACTTCCAGATCTCTCATAAATATTCATATTTACTTCTTCAAATTTTAATTTGATCATATTGCTCATTTCCTTCGACTGGGTGCACCAAATGATTTGGCACTCATATCTCTGTTACAAAGGGTCTCATACACAGCAATCTGGAGTGCAAAGATGTAATTTTCTTTTATTCCTAACTCTTATCATTTTAAAACATTTTTCGCTTGGTTTAACAAATATTACAGGTCCCTTAATAAATATATTTAACCTTATGTAAGACATGACCATGTTTTAGAATAAATTAATATAGAGCTTTAAAATTTTTCTTAGATTCTTGTGCTTGTTGTGTGACAGATTTAAATGTTTGTTTAGCAAAATTATGGAAAGTAATTTGTGTTTTCCATAGCTTAATACTCAAGCAAGCTTCACAAAAACAGAATTTAAAAAAAAAGTAATTAAAAAAAAAAACTAAAAAAACTAATCATGTTCAGTAGTAGCATAGATCAGTCTTTGACATGGATAAAAGATGTTACAGAAAATGTAAGGTGCCCCTAATAACAATAACAAAAGACCTCTAGCTCTCTACCTCACTCATTAGCCTGCTGCAAGTTTGGGTTAGACTTGGAAGATATGATTCCTACCACTTCAAGGTAAAAAACAAAAGGATAACTTTTAACTCTTCCAATTTAAGATATGACTATTTTTTCCCCCTTTTTAAATATCAAATGCTGTCTGCTCAGCACTTTTTAAAATTGGAGATGACATACTGATGCCTCTGGTTTCCTTTGTGACTGGTCCTTAACGAAAAATGAAAATTCAGCTATTTCCCAAAGCAAAGTCATTTTATAGGTTCTGAAAGTTCTCACAAGTGGTGACTGGTTCACTTAAAAGATTGCCAATGGGATGGGCTACAGTTCATATATAGAGGGAATGCCATATGTCATAATTAATAATATTTGCTCTAGATGAAGTGCTCATTGTAACAGGGTTTCCTTACAGAGTAGCTCCTTCTGCAACAGTGACAACATGAGAGAAAATTAAAACCACTGAGGCTGTACGTTTCATGTCTACTGTATTTATCTTCTGTGTATATATTTGCTACACATACTTTGTACAATAATACTAGAAAGCATTGAAGCAGCTATCTTCAATTAAATTTTCTAATTACGTGCATAATTGGACTTGTAAAGTACTATCTATCATAATGACCACCAGTCCAGAAGTATCTTTACTGTCCTCCTGATCAAAACGTGAATATTTTCCCCATGTTTCTGTGGCAATATACATACCTCATTTTTCCCTCTCTAATAGCTTCCTCCGTACTGGCAAATCTGTTCCCTTTCTGGAAGTTTCTGTGTTGAAGTACACAGTCTTCCCACATCTTCATCACCTGTGGTTGTAATCCTGCTACAGAAGATACAGACTAAAACACACCCCCCACAAAACATCCTTCCCTAAACTGACTCTTACTCAAGGCATGTGTACTCAGGCTTTGAAAATACATCTACTCTACTGTTTTCTTAGATGTTTCACTAAAACACAATCCAATAAATCAAACCTAATTCATATCTGACATTTGAGAAATAACTTTGATGAAATTCTCTTTATGGCAGACTACCGACTTACTTTTTTCCCCCTAGAGCCCTTTGAAAGTGTCTGCAAAAGCATTCTGATAACCTATCTGATACTGGTAGCTCATCAGCAATAGCTGGACTGTGGTTTACTTAATTTCTCCTTAGGAGTATTTGAAACTCTTCAGGAACAGACTGAGGACCTTTATCCGAAATAATCAGGTAATTCATAAGCAGCAAAAGGCTGTCTCAGCTCACCTCAGCAGCTAAAGTACTTAACAAGTGGATTGTGCATGGCCATCCCAAACTCAATTAGGCAATCTCAGGTGAGAAGAAACAGGCTGTAGCCTATTTGGTGGTTCCTAAATAATTCATTCAAGTATGGTGTTCAGGTATGGTCAAGATATCTCTGTAAATACAGGCAATTCACTATGGCTAATATACTGCTGAAAAAATATTTAAAGATTATTTTTTGTTTTCAAAGTACAAAATATGCTAACTCAACCAGCATCTTAACATATTAAAAGTCATATAACCATATGAATTTCTTTGCCACTTAATTTGATGATGAGAAAAAAGTATCATGTGCTGTTTTAAGAAAGTGTTTAAATCTAAGATACAATCTGTGCACCTGTTGTGTCTGCCTCAGATGGCAAAAGGCTCCCTTAAAGTGCAATAAATAGTCTAATCTCCATGTTTAAAGTAGTGGTTTTCTTCCTCAGCATTACTGTATTCAACAGACCATCTCGTTATCATATTCAGACTGACACTTATTAAGGAGCATATAAAAAACAAAGTCCGTAAATAAACATTTCATTTTCACAATTTATAAATTATTATCTCTTCTATACTGGCAGATAGTCTTTCTTCCTGTATAATGAAAGGTAAAGAAAACTTTTTTTAAATAGGAAAAGTGGGCTTTTATTTCCAATCAAATAGTGCAGCTTGTTCCTTGGCTGACCAGCCCTCTGCTCTCAGGCTCTCACAATGATTAAGCAAAACTTTTTCTCACTTTTTCCACAGAAACCAACACAACAGGAAAATGAGCTCTTGGGATTTTTTAAAGATATCTAGAGTGTCTCACTTTTCTCTCTTATTAAATAAAACCAACCTTTTACCTACAAGGTGTTTGCTAAATCTTCATAGTAAAATTCACACAGTGTCTGAAGAAAATTTAAATCTCTTCATGGCATAAATGTCACTTTTCCAACTAGAATTCAGGGAAATATTTTCATTTACTACTGCCTCTGAAAACACATGTATAAAATACTACTTTGCATCCTGAACTTGTGTTTCACATTCTTACCACTCTCATTAAATTGAAAATCTTCCATGCTTTTATATGTCCTTTCCACTATTGCTATTTTTAGTGTTTTTTAATAAGAAGAAACCTTTCACTACCTCTTCATTTTCCAAGGCCTTTTTTTTGCATGTCCTTGTCACCAAATGCCTGAACATTTTCTAGCTTCCAAAAAATAGGCTCACACTTTTTCAAGTTACTTGTACTTCAGTTGCTACAAAACCTCACAACTTTCTAGGCTGAGTTTTAGCAGCAGATTTTGTTGTAATGGAAGTGGTAAGGACAATACATGAGGATGGTAAATTCTTTGACTCCTCTGCTTGCCCTCTGACTCCTGGTTTGTCTGGGAATCAAGATGCCCACCTCTCCTCTGCCAGGGCAGCACAGGCTTGGGAGCTCTACACCTTCATCCAGGAATCAGCACCCCCAGGGAGGGAGGAAAATGGCACTCCTACGTGTTCCAGGAGCTTGGTGGAGGTGGAATGCTCAGTCTTTTGGTTTTCTTTTGCTGTGAAACAGATGGAATTTATTTCTAGAGCCATTTTTAGGATTTTAGGCACACTAGACATAGTTTTTGCCTAAGTCAACACATCAGTCCAATATATTAGACTTGCTCACCAAAACGATTTTATGCTGTAAAATCAATAAAACAGCATTCACCATGTTAGATGTACTCCTTTAAGTAAAACAAACTGGATAGACAGGGAAATCCAGACCAGCTGTGCATCCTTATGCATGCACAGCCTAATGCACTTTAGAAGGCCAGCTCTACCTGAAACTCCAGGATCTGAGTCTGGTGGCACCAAGGCTTAAAACTGAGCTGGTGCTCCCCAGTGCCAATAATCCCACTTCTCGGGATTATTTTTTCATTCCATCATGGGAAACTAATTCCACACACATCATATAGCCTCCTCTAGCTGTGAACATAGGCAACTTGATACTCTTGGACAACAACAAAAACAAGTTTACATCAGAAGAACCAGAAACCTGTACAGTAATTGTTCTTTAGCAGAGGGAATATCATGAGAGTATATAAAACATATGGGTTGTGGCTGAACTGCGACATATTGGCATCCTTGTCCTTAGCCACAAGTCCTGCCATATCAAAGATTTTTACTGCTTGTCTATTTACACTTAGTATGTAGGCCAATACCTTCCCTTGTTAAAGAAGTTCATATTAAAGTTCCCCCCGATTGTCTGACGGGTTTTTTTAAACAGAAATGGTGTTCCACAGAAGAATGAGCGTTTAAAGAAAGCAGATCTCCACACCCATTACCAGATCAGAGGAAACAAAGCTGAAAGGAATACTGGCAGTAACACACAGGTGTGCTCAGCTGAGAGTAAATACACCAAAAAAGATCTTATCACCAGGTACTCCAAATTGATAATGAAGCGAGAGGTGAATCCTTCTGTATTTTGTAATGCAGGTGATGCTAAAGACAAGTTTGTTACCTGGATTTGGTGACTAAGAAGGGCATCATACACATCTCAGTACTTGCTGCTAGTTACTTCCCCCTAAATTTTCTTTTACTCACCCTTAGAGCCAGAGTGTAAAGCTACTGCATGACTGCAAACTTGGTACTACCACGTCAGTAATAAAGTGGGTTTATAATGCACCTTCTGCTTATACCTTTCCTACTATTCAGCAGTCACAAAAATGATCTCTGCCCAAAGGTAGTACAGCTTTTGAGTTTCTGAGGCCTAATTCATAACAGTGCTCTAGTTCTGTGTATGTCATGAACATTAGACCACAACACCCACTTTAGTAACAGAAAGACTTTTTTTGACATCACAAAGTGCTCCTCCTCAGTAGTCACTCTTCTACCATTTTAAAGACTTCTATTTGAGGTAGAATGTGAGGATAAATTACTCAAGAAGAGGTTACAAGATTGTGTCTGAGGGGCGTTTACAGGGCCTGGGGCTCACTAACTGCATCACACACACACAATTCCCACATGTGCTGGAAGCTGAGCTACAAGAGCTGCCAACATATGGTATTATTGCAAGCAAACACAATTTTCAAATATGCTCCTAAAGTCTGAACTTTACAGAAACTTATACCTTTCCTGTTCTTCACAATAATGTTCCAGGCACTTTTCTAACAGACAGTTAATCATTGATTTTGCCACTTCTCCAAGCCAGAATTGAGCACATGTCAAAATTTTCACTGCAGTTGTCTCACTAATCTGAACACATTTGCAGGCAATCCCCAGTGTCTGTTGAATTCTGAGGTGCCTGTAGGAGGGGGTTACCACTTTCATTTCTGGCTCCTTTATAAAATCTCAAGCAGAAATCCATCAACTTGGGACACAGGATACATGTCATGACCACAGCAAATCATTCAGTACTTTGACACAACAAGAAAACGGAACCAGAAGAATCCAGGAATTTCTGTTGGAATAAAATCGGAGAGCTTTAATAATTATCTAAAACAAGTACGCATAAGCTTGATAATAATATAGTTAAGCTTTTGTCAGCACTTCCACTACTGAGGCAGTTTCTCTTGAGATGACAATTTAGCTAAAAGGTTGTAAAGTCTCTTACCTCACATGGAGTGACTTAATTTTTGAAGAACACAGCAAATGAAAGTGTTGAAGGGAGAGTGTACAAAATTTTCGTCTTGGTTTTTCTTGCCTACATGCTGACCTGCTTTTTTTACCTATTCCATTTCAAATACATGTTGCAGATTTTCCATCAATACCTGCTTTCAGAGGGATTGTTGAGACCTTGAGTTAAAGGTGCCAAACACAATAAGCACACATCCAAGCTCACCAAAAGTACATGTAAATTTTTATAGACACCAACAACAATCTTGCTCACCTTCATTTGTCATGCTAGCAGTGAAGGTCACCACATAGCTCAACAAATCTTACAGCAGGGCTGTAGCCAACAGAAATGTTCAGTACCATGTGGGTTCTAGTATTGTAAAATTTTACCATGGCTGCACTTTAAGCCAAGTTCTCTTTTTTTTTAACCTCTAAACCTAATATTACTGCTTAAACAAATATTTCCCTGTTTCTGATTTTAAAAATTAAATATGACTACTAAGTTTTGATTGAAGCAATTATCCTTGAATTTTCCAAGCAGATACTTCTACATTTCCATCTAAGATCACAAGTGAAATGCAAAGATTTTGTGTTATAGAAATTAACCAGGTAATGACTATTCATAATTATACTGCTTATCTCAAAGGCACTCGTCTAAAGATTAATTTTAGTGATTTTGTTAAAACTGATAAGAGAAGAACTGGAGTTTAAAAATTTAAAGGCCTAATGAACCATAAGCTGTTAATGAATAGAGGCAAATGTAATTTAGCATTCATATGAAGTGTGTCTCTTTATTAATTAATTAGCTTTTCATATTTATATGAGGCATAATTTGGTAAAATCAGAGTATCTTTTTATTAACTAGAAAGAAAAATTATTTTGATAATTATAAAATTTGTTTCATGAGAAAACCTATTTTAACTAATCAAAATGTGTATGTGTCTGCACACATGTATGCAAAGAGGTTAAGTACAGATGATGCTGCACTTTAATGTATAATGTAATATTTTGCAAATGAAAGCAAGCCAATGAAATATTACATCCCAAATTTATTGCTGGGCCATCAATATTATAGGTATTTGATGAACCATATTGATGACTCTATAATTAAGCTGATTTGAAATTAAAATTATATTAAAAACAGCATTTAGAGCTTTTCTATGGAATGATACCACAGGACCTGTCATTCATTTCATTTTCCACTCATCTCTAAGAGTGCTGATGTTTAAATTGATTTTTTTTTTTTTTTTTGCAACTGAGGGTTATATTAAAAATAAACATCTCTGTTCTTGGATTTTTTTCCATTTTGAAAAAGCAACTACAAAACCAACCATTGCTAAAAAATTGAGGATTTAACAAAGCTTCAGAGTTAAATCTACTAGCTTATCTTCCTGGACATAAGGGAGGTAGTTTTTGATGTTTCAAGGTTGCAAGCTTTATTAAATTTCATAAAGAATTTTACCACTTAACATGGGATCATCTCTTTTGTCAAACACATAATATCAAGAAAATGGGCTGGATGTTTAGACATCTCTTAGGCTATGTCTATGTTAGCACATTACACACAGCCAGAATTTTTTCTCTGGCACCAAGACCAGCCAAAGCAGAATAGCTTTGGAGAGCTGGGTAAAGTTTCCATCCTACAGAGTGTCTTCATCCAAAGCACCTTTCAGAACCATGACAACCATACATGAGACCACACTAACAGCTTATTAATATAAACAGAATCCTGCTGCCCCAGAGTATTGCCTGCTGCTGTTTAATTTACCAATACATCCTGGAATCAGATCTGTAGAATTTCTTATTATATGTCATTTTCTGTGGTTTATTCTCTGTTCCTTTTGATATGAACAGAGCCAAACCATTCTATACAAGCTGCTGAGATATACCTCCTTAAATGAAAGAAAAGTCAGAAAGCATAATGCTGATGCAAGAGTCTAAATGGGCACTAGATGCCCATTATCCTTATGCCATTGATGCTTCTTCTGGCCACCTTCTGTTCTAAGGATAAGAGTTTGAAGAGAGAAATGGTTTGGAAATAATTGATTGTTCATAGTTTGTTTACATTGTCATGCCCTGGCAGACCAGAGGGCAAACTTTATCCTGAGAGCATCAAAGATAACCAGCTGGTTATAAGTGGTTATCCTGCTGTATTCAGTGATGGTGTGGCCTCACCTTGAGCCTCGTGTGCAGTTCTGGGCCCCACAGTTTCAGAAGGATGTGAAGGTGCTTGAACATGTCTAGAGTAGGGTAACAAAGCTGGTGAAGGGGCTGGGAGGAATGTCCTCTGAGAGCTGTGAGGACTTTGGGCTTGTCTGGTTTGGAGAAAAGGAGTATGAGGGGTGACTCCACTGCTCTCTACAGCTTCTCAAGGAGGGGGAGTGGGGAGGCAGGTGCTGATCTCTTCTCCCTGGTGTCCAGTGATGGGACACAATGGCAATGGTTTGAAGTTGCACTAGTGAATGTTTCTTCTGGACATCAGGATGCATTTCTTTACTGAGAGGGTGGTCAAACAGTGTAACAGATTCCTAGAGAGCTGGTTGATGCCCCCTCTCTGTCAGTGTTCCAGAGGAATTTGGACAATGCTCTTAACAATGTGCTTTAACTTTTGGTCAGCCCTGAACTGGTCAGGCACCAGTTCTAGTTGAACTAGATGGTCTTTGTAGGTCCCTTCCAACTGAAATAGTCTCTTCTATTCTATTTGGTTCAGTTCAGATTTCTTATGCCATTCCACCTCCTGTTGTTAGTGCTGTTTTGAGAAGACTCTGCTACTGCTATGCTTTGACACCAGGCAGCTCAGCAAGAGTCACTCCAAACTCGATCTTGTTGCCCAATATAAGCACTGAAAGTCATCCAAAGGTATGATACCTCCTCACCACAAACTGAGATTTCAGATCTTTGGGGCATCTCAAGGACACACTAGAGATCACTATGTTTAAAAATAGAACTGAGACCTTCAGATTTCAAGATAACAACAAAGTATCAGTGCTTTGCAGACAGGCTGAAGTGTTTAAACATGCTACACAGCAAAGACGTCAAGATTTTCACTGACTCATTAAATACAGCTCCACAGGTTTAGGTTCCAGGAAGTGGGCTTAGGCTGGATAAGGTCTGGATATTCTGGGAGTACTTACAAATTCTTCTCAGTTAACTCATCTACAGGATGTAATTTCACAGGGGTGCTTCCTTATTGCATTATGTTCATTTTTCTAAATGTGGTTTTAATAAAATCATGGAGGAGAGGAAATCTCATCCCGGCATGTATCTGCTACCTGCCTGCTTCGTGGTCCCAGGAATGACTCCAGTCTGTATATTCACCATGTGACAGCTGAGGGAAATGCATCCATTCTGGAAATGTAACATGAGGAAAAAGGTGCCTCACTACAGTGTCATGTGACAGAGCCCTGGCCTCAAAGTTTGTGTAAATATAAAACTTTTTAATTAAGTTAAAAAAACAAAAAAACAAAACCAAAACAAAAACAAAACAAACAAACAAAAAACAAAACAAATACAAACAAACACCAAAAAAAGAAGACCAGGTCAAAGAATGCTATATGCTACAGTGACTATGTATAATCATCTCAGGAAATACTGCTGGAAATAATGAACAACAGATCCTAATAACAGAATACTGCACTCTTTTCTATACAGTGCCCAGCTGTCACAGCTTTATGCTGTACCATATTCAACAAAAATTCTATTACTACCAGGCTACAATTACCATAAACTAACTAATTAAATTCACATTTCAAATTGTTTGTGGAATGATAATCCAACATCTTAAATAAAGAAGCTAAAATGGAATAGCATAGATAAACATTATACATCTGTTCTTTTTCCTTTTTCAAGTGTTTAATTCATATTTCATAGGATAATGCTGTAGCAGATAGGACTACTTCCCATTCAATAAATTAAGAAATCTGCTTGGCTATTATTTACAATGCAATATTTCCTATGTGCCTTAGCACTGTTTATTTGTGACAGGGCACAAATTATTTTATTTAGGAAGGGCAAGAAAGAAGATAATGCAACATTTTCTCACCTATAAATAATCAGCATACAACCTGAATGATGATAGCTAAAACACTTGTTTATAAGCATCCTATCCCATTCCAAATTTCTAGAGACAATCTTACAAAGAGAGGGACAATAAAAATACTCAAAATAGTGTTTAAAAGAGAGGTATGGTGAAATAAAACAGACCAAAAGCTGCCAAGGGTGAAGAATGGGAAGAAACTGAGGCTTTCTATGAATTAAAAGTGAGATTTGGAAGGAGACAAAAATCATATAGACAGATTAGTAGCTTATCATATGGTTACTCAGTCAGTCTTTGGCTCTAACCAAGCAATACTTCCCTTTTAAAAGGCTGGGTGCCACTGGCAGCATTTGAAGAGCAAAAGCATCAAGAAGGATATTTACCTTTTAATTTTGTTGGTTTGTTTTGCTCTCTTGTTTGTCTTAAGGCAGACATCTAGCAGCTTTCAAGGGATAAGTACTCCCTTGTTTGCTGGAACCCAGTGTGAATCCTTCTGTGACAATTCTGAGTTTATAGATGCCACAAAGCCCAGAAGGGGACAAAATCTCACTTTCATGCATCAAATCATTATCCAGCCTTCATCCATCTCACAACAAACTGGGCCAATGTGCTCCCAGGTGCACCATCTCAGACTCAGGAAACTAAGGTTCAGAGGGCTAAGTTTCTTAGAGGGCTCAGTGGGCAACAAATTACAGAAGTTCACTCTTTACCAAAACTGAAACACTGATATAGACTCACTTCCTGATTCTGGGCATTGGCATAAAGCTGGAGTGACTCCCAAAGACTGCTGAGTTCAGGTATAGGACAGGTTCAGAGTCCAGATCCTGCTGGGCTGGAACATTTCCTTTTTGTTTCGCCTCACGCTGACTGGTAGGTTTTGGTTACCGCTGTGGCTGCTGCAAGGGACAAAAGTTCACACAAGGACTTAAGGCTTGTTGAGGCAACCATGGGGGAGGAACTGCATCTTGGACAGATCTGTGAGAGGGAGAAGCCTACATAACAAAAATAACAAAGTGTAATGATTTTTTTTTCAATTAAAAACTCAAAATATATGGACTGCGATACATTGGAAATGTTAATGGAAAATGAGTACTAGTGTGGCAGTAGTTCATAATATTGACAGAATCATAGAATAAGCTGAGTTGGAAGGAACCCACAAAGGATCATCAAGTCCAGCTCCTGATTCTGGACAGAACCATCCCCAAGAGTCACACCATGTGCCCAAGAACATTGCCCAAAAACTTCTTGAACTCTGTCAGGCTGATGCCATGAGTGCTTCCCTGGGGAGCTGTTCCAGTGCTCATCCACCCTCTGGGTGTAGAACATTTATCTAATATCCATCCTAAACCTCCCCTGACATAATTTCCTGCTCTCTGAAAGTGCCCTCCAGTAGAGGAAATACTTTGTATTTAGCACAGGGAAACATCTGCCTCTGGACTACTAATCTTGAAACTGAAATTAAAATGGAAATTGTTGATAAATTACCTACAGCTCATGAAGAGCCATTAGAGGCTGCATTCTGAGTTATGTCAGGCAATCTTTCTTTTAAGAGTCATATTTTTTATTGCCAGCCCTTCTAGAGTCAATTTAAAGATGTGGAACTTTATATGCTAGTAGATTAATTTTCCAGAAAAAAGAGTGCTGGAAGCGACTTAAAGTCATGGAGTAATTGTACTGCACACTGTGTGTTCTAGTATTTTCTGGTTGTGTACAGTATTTTGTAGAAGATTATAATAGGTCCTCTGATGGAAATTAGTTAGGAATGTTAGTCTGCATGCCCTTAAGCACAGATACAATGGCTATCACTGGTTCTCTTAACATGCAATTAAATTAGCAGAGAACCTACACTGAGGCAAATAGTGTACACACATTTCTCAAAAGTTTGCAAGAAAGCCATAAGAAATATGCATCATTTAAAGAGAACAGCTTTAATGAGGAAAGCATTTAATTTTGGTAAAATATATTTTATGTAAGCTGTGTAGTAATGGAGGTTTGATAGTTTCAGTACATTATCACTCCCCATTAGTATTATTTAGTGTTGTTTGGATAAGCCAGAACCCCAAGCTTGAGGCTTGGAGTCTGCAATACAGGTGCAAGAGGCATGGAAAATCATTCTAATGTTGAAGCTTATTTTCTAGTCAAAGATAAATATAAGGATTCAATCATTCTTACACTATTCTTAAATATCACAGGGGACCCTAATCCAAAATAAAGTCTTCCTTGCTGAGGAATAAAATCAGGCTGTGCAAAACGAAAAGTACAATAAAGCCTCTGTGGTGATCTGACCTTCATCTCAGGGCCCTGTGAAAATATCTATTGGCAGAAAGTACATATCTGGGTCCAGCTGTTAAAAGAAATGTAAATGGCAGTAAGCTAGTAACCATACACTCAGCATATATCTCAGAAAGCAAAAGAAAGATCCTTCCCTTCTTTGACCAAAACAATTTTCAATCTTCATTCTAACTGCAGCTTAGCAGTACTGCAGCAAGCACTTTGGGAAGCCATTAACACCTCCTAGTAACATTTAAAGCCAAAATAAACATCAGTAGCACTTTCCTTGAAGGGCAAAAATGAACTAGCAAGAATAATTAGTTGAAGGATGTTCCTCTGACACACATTGTTCTTTTCTATCCCCCTGCAGTAAAATATTCTCCATTCTCCTCTATTTCTTCACTTTAGTGAAGTTTGCTACAACTTTACAGCTGGTCAGATGTATTCAGTCTAGAGACTACATTAAATTAACCATGCAGTAGAGCAGCTATTACAGTCAGTCTTGCTGCAGCCCACAGTCAGGCAGTCCAGTTGTCTTGCTCTGGAAGAGCTGCTAATAGATGATGACTTTTTTGATGGCAACCACTGTAGGAAGGACCCATTATCCCTGTAATATTTTCCAGATCTCATGCAGACCATTGTTGCTTCAGCAGTGGAAAGCAGCTGCCATTGAGAACGCTGTGTCTGTTTCAGAAATGTTGCTGTAGCAGTGCTGTTTCATAAGGATAAGTAAACCCATCTCACCAGCTCGAGCTGTGCAGGAACAGAGGGGCACACAGAGCTACTGTGCTGTGAGAAACAGCACAGTGTGAGCACAGCTTGCAGGATGCTGGATTTGCTGGGAAACCCACATCAAGCCAAGTTGTGAAGTACCTACACAGCTTCTACTGCCCCAAATACCAAGTTCAGAGTTAACCCAAATATCTCAGCACTGCGCACTGCTACATTTTTTTAATCTGGTTTGCTAAAACATTCATTAATGTATGAGTGGTGACACAGGAATAATTATTTCACAAGTAATAAAAAGGCTTGCAAATCTTGTGGTGGGCTAAATATAGATAAATATGCTCAGTGTCTTCTTTTTCTGAAAACAATTGCTTTTGTTGTTAAGCTGGCAGACACACAAGTCAGAAACCATCACCCCAGGGACTCAGACACACACTTGAAAACAAAACAGCACTGATTGCTCAGACAGATTCATAACTTCAGAAGTATGCAAAGAAGGCCTTGCCTTCATTCTGGACTAATTAATCAGAAATAGAAATAATGATATAAATTGGTCAGTGTTTGTGAAGTTGTGGGGTTTTTTGTATGACATCTATAAGAATAAAGTTAAGGAATCTTCCTAAATCTTTATGCTAAATTGTGCGAAATAAATTTAGTTCATATTTCCATGGAAATTCAAGCACGTTACAAATGTGAATTTGGCTTCCACTGAATCACTCCCTTCTCAGGTGCCAGTTTCAGGCTGTGAGAGGCTGACAGTTTTCGTCTACCAGCAAAAGGATTGTCTCTCAAATTACCTTCTCTCACAAAGTCTACTGAAAAAAGAGAAACATAAGTGTTTGATTTTAAATAAAATATAAGGACCTGAATTCATTTCTTGCTGAGAATCTCAGTGTCTGCTGTCTTCGGAAAAAGACATTGCTCTTTTCCTCCAAGGTGGCCCTGCTCTTTCTGTTTAGCTATCAGTTTCATTATGATTTGTAAAAAAGCATCCTTAATCTTACCTCAGAGTTGGTCTGCCTGTGTTAAGATTTGCCAAACCTGAGGAAAATCACATTGAAACTCTTTGACTGAATCTGAAATGTTTGTGGCTTCACTGCTTTTTGTTATCACTCAGCCTTTGTAGAGATTATCTATCTAAGCTTGCTTCACTGGCTGCAGAGATCATTAGGTTTAGAAGCTCAGATTACCTTTGGTTCAGCTGGTATTTGATTGACACAGGGAATACACATTTACTTTTCCAGGTCTTTTCCTGATTGGTGCTTTCATGTTCTTTGTTCTGCTTCCCTCCTGCCTCTATCTTGCACTTGCTCTTTTTAGGAATGTCAACAGAGAAACATCTACTAGGTGTGGAGCACACACATCTGTTTATAGTTTAGGGAAGGATGATGCTAGTTCAGGATGTGATATGGCCACAAATCAAGTCATGAGTAATAAACCTTGGAGAACATAAAACCACAGGAATTATTAAAGCATCAAAGATGTTTGCAGATGACACTTTCAGTGCATTAGCTCAGGTAGTGCAGCTTACTTCAAAACTATAGAAGCCTTTGTGGGTTTGTAAGTCTAGAAAGAGGCAATGCAAGTGTTTCTTCATATTATGTGATGTTTGGGCAAGGACATCTCTCTGCTTACTTTCTCCTTAAACAGGAGTCAAACAGGTGTTCAGGTTGTGGGATGTGGTGCAGATTTCCTATCTGGGTAGTACCATTAATTAACATCAGGATTTAGTAATCAAGTATCATATACTACCACAGTGATTTAGCTTTGCTCTTGTCACACTGCACCAAAGACTGAGATACTTTGCTCTGCACCTTTACTTTCATTTATTAGTTGAACCGGTGAATGTTTAGGCTCTCTTATTTATGCATGAAACTGCATAAGTGATCTTGGGTAAAATAATGAACAAGACTTCTCCCTCACCACATATACTGCATTCCTGGGAGAATTTTCAATATGTAGAGCCCTTCAAACTCTCAGGAGGATCAGAGTCTATTTATTTTAAGAGAGAGCAGTCTCAGAGGGCAAATTGTAAACTGTGAAGATTAACAAGGAGATTTTCAAAGGCATAAAGGGAAGTCAGATGCCTAACTTACATTAAGAGTCAATAGAAGTTGAGCATTTAATCCCATTAGTGTCTTGGAAAAGCTGCTTCTGAAAAGAAACTTTTATGGTCTCATTGAATTTCCGAGGAGTTGTCTGAAAATTCCTGAGTAGACTTGAGTTTCAAGTTCCCTGCATAAGTGAACAGTCAAAAGGCTGCAGGTTTTCAAGCTTTACAGCAGCTGAGATAAAATGTTGGCTATCTGTGAGGTACTTTCACTCACTAGCTATCCTCCTCTAATACACTAAACACCCCAGTATGTGATGGTTAACCTCTCTTTTGTAAAGCAATGTGATTTTGTAAACCAGTGATATTTCCCTCCCACTTACCAGCTGTTCTCCTTCTTTGATCATTGCCTTTTAATGAGAAAAAGGTTTTTTTCAGCTCTCTGGTCTTCTTTAGTAGTTTACCTGCAGCAGAATGTCTGAAAATGACCTTTCCCTATCACTTAGGTGCACACTTTATATTTTTTACCTGTGTTCCCCCACAGCCCTCCATAACAAGGCTATCATACACACCACAAAGGGCTGCCATTCATTTTGTACATACACCCAGAGAAGTTCTTCCATTCTTATTCACAAAGCTTTCACACCATTTGCTCATATTTACTCACTCTAGTTTAATACACATGAGCTCATAGACCTCTCATTTTAATATAGTTATTGTTAGAGTTCTGAATATACAAGATTTTTTCTGTCTTCTCCCTCATGTCCCTTAGTGTAAAGAATACATGTACCACTTTCTCTTCCAAGTCTCTGCTTGGAAGCCAAAGCTGGAAATAGATTGCATAGAGATTAATCATCTATACTTTTCATTTCAAGGAGAGGGAAAGAGGACATACCTCCATGACCTACATTTTTGTGTGACTACAATCGATTTTCTCCAGCGTAATAAAGAAAAAGGCTTAGGGATTCTGAGGCATGAGCTTTGGTTGAATCCTGCTCCTTGGCAGAGTGAGACTCACAGAGCCAAGTGCAGTGCTCAGCTGAAGCACGCTGCTGCAGCTGCTGGAAAGTCCAGGAGCAGCCTCCAGGCAGCAGAGCACTCCCACTAAGGCCAGTCAGCCCATCAGGTTTCATACCCTCGCCACCAGAGACATTTGTCAACGAAAAGCAGCAGGGAGAAAATTGTTCATCCTGGAGCTGGAGACCTCCCCACAGATTCAGCAAACAAAACAACTCAAGACCGAGGTGTGTGGCTGCAAAAGCAGTGTCCCAGAACCCATCACCATATTTTCCACTCCACTGCCTCTCTGCTGTGTGCTCCATTGATGAACCTCCATGGCTTGCAGGCTGACGCACCCCCAGACCTTAAGCAGGGTTTGACACATGGTTTCAACATGAGCTACTGAAAATTCATTACTCTTTCCCATACTGTCCTCAAAATATCATCAGGAAGAACAAACAACACTTCAAATCCTCCTATTTTAATATGAAAAATCAGAAATACGTTTAAAAAAATGTAGGAAAATTAAGTGTTCTTACTTCCTCCTTATTTTCCTCATTTCTTTATGAGAAAAAGAAGAAAAATATACATATGTTTTCCAAATACTCTGCCATTTTCTTATTTTTCTATCTCTTCTGAATAAGAATATATAAACTGATGACAGACTGTTTCCTCCACCACTCACCATTTAATGCTTTTCCTCTCTCTCTTCCTTCTTCTTCTGTAAATATAAAAACTAGAACATAGGAATTTTTGTATTATTTTAGAAAAGTTCTTGATTACATTTTAAAGTTTGCATTCTATATTTTCCGACGGTAAATACTGTGTCTGACTAAGCCTTATCTAGATGAAAATCAGACATATCTAGATGAAAATCAGTCATATAAAAATGTGCTGTAATCTAAAATTTCTGCACCAATAAATGTAAACCAGTGATGAAAACAACAATTCACCACCAGGTGAAGTTTTTTTATTGATCATGTGGAATAGGAAAGAAATTTAAGTTAAGAAATGTAAAGGTTATGACATAGTATTATATAGAAATGTAAAGTATAAATATTATATATATTTCAAATACGTAGAACAACATAACATGGTATAATATAAGTTTTGCATTTAGTAACTTGGAAAGTGCATCGGAAACTGGTTCTGGTAAAGAAATAACACAGAACAGATCTGGAAATCATAGAAATATATTTTTAAATTCCCATACGTTAAAATAAATACATGCTCTTGTATGGCAGTTGAGAGGACCTTAATCTTATATATGAAATAATGTCAGTGAGAAATACAGGAAGAGTCATTGCTGTAGCAGAAATGTGAGTGACAGAGTGTTGTTTGTAAGACCTACTTGCAAGGAAGGAGATGGAACTACAGAAAGTACTCGAGCTGTTTTAGAGTGCCTCAGTGAAGGCATCATATTGCAACACAATACCGGGGTGCACGAGATGAGGCATGGGAGCAAACCTATGCTTCATGTAAATTGTGATGGCTCCACTGCCTTTTTCACTGGCAGCTGGCAGGACAAGCTTAGTTGGGAGTGTTCAGTCCCCCCAGGAGCACTTGGGGAAAGCTCAGAAAGCAGGAACAGGAATGAATGCTCAGGGCACAGTGGGGCTGAATTAAACGGAAATTAAAAGAACTGGGGGTGTGTGGCTTGGCTAAGCAGAGGATTAAAGGACAAAGGAAGGGGCTCTTGCTATGGGTTGTGAGTCATCCTTTAGTACAATACCTGAAAATACACATATCAGCAACGACAGGAATGTAAGAACGGGAAATTCAGACTGAATGTCAGACAAATATCCTTCCTGAAATTATGTTCTATAAGACTCAAATAGTTTCCAAGCAAAATCACAGAACCTGGAGACTCTTCTTCAAGCCAGGCTGGGCAAATCACTTAGAAAATGCAGAGAAATAAGCTGATTTACCAGGACTATAGACTGGACTTTTTTAAAAGATCTTTTGTCACTTTTTGGTAAGACTTCTACAGAAACAAACTTATAATGTTTAGAATAATAAGTATTGGTCTAAAACTATTAAAGTTAAAAATAAATATTTCCTTGTGAATCAGATTAATCCAAATAATGCAAAAGAGTTTTAAAATAAAAATTTTTAAAACATAATGCGAAAATATACATGGAATTTAAGTCTCAAGTCAAAACCCAAACTCAAGTGAGTGCAGTCTGGCTGCACTTTTCCTTCAATGCCATCTATCCTTCTGGCCCACACAGCTTCATGGGCCTGCCTAATATTTGTAATGTTTGTAAAGTTCAGAAGAAGAGCAGCCCTACTGATATGAGGACAAAAAGGTATGAGAAGAGACCATAAAATCTGAATTTATAGGCCATAAAAAAGCAGTTTGAGGAGATTTAATTTTGGTATATAAAATCTTAAACAGTATCGTTAATGTCAAACTCACCTTTTTTTTTCTGGGAGACAGATAAGAGGACAAGGGGCATAATTGCAAAGTAAAGAAAAACAAATTTGAAACAGATGTCGTGTGTCCCATTTTTCTTTACACAGAGCCACAAGTGTATGCAGAATAGCTTATGAGTCAGAGGCTGAAGCTTAAACACTGGAGGATCATTCAAGAAACAATTAGGGCAAATAGTATCCTGAGGGGATTAGAGTATTAAAAGAAAATGAGCCTTAATAGACTGAATAGACTCCACTTAGTCCCTGAAATTTATTATGTTCATAAACCCCAAAACAAATATAGTAGCAGAAAGATAAAAGCTAAAAGTAGCCTACTCACTTAATAATATTTTCTCCTTTCTCTGTATTTGGGTATGATTCTGGTCTTCGCATTTGCTGTTGAATATTAAACGCACAATTAGATTAGGGATATTTCAAGACATTCAGAATCTGCTTCAGGCAAAATTAACAAGAGCATTGCCTCTGAAATTTGGTACAGCTGTTACTAATAAAAGAACTAGTACTGCAGGCTGAAACAGCTGGAGATGATAAGTGAAAATAGAATTAAGGCTCAGTAATGCAGTTTTGTACTCTGGAGGGAATTCTGGACAAAATCTGTGTGTGGCCTCAGATCTGATGGCCTTGTTCTGTACAGGACCCCAGTGACATGGGACCAGCACGCCAGCACTGGCCTGTTTGTGGATGGCCACACAAGTTCTGGCAGCTGGGAAGTTCATGCATTTGGCTGGGAGACCATACACATATTCAGACAGACGTGAAGATGAAAGCCTGAATGCTAAACTTTGTGCAGAAGCACATTCTGCTCTTGCTGCTCACCCTTCCCCTTTCCACCCGGGAGACCACGATGTCTGTCCTCCTCCTAGTAAAACAGTCCCCCCCTTCCCCACATGTCCTGTCTCAACTGGCTTTGTGTGTTTGGTCGCTCTGCCCTGCACGTTGCAGTGCACAAGCATTGAGGAGCATAATGTCACACAGCTTTAAAGTCTCTGTTCAGGGGATTGCTTTGCACTACAAACTCTGACAGCACTTTTCACTAAAGAATCCAAGACTGGTGTGCAACAGAAATAAGGAACCCTACTACTGTGAAAAGCAATATTCTATGTGCTACAGAGATTTCCTGGACTCTGAGAGAGAATGGAAAATAGGTACTGCACCTCCAGCTGCCTCAGAGGCAGAAAGAAGGAGAACAAAGGAGCACACATTGCCCTGGGCTGTCTAATCTGATATCCTGCTCTAACAGTGCTTCACCACCTGCTTTGGAGGAAAATACAAGGCAAACATAGAATGACATACCCTTGAGAGCAAATTTCTCTTTGACCCCAGGCTAGTAGTGACTGCCTGTTCCTTGCTATTCCAAGAGAATTTTAGAATACTCTGCTATGCAAATGTAGCTCATGACTAATGAATGGCGTATGCCTTGTCCCAGAGCTCAGCTTAGAGCTTTGCTCAGGAGCAAGGTACCAGGGAGCTTCCACAGTGACATCAAAATCTGCAGGGGAATAAAAGGGCTTGGGAAGTGTGTGTAACAGAGTGCCAGGCTGCTCTTGATTTGAAAAAAAATATGGTCATCGTCTCTGGGCCCTGTTAGTGCTAGGACATGAAGCTCAGGTGCCTTAGAAAACATGAAGGACTGAAGACCTAATGTAATGGAAATAAAATCTAAACCTAAATACTGATCAATTTTTAAAATATTTTTTTTAAATCTACAAGAGCTGGCCTTCTATCTACTATCAGCAGCTGCAGTTTGATCCCAGCTATTTTCCTTCCCATGGACAACTGAGAAACAACTCAGGAACTGAGGTATATTTGGCCTTTTAATAGATGGACTGCATTATATATGCTCCCAGGCCTGGCCCTATCACAGAGGGAAAGACAAGAAGAAATTTTTTTAAAGGCTTCTTTTGGAATTTGAATGAACATTTTAAGATTACAGCAGCAAACCAGCTGAAGTGTTATGAGCTGTTCCTTTGAATGGGTGCTGGACCAATCTCTGCGGTTTTTCTTTCCTGACAAATTAAAAATAAGCAAGCCTAAGATCCTAACATTTTTAACAGGACTGTGATTCACTCTAGCAAGCTTACCCGGTAACAGTGAGAGACGGAGGTAAGAAGGTGGTCCTCACATCAGTTACCTTCCTGTGATCATCCTCCTTTCTCCAAGAACAGCTCTGCTATCAGGCTTCAGTGCACTTTGGCAAGATCTGGGCACTTCACAGCTGCATCTGAGATTAAAGTATGTCTGCTCTTCCCTAGATATATCCCCGAGTTCTCCACTATAGGATCCTTTCTGTTTTAATAATTGCTGTCTGCCTCTGGGTTGGAAGAAGAGGGGAAGAGTACTTTTCCCCAAAAAACCCACAATACCAGGTAGAGGTGTAGCAGCAGGAGGTGCCAGCCACCACAGTGGCAGTGATAGAGTGCCTGGAGTGAGAAATTTGTGAGAAAATAAAGGACAAAAAGCCTTCAGTAGGAGGATGTTCAGGGGCAATAGGAGCACCTTGAAGACCCAGGAAGGATCAGGAGGAGGTAAGGGGCTCTGAAATAGATTATTGAGGGAAAGACCATAGTTCTGGAGAGAAAAGAGTAGTGAAAGTATGAGAGCAACTTATAGAAGAGTTCTGTTGGTGAAACTGTTGTGGAAATTAGATTTAATTTTTGAGACAGAAAGGATGACATCTTGGGGCTCTGTCTGCTTTAGGAAGTGCTGAAGGTTTTGTAACCTGAAGAGTGAGACATAACATAAAACATCTTCCTCCTTAGGTGCTTTTTCCAGAAACCTGTTCTATAGTAGAGAAATAGCATCTCTAGAAACCTTCAGTAGTTGGACTGGTATTATATAGGGCTTCTCCTCCTTAGGACCCCTGCCAGTGCTCCCTTGGTCTCCATCTCAGTCTCTTTCTGCTTTTGCTACTTAATATATATTTATATTTTACTTCTCACAGCAAGTGCAGGAGTTAATAATGCAGTGGAAGGTGCTATTATCTTCATTCCATGGGTATGTGTCATGTCTTTACACAGAGTATGCCAGTTGTTGGACAAGGATTGCATATTTTTTCTGAGGGGGAGATTTATTGCAAGTACATTCAAATCATAAGGAAGTCAATTGACAAGAGGTACTCGAGCTAAGAAAATCAAAGCTTCCTTCTATAGCAGCCGTGGAGGGTGGCAGGAATGAAGCACCTAAAAAGTATCTATTCAATACCAGGTTCCCACTGAGCAGTACCTGGCTCTGTGCAGTCAAAAGGCTGGACTCCAGCCCACAGCTCTGCAGCCAGGTCTGCTCCCAAGATCTAGCAGCAAGTGTACACACAGGGCAGGGGAAAGAGGGGATTTCATCAGGTTAACTGCTTTGCTTTGCTTCTGTCCCTTCTTTCCACACCCACACCCTCGGTGCATGCAACATCCTCCCTGCCCCACAGTTCTGAGTGGCAGGGCACTCAGAACCAGGCACCTTCCTCCCTCAATTTGTTCCTTCAGTATTTATTCACTGATTCACACAGGGCTGTGTAGACTTACACCACTAAGGACATGGTTTCTCCTCCTTTTACACACAATGATTCATTTGCAGCATTTCTCCTTGTGTTCATGTATAATAGAGTCCTGATATTTTTAGTTTCTCTATTTAACTGGTTTCTTTCTTGGGACACTACTCCTTTTCCATAGCAGCACAAAGGTTTTGAAGGAAAAGCAGTTTCATAACCACTCCCTCCCTGCCTTTCTTACCCCTTTTCTTTATCCTCAGCCATATTTCCAGTACCCTACTCCCAGATCTGACAAAAAGCATCTCTCTTTAAACTTGCATCTTGTACATTACAGCCAAAACCTCAAAATGACAGAACAGAGCCCAAGAGTTAGTGCTAGCTGAAGCACAGCAATTCCACATTTCCAGACTGACAGGACTGTTTCTGCTTAGAGGAAAGCATTTGTCAACACTTCATTTCATAACCACACACACAGGTCACATAGCTTATAATAAACTGAAGATATTGCATAGCTTTTCTACATACAACAGAATTCTGTTGAGAATCGAGATGTCAGGAATAATTTATATTCTTCTCTTTTTGTACCCCTGACTAGACATAAATAAATATCAGACATCCTGTACGGCCTTCTTCCTATTAAATACTGTTTATTAACATCTGTTAAAATTAATAGGTTTTTTATCCTCTCACCATTAATCATTTTAAAATGTGCTGTGTTTGTTGTTAGTGCAGTATGGCAGGCAGTAGAGACCCTTCCCCTCTTGCTTTAATCTCTAGCAAATTACATTACAGTGGCATCCTTTGGGACTGCAGAGTTTTGGATACATCAGCATTTCCTTTTACCAATATCCATTTTCATCCTTAAAATTACACTCTGCAATGTCTTGACACTCTGCATGAAATGTTAGGTCATGCATTTGATTCTGAAAAATTTAAATATGTCCATTCTTGACTTACAGAGCAGGAATTATAAAAAGAAGAAAAGAAAAAAAAGAAGAAGAAAAAGAGAGAAAAAAACCAGAGCCTATTGCAGTGTGAGATTTAAGTCCTGCAGAATTCTACATAAGTACATCTGTGCAAGCATGTCTAGGTGGAACAATAAAGGACTGTATTTCAAACAATATCACTAAAATCAAGAGACTAATTGACACTTCAATCACTAGGAATTCCAGAAGAAGGCAAGCTAACGTTTGTAGGTTTTCAACATAAACCCAAAATGTTGTGTATGTTCATCACAACTGAAAAATGTATTCATATTCATGACTGCTCCCCAGAACTTTTCTAAGGTCACACAACACCAGCTGTAGCTTGAGAGGTTAGTGAGGATCAGTCCTCCAAGGCCAACACACTCACCAAAGGCGTGCTGTGTTTGTGGGTACAAACAGCACCCTCGCAGGAGTGAGCGTTTCCAAAACAAAAAAATAACCCTGTCCACAGACAGCATTAAAATGGGTAAATATTTTATAACATATTACTGTGCAGTTCCACGTTCTTCTCACACAAGGGACCCATGCAGAGCAGCAGTGATCTGAGGTTACAGAGCAATATGGATACAATTCCACATTACTTGAGGAATAGTTTACAACTGAGTAATTAAAGGCCATATTGTGATGCATATGCTCTCCTGAGTGAAGCAAATGCTGTTGACAGTGTTCATGTCTACAAACAGAAGGAGATTGAGGAGATGCAGAAGGGGGTTGTTCAGTCTTGGAACATGCCCAGAAGCTATCATGTTTACTCTTGTACTTTCAGAAGCTTTTAGAGACACGATATTGCCTGCAGCACCAAACATGCAGCCATGTTGAATGATTTCTTCACTTCTCTTGGGTGAGAGAGAAAGGAAATACAGGATATAAACACATATAGGCCTGGAGAGCCCTTCAGCTCCCTTCAGATTCTCCAGAAACTGAGGATGCTGTATATTACAGAGGTTCCTTGGCAAGCTTAGTAACAAACAAAGCTTTTACTAGTGACTCTAGTGTCATTTAAAGTATTTTTTTAACTGATTCTGACTTTTTCACATCTTGTTCCCACTTTTCATTGACTTGACTGTTTTGACAGCACACTATCTAACACAAGCAAGGCCAGAGACAGAATGAATGTGGTGATCATTCCCCACCAGATTATAAAAAAGTGGAACCTGGGAAACAAAAGGTGACTGTATTTTCTACACCATATAAATCTATAGTAACCCAATTATAATTATTTTTTCATGGATACTGAGCAGATACCCCAGAGATGAAAAATAGTGTGAAAATCCATCTCTGAGAGGCCTTTGCTGAGAATCTAAGGGTTTGTTAGCCAGGATCTGAAGACAAGCAGAAGGAAAGCATGAATAAAAGGGGCATTTACAGTATCAGTAATTAATTTTAAGGAAAACCACAAGGGGGAAAACAAATTGTGTCAGAACTGGTTAAGTGCTTGTAAAGTTTAGCATTTAATACCCATGTTCCCTCAGGGCTAAAAGCACTTTGTGTCAACTGCTGGAGAAGGCAGGAGTTACCACAGGGTCACTCTAACCCTGCCAAGCGCCTCTTCCTTCATCCCCAGCTGGGGAGGGAAGACATTTAAGACTCCTTTCAGGTGGAAAGGGTCTGTCAGATCCATTTGTTTCAGCTTCCACCCACAGCTTTTGAAATGTTGGACAATTCCAGCTGCATTTGACAGCAGGTGTTAAGCCCTAGCCATCTGGGAAAAGGGAATTCCATCCCCCAGGTAATGTGACATCAGCTTTCCAAGGCAGAAGAAGGGTGGTTTCAAGCACCAGCATCTCGATGCCTCTGATCTCCTCCATCTGACACAGGAGCTACCAAGCAGGAACTGGCAGGTCCCATAAATCTGAGGACATGCTGCCTTCCCACCAGCATGTATCTGGGATTGGGGTTAATAAGGCCCTATGAGGCAGATGCCTGTTTTCATTCTTAATGGAAAAACCCCAGCAGCAATCAGAAAAAAAAAGAGACACACACTCATCTAATTATAACAGGAAGATAAAGACTTTTTACACCATTCCAAAGGAATCCATAAATCACTGCCAACACACCTGTCACCAAAGTTCATTCTGCTTCAAGAGTATGCTTTCTATTCCATAATCATGGCACTTCTAGAAAGGTTCATAACTTCACTAAGTTGAATTCAGCTTTAAAAATTTAAGTCTGGATAGAGTAATTTTGCTGCAAATTTTGTTATCTCAAAAATTTGACTTTGAGAGCAGAATAGTACTGAATATTACTGTCCATGTCCAGAAATCTCTATCATCTGGCAAGCAATGAAGTGAAACAATATAAAAGCAATTTAAAAAAAATAAAGTCATATGAACTGCTGCAAATAAGATTTGAAGGCTACATTTCCAGTCTCATAGCATCAGGCCATTAGAACATGTCAACTTAGGGAAATTGATTGACATAATGACAGTATAGTTTAACAGCATAATGTATTCTCCTTCTTTGCCTTAACTATTCTAGTTTACTTAATGTGGATATGAATCCAGATTAAACTGACTTTATTAAACAATAGCTTTATTAAAAATAAAATACTATTAATCCATCATTTCATCAAGTGGAAAGGCTTTATGAGATCACTAGCTTAAATAAAATGAAACAAACTGCTTCCTCAGCTCAAAGCACAGAGGATTTGTCCCACATAATGCCACATTTACAATTGCTGCATGTGCAAGCAGCTGAGACAGACAGAGATGGGCTTTGAGTTCCACAGTGTATAACCACTGAGGACACAGCAAATGTCTAAAGTTTAGATTTCCTTTTAATACAAGTCAGGTTCTAAAAATTCAGCTTTTGTAGTAATCCTTGAAAGTCTAACATGAAAGAAAGGAATCACTAGGGATTCAAGGAACAGATAGCTGGTGTCAGTTATAGCAAGATGAGTGCTACAGAAGTCAAATTTTTGCATACTCCTGGGGGACTCTGTGCCATTTACCTTCTGTGTCAAATATTTGTCCAATATCTGTGTCTTCTGGTATTCTGGGAAGGCGGTTCATGATATGCAGGAACAAGTTACAGAGGAATGTTAGCCAAACTGTTAGCCAACCTACACAGAAATGCTAGGGCTGGACCTTACTGCAAAGACAGCCTGGCCATAATCCATGTTGGTTTAGGCATTTACCTGTAGACATCTAGCACATCTGGACATCACAGGAACATGGAGATGATTCAGGTCATGTAAGAGTTAAATTACTTTTTGAAAGTAAGGTGTCACAGTTCAAATTTTTGAGTGTGTTTCAATTCGTCCATTGAAAGTAGGGTGAAAGTAGGTCCTCATATCTATATTAGAACTTTGTTCTCCTTTATATCACCAAACTTACATAAGCAACCCCTCTGCTTCTCACCCAGAAATGCAACTATGCTCATATGAAAGTGGCTACACTCCTAAGGATGAAAGTGTCTCCCTAAGCAATTTTACACACTTAATGATGCAAATCAAAAATCCTACAACTCTGCATGTAACTTGCATTTCCTAAGTGTAAATTACGTCTAAGCCACATCAGGAAGTAGGTCACAGACTTCCATCTTATTTCATGCATTAAAAATATTTATGACATAACTTTAAAAGCAATTTTTCAAAAGTCACTCATTTCGAACATTGTTTTAACATTTCTCTCTAAAGCATTCTGAAAAATGAAGGCTGTCTGCTGCTCTATTGCAGTTTTCCCCTCCCAAGAGCAGCAGTTTCCTGCCATGTATTTTTCTGTTCCAGACCTGACCATTAGGCTGGACAGGAGTTTAATAATAACTAATTACTCATGTTATGTTTAGTATTTCCATGCAGCAGAGCTCAAATACTGTGCACAGTACATCCTCCACTGGTTTTGTTGCCTTCTGAATCCCACCATGAGCACAAATTTAAAATAGCAATCCTTTTATAGAGACGTTTTCTAGAATATTGGGAGGAAGGATATCAACTCTGTGTATACTGCATGTTATGATTGCACATGCATACATACATGCATCTTTGTAGTCTATATAATTTTACTGTTAAGAATAAACATAGAGATTGGTTTTTGCACGTGAGATCTTAATATGCCCAGTTTTAAAGTTAATTAATATGTTGAAATTAAGTTGT
>VZRX01010491.1:83885-190887 GCA_013398075.1 Notiomystis cincta
TTTTTTTTTTTGTGACCTGACTTATAATTATCCTTTTATTTAATCTATGTTAATAAACCTTATATTTCATTTATAAAACACGAAGTTGTTCGTTTTTATAACATTTACTATAATTTCTGTGTTCAAAAATCAGGTAGCTGATAGAGTAAAATGGTCAAAATGTCTCCCAAGGAAACAGGTCTAAGACCTGCTCTGAATTCCTGCTAAGGGCTGTCTACAAGGATGCAAGTTGTGTGGTGGCTTGCAGAGCTAAGGAATCAGAGGTGGCCAGACATCACACCAGCTATTTCTTTACACATGATGTGAAATAAGCACACCTTAACCCCATTAACTTGATAGGTCTTGGTCTGATGTTGTCACTAAGGAATTTTATAAAAGGCTTGAAATATGGTGCAAGAGAAAAACATTCAGTGAGTATTTTGTGTAATTCCTGGAGGTCTCTAACATTTCTGGAAAGTACTGTTGGTTCATCCATATTCAATGCTATACAAATTTGCCAAAGGACCAATCTCCAGACAATTTTCTTCATTTTTAATACACACACTCAACCACACAGCTTTTCTGGGTTTTCACTTCCCCCTTACCTCTGTATCATTTCCCATGCTCTTAGAAACCTCCAATTCCTTCCTTGGAGCAAGGCATGTCTGATTCAAAACCAGGATGAGGAGTTTGGCATTTGATGCCAGGCATCTTCCTTCTGCATTCAGCTGGAATACTTTGTCTCTTCCTCCAGTCACAGGATGTAAAATTAACTCCACTGGGGAAGTCAACTGACATGTGCATGATAGCCTAAAAGTAATTTTTTTTGCTTATGTGTATTTTATAGAAGGCAACATCAAATTTTACAGAACCATTCAATTTATGTCTCTCTCATAGCAGAAATAGGGAATTCAGCAATATTTTCCTTCACTCCAGTGTGTTTCCTGTTTAATAAGTCTCTACTCGTTTCCTAATATTTTTTCAGACATCAGAAGGTCTGAAGTAGCTAGTGAGGTAGGAAACATAATGGTTTTCTGCATGGATATCCTGCCTGCTCATTAACTCTACAGAAAAGTGACTCATGAAATTGCTCCACTGCAGCTGCACTGCAGCTTGAGTTAGAGTGGGTATTAGGAAAAATTTCTTCATGGAAAGGGCTGTCAAGCACTGAAACAGGCTGCCAGGGAAGTGTTTCAGTCACCACCCCTGCACTTAGGGACATGGTTTAGTGGTGGGCTTGGCAGTCCTGATTTATTGGTTGGACTATATGATCCAAGAGGCCTTTTCCAACTTAAATTCTATGATTCTAAGTACACCTTATTATGCAGTCTTGAGATTTGTATTAAAAGCAAAGGACTTAACCTGAGTCATTCCACAATTACTTCCCTGCCCAGGAGACAAATTGGTATTGGTTTTTGTTTGTTTGTAAAGCAATACAGCGAGAGCTGCCAAGTCGTTAAAATGCTACGGGCTTCAATCACAAATTTTAAGATCATTTCTTGGTTTACATTTTGTTGCCCCAAAGGTGATTAGCAATTTAACTAGGAGGTTACTTTGTTATTCTACTGCAAGGTTCTGGATGAACTTTAGATGGGATTAGAGCTTTCTTTGTAGCCAACAGCAGCACTTGGAAGCATTGTTGTTATGCAAGCATATGGCAGCATCCAAGCTTTGGCACTAATGCTGACTTGTCCCTCTGCACCCTCTTGTCATGTACTCCTATTTGCAAAGTTTCATCAGGCTTCATTCACTGACCAAAAAAAAAAACCAAAACAAACCAACAACAAAATGCTGAGCCATTCACTGCCTCCTCAGCTCAATAACTGATTTGTGGGGAGTAAATCCAAAAGGTCTGCAGCTTTGCACAGTGCTTTGAAACCACCATTAACACATAAAATGGAACTAAACAGCATACAGAAAATTAAAAATTAATATATAATTGTTTCTTTGTGCTTTATTGTTAAATCAGAGCTGAGAGATTAAAAACCTAATCTAAATCCACTAGTGTGCCTAGAATCACTGATTCCTGAAGCTTTTGTACAATCACCACTTTATATTCTGTCCATACTCTGGATGAATAAATGCGTTTAGTGTCCTAAACTAAGCTAAAATTTGGTTTGTATAGGCACACAAGAACATTTTTACTCATTTAGACTATTATTCATCTTAAAAATCAAGTCAGAGCCCTGTTATACTCTGAAGTGAGAAAACTTGGACTGAAAATCTCAGGAGAGAGGGTATTGTATTTTATACTTCTAGTTGTTTGGAAATAGTCCAAAAGCAGATATATAGAAAAGCAAACTTTTCTTGCAAAAGTTCAAAACGAATTGAACTTATTTTTGAGATGAAGGCTTTGATTTCATGTTCAGTATTAGTATGTTTTGAGATATTTTGACCTGAAACTCATAGGTGCTTCATCAACACACACCTAAGCACTATCACATGGACATATTTGTGATCCTTTGAAATAATACTTATGGGGTTTTCTTCTCAAATCCGTACAAAGAAGATAATCTGAATGTATCTCAGATGCAATATTAGGCATTAAAGTGTATATGAATCTTGTATTGAGAGTTACTTCTTTAATAATCCTAAACTGTGAATTAGAAATTGAGCAAGCAAGAATAAAAAATAATTCTTGGGTTACAAGGTTCTAAATAACTTTAGTATCCTTTCATCTTACCATGGATACATATATTCTTAATACATTCAGGCCCCTAATTTCTCCTACAAACAGCAGATTCCTAGCCTGACCTACATTTTCACAGACAAATTCACAAAAATCTGTCAATTCAACTTTTAAAAGGGAAAAAAAAGTGGTGTAAATAGAAGTAAACCAATAAGGACAATATTTACTTGAGAAAAAATTTTGTGATGAATATTGCACCAAGGCACATTACAACATTATTGTAAAATTAAACAATAAAACTTCTATTTTCTTATTTAACAAGATCACTTATGATCTTACATGCTCAACAGAATCTAGGTTTTATTATTCTGCAGCAAAACATTTCACCTAAAGTGCCTCCCTGTATCTTTTACTTTTTCATAACTAACAAATCCAGGATTAGATTTCCTATAATGTGTGTTCCCCTGGTTCCTGATGAACGAGGTTAGACTGGGGAGGAGTTCTGTTACAGCAATGACAACATATTTACATGAAACCTTCCAGGCAGAAAAATGCCACTGCTGACCAAGAATCTCGGAGTCACCTCAATTATTATTGCACTGTAGTCATATCTGTAGAAAGCAATCTTTCCATCTTTTTCTGAGATAAGTGTTTTATTTTGAAGGGGATAATAAAAACATTTACTCTGAGATAAATCCATCCAATATTTTAGATTGAGCCACTTAATGAAATTTTAGTGAGGAGCAGAAAGGAACTTGAAGCAATTTCATCTAAAAGGACTTACATTAAATTAAAAATAGCCCAGATCTAGAGGTCCCCCTGTAGTTCTCAATACAAAAAATGTTTAAAATTGAGTGGAGATAAGCCTGTTTAAACACAGGTAAATAAAAATCCCAATCAGAATGGTTTGAGGCAAAAATGAAATAAAAAAGACAAGATCATCAGCTGGTAGATAACTTCATTGCTTTTAGCTTATTTATTTATACCAAGCAATCTCCTCTCTGTTTCGTCTGTCCATTTTCTACAGGAAAAGCATGAATTGAATTTCAATCTACATGTATTTTGCTTCAGAAAAGACCAAAGATGATTTCAATGTCAACCCCCACAGAAAAGGTAAGCACAGATCTGGCATGGAGTTGAGAACTGCAAAGTAGAGCAACATATTGCCTAGCAGTCACTTAAGTGCTAAAATTCACAATCCTACAATCATTAAGGAAGAAAAGCACCTCAGAATTAAGTCTTCAAGAACCAAGTGTGAAGAAACCCAAGTTAGCTAACAGAGAAACACTTTACTAAGGCTCAGGTCCTCGTGCCAGCCATCTATGAGGCACCATGTCTGTAAGATGAGCTTTAGTGAGGCAGCTGAACCAACTTAAGATTTACCTGGCAACTGCTCCTGTGAGTGATGTTCCTAACCCTCCTCCCGTTCCTCTTCTCCTTTCTTCCAATTTGACAATTGTACAATCCCCCAGTGAGCAGCAGAAATCAGGAAAATACTCACTTTATTGCTCAGTTAGTTATCTGCCAAATTCTGGGAAGTGAATCAATGCTTTGACAAACAGCAGAATTAGTGCAAGGCACAGTTTAGAGGGTGCACACAGAGCAGGTGAGGGAAGGAGAAACAGAATGATCCCTTTTATTTCACCAGATTATTAGATCAACTCTGCTTGGCTCATCATTTTCTGAACTTCTAGAAGAAACCTTCCATTGACCAAGATTCTTGAATCCGGAGAGCGAGGTGAAAATGATTGTTTAACTAGTTGTATTACACATTTTTACTAGTGACTTTGGGTATGTTATTCAGACAGCTCTAGAATTAGGCAGCTGATTGGTGAGATCCCAAGGACTGCCATTTTTAGACTTCAATTCTTTAACCTTAAGAACAAAACATAAACTCACAGTCTGTAAAAGCTGCAACTTTATTTCAACAGTGATAATATCAGAAATTATATTTAATCTAATTGTGTTTCTGAAGCCTTTAGCCAGCCACCTCTCTAAAACCACAATGTCTCAGTGAACTGGGATGCTGGATCCCTCCAGACAGGTCTGCTGCAATCCACTGTCAACAGAGCACCTTGGTTCCATCTTTGTGAGAATGACCCTTCAGACAGCACAGCACTAGTGACTCTTTCACATCACCCAAGGAAGGGTAATAAAATAGACAAATCCAGTGTAACGAGAGACAAGGATCTAGAGAGAGAACAATTGCAAACCTCCTTCTGATACATTTCTGTGAAATGTGAAAGAGAGCCCTGCAGAGAAGGCAAGAAACAAATTCAGGCGTTGATGCAGAAAGTATCAGTACTAAATTCTCCTAACCTCCACAATTTATATTGAGTAATTTACTGGCTGAGAATAGAACAGAATTGACAACAGAGAAAGGACAAGACAATCCAGTGTGATCATGTGCTTCTTAGGACATATTTGAATAATTCTGTTGCTCTACAAAGGGAAAAAACACTACTCAGAAGCATCACATAATCTTGGTATGAACACTTAGCATTTACAAACTCTCTAAGTAACTTTTATCTGATTCCAATAACTCCCACTGGCCACCTGCTCTGTTGGGAGTCCTTCCTCACTGTTATCTTCTCCTTTGGGGAAATAAATCTAGTGCTGTTTCTTGTGTGGTGGTGAGCTGGTACAGGAATCTCAGCACCCAGGTACAGGATATAGATTAAGCAAATGCTGAAATATCCATTGAGAAAAGTGCCCTGAGGGTCCCTATTTCAGGTCCAGGGCCTGGCACCAAGGCATAATGCATGTTAGCACAAATGAGAACACTGTCTATTCCCAACATTTTTTATTGCTGCATTCTCATAAACTTTCTCATTAAAAACTGGAACACAATTTGGAAAGAAAATATGATAAAACTGCAGAGAAACACCCACCTGGATTCTAGGCCTGAGCAGCTGCATGAACCATCTGTGCATACCATATGTTTAGTGCTTGATTTAGGGTGAATTAACAGGGCTTGGAGGTAGACTGAATAGCTACAGTACAGTTAAGAAACTGCTTCCCTTTCTTTAAATCTCCTTTTTATTTTCCTTTGATGTAATTTTTGTCTTGTCTATTGGTGGCCATCAGTGCATATGAACAAAAGCTTTATCCAGTCCCAAACTGGCATAGATCAAACACTGACCATTTAACTCCTGTTTCAGACAAGTTCACAAGTTGATAAGTTCATTTTTGAGACAACCCATTTAATCCAATGCTTCAGTGCTCTCCCCTAAACAGTAAAATTAAAAAAAAAAATTCTCAGAAGAATTTGTTGATGAAATCAGCTGAAGTGCACCTTGGCCTCAAGCCATGCTTAACTTTACCTGTTGTGAAATAGTCCCAAGCAAGTTTTCTTAGTGCTGCAGCTCTGCTATCAGGTTCCAGAATGTAAGCTAATGCTCACCAAAGGGTTTGGAAGCCACATGTCAAAGTTGGCTCAAATTTCACATGAATGCAGATCAAAAGCTTCAAGGACTTGAAAACACAGTTTAAAAACAACTTTATGGATCCAATGGAATTTTAGTTTGCATGTGGAGATTTGTTTAAACCCCAAGCGATTCAGAAATGCCAGATTATGAACCTATGTGAACAGAAGCCAATAAATTACCTGTTAGCTTTGGATTCTCTCTCACACCAAATATCAAACATGCTTTTTTATTTCCACCAGTTAGAATTGCGGCTTGTTAGCAACACCCTGAAACCAAGGGATTTTCAAGGACTGTAGCTGAAACTGCTGCATTTTTTATTCTGCTTGCAAACTAACAGCATAGTATGGACACATCCAGAAAATATATAGTAAAAATTATGTTATTGGCACTAATAATCCAGCTACACAACATCTAAAATCTGGTATCTACATTATATGAAGTATATATAATAGTTTTGTGAATTCATAGAGCATCCATTAAAATGCACAGAAATTTAAATCATTTTAATTCTTGCTTAATTACTTAATATAAACCCAGAGCAATTAAATTCAATACTATGAGGATAGACTAGACAGACTAAGTAGTGTTTAGCAACCATGTCTTTCCAAGATGTTGTAAATGAGCTACAGCTGTGACTTTTTGACAAAGAAATAGAAGATCTGAAAAATAAAGCTCTTAGGTGCACAATAAATAGACTAAAAGGAGGTGTATATGAGTGTCCAGTGAGAAAGTATTATAAAAAGTTCTAGAAGGTCAATGCCAAAATATCTTCCTGGTAGAAATTTTATCAAAGCACATTTCAGCCACATAGGAGTGTGTTCAGAAATAAATGTGTGTTAATTCTACTCATGTATGCAATTTTCTGTGGATGAGAGTGAATCCAGTCCATAATATCTATCTTCAAAAGCTCTTTAGTAAATCTTAAAAGATTTCTTGGTCTTTGTAGCATTATCTCTGGAAATCTCACAACAAGTACTTTCCAAGATTTTCACCATCCTGAAAAGCAGAAATAGTGCAGTACCAGCTGGTTTTGCTCGACTGTAATAACATTAAAAATGAAACTGGAAAATTACTATAGTTTCCAGTTCCTATTAAACTAGACAGAGAAATATTAATACATGTATTTATATATGAAGATTTGATGCCACACTTCAATTATTTTATAACAAATGAGAGCTTTCTGCCCAGAAGTATCATTTTTGTTGTTATCACCCTTCATTGAGAATTCACTTAAATTATTTTATTCATTCAAAAAGAAAATTTAACTTCACATCAGTGTGACTTCAAGAAATATAAAATGTTCTGCCGGTAAAAAAACTCCTAAATTTGCATCAATATTGCTCTATCATTTCATCTTAGTTGACTGGATAATTGTTTAAATCAAAAGGTCTCAAACAAATACCATCACACTTCACATATTCCTAAGGGGAGAGTGCTAGGTCTGGATTACAAAAACTTCTGTTCAACAGCACAACTTGGCCTGCATGCCAAAGAGTGATACTTTTCAACACTCTTTTGAAGCCACATCCCTCTTTCAATGAAAATATTGATTTTCTTAGCCTGTTCAGCTCAGTAATACCAAGTAAACTCATTATCATCTGTTACCCAACCATTACCTTGTCCGTTCTTTACATTTCACTGGAGTTTGCCATGAGGACAAAGAACACAAGCTTCCATCCCTCATCTCTGTTTTCTGATCCCAAAACTTCTTAAACATCCTCTTTCTGGATGTCTGCACAAGTATTTAATGTCAATACCAATTAATTTCTCATTATCACCTTATATTCAACAAGTCAACAAGCAGCTGCAGGTGATGACTGCTACTGAGCTGACCTGTTTCACAGCTCAGGACTTGGCACTGCTTTGTCACATGGGCTCTCAGCAACTGGTAATGGCTGATTGCCATGTTTAGAAGGCTCAGTTTGTTCTTTCACATGTATTTGGGACTCCAGCCAAGATTCTGAAAGGTAAAATCCTAAAACCATTTCTGTTTGCAAGGGCCTAAACAAATGCTTTAAAATCAAATAGATTTTTTTGGTTATTAGATACAGATGTAGATACAGCCATCTTACTTTTTAAGCACCTGAAGTTCCAAATCCTGGCTGGTTTCGTGGCTTACAGAATTGCCATACAATCTTCCAGCCACAAGATTACACACTGCAGGCTGTGTCATGCACAAGCCAGACACCATGCCAGACACACACACCATCCTGAGCACAGAAGGTACACATGTGCCCTTCCTTTGGCAGGAGTAGGTTGGGGAAATACTCAAGAACAGAGAAGCAGAGACATGCCTGTCTAAGTGTCTGTGCCCAAAAAGACAACAGCTCCACATCCAATTGACAGACACCCAGCCATCCCCCTGGACTTGCAACTTCAGGCAGACCAGCAAGCCTGTAGAGCTGAGCAGCAGATAACTTCATTATTTACACTTGGTTTGGCTCAGATGACAGTCAGCTCCCTGTTTAAACCCCTTTGATGAGTGATCTAGTAAGTTTTTCCAGCACATCAAGTGGAGCATCCTCTCCTTTCCTTTAAAATACCATAGAAAAGGATAAAAAAATTGTTATTTCATACAAACTCCTACTTGCTCCTGTGCTCATCTTGGCAGTGGGGAAGGGTTCAATAAGCTTCTCTGCCTAAAGAGATAAGGCAATGACCACTTACCAGGAAAACACTCAAGCTGTCAATTCTAAGCATTTATGAATGGGAACACAGATCGTATTGCAGATGAACTGAAACTTTATGGAATCGGAGACAGAAGAAGCAATGGCAGTGGCAAATTTAACCCACAGTTTATGGCATTTAGCCCAGACTAGCACATCTCTGTGAGTGGTCATGGCTTCTACTGCTACAGTTTAACAGCCAACCATTTAATGTAAAATGTAGGAACCACTCAAGAGAGAGAAGGAGATAAGAGTCCAGGACAATCCTAACAGTGAGCCCCAGGAGTGAATCATGCTGCTTCTCATGCACACCATTTTTCTCTAAGCCAGTATGTAAGCAAACTAGATGAGTTCATGGCCACTGCCCAGCCCAGAGGTCATGTGGCATAGAACAACACATCTGCATCTCTAAACTTTTCTAACTTCCAAAAGGAGGTGGCCGCATACAAACTGACATCTGGAAAAGGTCCCTGGTCTGCACTTGCTCCCAAATTAAGTAGGAGAATTGTTCAGGAAAACAAGAGTTCAAAGCCACACAGTTGCCCATTCAGTGGTTTTAAGAGTAAACTCTGACTTTCCAACACATGGCAGCATTTCCTGGAGCTGTTTAATCCACTAATACAAAATATGCAGCTTGATCCCTTTTTGCCAGCACCATAGTTTCCACACAGGAGGGTGATCCTATGTCTCTGTCGCCCATAGCCTGGTCATTGTAGACCTGTCTGCAGGGAGATTTTTGGGTCAAAGCCACCCTGGATGTAAGAGGGAGCAGACCTGGACTCTCCAGAGTGCTCTTGGGCAAAGCTCTTGGGCAAAGCCAACGTGCCTCCAGCAAACCTAGTTTTAACAGGATGGTATGGACTGTGTGATGCCAGACACAGGACCAGAAGGCTCCAGAGGTCCTTTCCAGCCTAGATTGCTACTCCCTGATGCAATTGTGCAGCTACATTTTCTCACAGTTAATTACCTATAAGGGAATATTATGTGTGCTTAAACAGGAGTCCTTTATCAGCCTCTCCAGTCAAAGACATTGCATCTCTCCCACACACACATCAGGAATCCTCCTTCACAAGAGCACTTGGTGAATGACCTAAAATGAATTTCTGGAATGAAGTAACCAGGAGGAATCTGTGTCATGGGGCAAATGTGGATGCACAGGGGTGGGGCCAAAAGAGGATGTCTACTACCTGTGTACACTCCCATGAACTCAGGTGATCCCTGCAGAGATTTTCTGAGGGTACTTCATATAAAACTGAATTCCACATAATTTCCTGTAGATCAAAATTTCTGGGACACTTTATAAAATCAGGGAGGTTTCAGCCTTGAGAAGAGAAGGCTGACAGAGAAATCTAGTTGCAGTCATTTATAACATGAAAAAGTTTTACAGAGGAAACACAGAATTCCACAGTGGTGCACAGCTAAAGGACAAGAGGCACTGGTTAGAAGCTGCAACAAGGGAAATTCAGATTACACATAAGAAAATATTCATTTACATGGGAATGGCTAAGCCTCTGGAATAGGATGATCAGGCAGGCCGTGGAACTGCCATCCTTGGAGATTTTCAAACCTCTACTGGATTGGCCCTGAGCATCCTGATCTGGATTTAAAGTTAGCCCTGCTTTGAGGTATGATTGAATGTCAAGCCCATGAGGGGATTCTTACAACAAAAATCACACTGTTATTCTATGTTATTTTCTATACAGACACTGGGGAAAAAAAAGGTCAGTAAGACTTGGCTACATTGGAACTTAAGTGTATTGCAGTAAGTCCACTTCTTTATCACTCATATGTTGCATTTCTGAACTTTTTTACATTAATCCAAATTCTTCTAACAAATCTTACCACTGAATTAAAATCAAGAAGGTAAATTGGCTTCTCCTTACAAGAGGATTTAGCATTCATTATTTATTGCCCAATAAAAAAAGCAGTACTTCTGTTTCAAAACCAGAATTCATTAGTGACAGAAAATACAGACAGTCAGGTTTAAGAAAAATATACACAATCAGATTTATTCTTGTCAGCTCAAGGTACCATTTTATAGTTACTTAAGAGCCTTTTTTCTGGTATTATCTGCAATTTAATCAAGTAAATTGCCATTCTGGGGAAATCTATATATTCAGATTGAACAATGGAAGCATTATCAGAGCAACATCTTAATTAATGAAAGAACTTGGAATAATTTAACATGAAATTGGACATCAGTTTCACATCCAAGAATATGAACAAGAAATCTGTAGACTGGTTAGTGTTGTGAATCTGTGGCTCAGCCACTTATGAACTTGTTTCTCATTTCATCTAAGACTTCTTTAGGTTGGTCAATAAATTTTTATGTCATGAAATTTTTCACTTACTGTTTTTTCCAGTTTGCTCACATTTGTTACTTTTTTCTCATATTTGATGAAATGTTTTTTGTCACTTCTTTTTCTAGATGGATTGTTTAACATTTTGATTTTTGCCTTTCTGCTTTTTATTCTATATGTACTTCATTTTTCATACTTACCAAGCACATCCCTCTTTTTTTCTTCTGAGGAAACTCTATCTACTACAAGTAGAAAAGTATAAAAAATGAAACAGCTCTTCTAATTAGTTGGACAGAAATTTTCTCATTTTCCTGAGAAATCAAAACTTTGAGGATCACTTCTCCAAGAATAATATATTCCTTCTTGACAAGAGAAGGCTCAAAGCTTTTACATACCAGACACATTGCAACAAAGTAAGAATAGTTTCCATAGGATTCGGTGTTATCAAAATCTGATAACATTCAGTGAGGCATCTACAGACCTTTTTTCCTGAACATTTCATTTTGAAATGTGGCAGAGGGATTAAAAGAATGTGTTGTTTATGAGAGATGGAATTCATGAACAATTTTACTTTCAGACCCATCTAAAGTGTAGTCAGGTTTTGCCATATTTTCCCTTACCAAACCTTTGACATTGGTCTTTAATATTCTGCTTATCACAGATATTCTCTATTGCACTGATTCAGAGATTGTATATGGCCATTAACTTTTGTGGACTTCATCACACATGCTTTAACAGTAGACCACAATTAAATACTCGTTGGCTCATTAAATGGTTGCAGTCAGCAGTGTCTGCCAAGCTTAATGAAGCTAACATGAATATCTCAAACGATGTCACAGTTAAGGGAGTGTTATACATAAAAATGTTCACATCTACCACTCTTTGGAAAACAGTTATTTTGTTGCAGTCTACAGACTGAGTTTGTTTTGCAGATCCTGTGAGAAATCAGTGTTATTGATTCTAAGGTTAATGGCCCATGGGTATAAACAACCAAAGCCTTACTTTTTGCTTCCCAAATGTTTAAATGCCAATTTTACAAATACAGCTATATTTCTGAAAAAAATCTCTTTGAGAAAATATCTTTTCAATGGCAGTACTTTAAAAAAGGCTCTACACCACTCTGGAAAATCAAGCCTGGTATTTTAGCAACCTGTTCAGCCTCACCTAAAACATGACAAGTATTCCCACTACTTGGCTTGATTAAGTCATAGTTTGTGCAATATAACACAGAAGTATGTAACAGGATGGGAATTCAAAATAAAAGTAAAATATGTGAGGTAAAGCAGGACTTCCACCCCCAAATGTAAATGTATTCATTGCAACTGTCCAGCATTCATTCACTTCCAGACCTGTAGATTAAATTCCTTTTCAGCATGAAACAATATTTGGATTGAAATTCATTGCAAGGGAAGACCCTAAGAAATCTAAACCAGATCAGCTAAAACATACCCCATAAATATTCATTACTCTCCACTGACCACTTGGAACAAACATTTCTATGTAGACATGCAAGAGTGATTCCACTGGGAACATTCAAACACTTACTGTAATTCAAGTTTTACACTTTTTTTCCCAATGTTGCTTTAAACACTCCTCTTTTTATTGGCAAAATTTTGGCTGAAAGTGACTAAATTAGTCAATGATAGAAATATTTTTGATATCTTATCCATAGATAAATTTATGGTTTTAGAAGCAGAGGACAAAAGTAAGAAAATGGCTTCTGTCTTCATTAAGGGGAGATGAACTATAAATTAAAATCTGCAGATTCTTTTAAAACTCTAGGGCACAAAATGAAGATATAAACTACCTCATTTACAAATGTATTCCAGGAAGCAGGGAAACAAAGCTTGCTGTGATTTTGGTAATTTATAGCCACATCTTCTCAATCTGCAGTCTGACAGATGATTTTCCTTTTGGTTAAATTTTTTACAAGGTAAGTTGCTCCATTTTCACTTCTATATGTTTCAATCACCATAGCTACTGTAGTCAGATGAGAGACTCCTGTTCTACTATAAACTGTAAAAACCGTACGTGTGCTAGAGATACATTATTCAAAATAATATTACAAAACTGCATTACTTCAGGTATGACTAAGGCTCTGTATGAAATATTACTTCTGCCTACACTGGAAAATATATTTACCATAATTTCAGACAGAACTGTCATAAAAATGCATGCAAATAGATCCTTAGCTGTTTAAATATCAAGTGGTTTATGACCTTAGAGGTACCTTATAGAGAAATGAGCCAAAAAGACTGATCAAAGCACAAAGCAGTTGATATGAATCACTCCAAAGACTGCTCCAGTTCGCTCACTTAGTGACACTTGTAAAGTAAATTGAGACCCCAGTAGGCTTTGGCTGCTAGGAATAATAGGAGAAAAATTCTTCAATGCTTTAAAAAGAAAGACAGGAACATAATTTTAAGATTATTAATATTTTCATTAATTGAGAGAGATGCACTGAATTAGTTATACAAATGATGTGCATTCTACACAAATTTTTCATCTAAACAATTGTGACTCTCCAGGATGATGCCTGACTCACTATAAACAATGAATTAAGATCAGAGGGACTCTTTTCCGCTCTTTTGATTGTACAAATCACAAATATTTGGAAAAAAATAAACAAGTAAACAAACAAAATGTGAAAAATTTTTCTTTTGTGGCTTGGATAACAAATCTGTGAAACATATCCCAGACAATCTGTTTTCCACAGCAGCATTTTGGAAAAAAATATTAATTTCAGATGAAGGTTGCAATTTTTTTAGGGTTCCTTGTATATGTCAGCAAGACATTGTTCAATAATACAGGTTATTTGATAAAAATCAGTTATCAGTGATTGCATTCATTTGGTTTTTTGAGTACACAGAAAACAACATTTCAGCTATTTTATACTTAGAGTCAGGATGGCCTGTACATATTTCTTGGAATACAGAGGCCAGTAGAAAGCAACATATGAAACAAAACTAGAAACACAGAGCATGGCATTTTATGATGGGAATCTGGATTGCATCACTGGCCATCACTATCCCCTGTAAAACTCCTAAACCCCTCAACTCATGGATGTGAAAGCCTGTTACCACACTGAGTCAATGATCCTGCTCAGAGGCACCCTTCTGACCACTTGCCATCCATCCTTCCACTCTCCTTTGCATCTAATCCTTAAAAAAAACCAGAAATACCCCAAATATGCAAGGAAAATAACAAGAAGGCACGAAGAACCAGGCAGGCCATTCATTTTCACGTAAAGTTGGAACTGGACAAGACACACTGCCCTACAAACTTTATGTCAGGTAATTGTGTCCCTACAGCAAAACCCAAGACAGACAAAACTGTTTTGCCTTATCAATCTTTTGCACATAAATAAGAATTGGAAATCTGCTCCCTCTCATCACAGTCTCTCAGGATTAGTGGTCTCTACAGAGAATTTCAATACACAAAGACTGTGCAACATTTATGGACAAGGAAAATAAGCAGAGCCCTTTTCAAAGAATCTTTGAAGAATCAGACTGGTGCCAGATTTATTCAGCTAGGACCCTTCCTCTGAAATATTCATTTTGCATTTTGGATTTTTAGGAAAAATACATAATAACCAAGATCATTTGCATTCCAACCTGTTCCAGAAAGCACCACACTGCAGAAGACAAAACTCTTTTGAAATGTTGATACCTCAGACCAACTTTCCAAGATTAAACTGTATTCCAAAACCTGATAAAATTAACCAAGAAGGTCAAAAAGCCTGTTAGGCAGCAATCCAGTCCTTTCCTCATAATCTGCCTTGTCCCACGAGTTTGGGCTGGGATGGCAGGAGAAAACTTTGCTTACAGCTACAATGTGTACATGCTGACTCACTCAGGAGGGGAAACGTGCGTGGCTTAAATCAGCTTTGTGCTCCTCCAATACCAGGCCATCTGTGTACCAGCTGTCCTCTGGTGGGAAACAGAGCACACTGAATGTTTGCTGCAGGGCTTTTCACACATTTCTCTGCCTTGTCAGCAAACTTGTTCTAACGTGAGAGATTTGGCCGCTCACTTCCCTCTGTTCTCTCTCTTTCTTACCCACGTATACACCCACACAAAGATCCTAACAGTCAGGAGACACCATTGCAGGGAAGTTACAAAAGAGATACCAGAATTTTTCAGCTATTGCACTGTGTGCTACCCATCATCACTGTGTCTAATTATTGTGCTCTCTTATCTATGGCTAAGGTCTCCAGGTGACTTTGTGCTCTATTCAGCATTTTTCCTGTTTCCATTGTCAAAATGCTGTTAACATATCCTTATATGTTGGTTTTTGTGTTGGCTTTTTGTTTTTACTTGGCATATTTTCTTTTCTCTTGTTTGAGTGGATTTGCCTTAGAAAGAACAGTCAGTGCTTAGAGGTTGAGAGCATCATTCTCATCATGTTCGAGAAGACCATTATGTAGCCACATAATGGGAACAGTAGGATGCTTAATTCACCTATTCTGTTCTAAAATTCATTTTAATAGCGCTTTTTTTTTATTTTTTTTTAGCACAGAAGATTTTGATCCAGGCACTTGTAGACTTTGTCCTTATTTCTTGGCCATGACGGTTAGGACAGTTAAAAAATCATGCTGGTAAAGACCCTTTAAAATAAGCAAGGTTTGTCACACTGATAGCTCTGAAGAGTGAAGCAGGGCAGTAAACAGTCACCAGGAGTCCAGCAATCACTATGGGAACTGGAGTAGGGGTGGCCCAAGCCATATTGTGTACCAGCAGGAGGAGCATTATACAGTAATCCCAACTGGAGCTGACAAATGGCTCGCTGTGACGAATGTGCTCATTCAGTATTTGCTGTGCATAGCTCTTTGCTTGAAAAGAAGGGTTGTTTCTCAAGAAGCTGGAGGTGAGAAAAGGCAATTTTAAACACTGTCATTTCGTGGTTGTCCCAGCTTAGCCAGCAAGGAGGCCAGCAAGACACTATGCACTTTGATGAATGGGAGCTTCAGAGGACAAGAAACAAGGTCACAGGTAGATTTCCAGTGCCTTCTCTCTCCAGTTCAGTTTAGTTGAAGCAGTCCCTACTCAGCCAAAAGATGATTTCTTAGAGCTTAGAGACTTACTTTCTTTTCAAAGTAACTTTTTAGCTGCCTCATTACTGAGCATGCAAAGAGCTGAACGTTGACAGCATTTATGGATGTTAAATTCATTGTAATTCATCCATCTGTGAACAAACCAATGCACTTTCTGGGATAGGACATCCTTGAAAAAGATTTTCAAAGGTGTTACCTGCCTCCAGCCTGAGGCACAGCCTCCAACTGCCAGCACCCTCCACCCAGGGGAAGCCCATTGAAGGCATTATTTAACATTTAACAATGTTAAATTTAACAAAGCGGTTTAAAAAATGCATGAGAGAGGTTCAGTATCATGAACTTAAAGGTTTTCTCTCCAATCCTTCCTGTAAGGAGGACACATGCACTGCACTAAAATTCAAAAACACAGACCCTATAGGTTTATATTAGGAAGTCAATATTTTCAGAAAGAAAATCTCCAGGGAAGGCATAGAAGGTAACCCATCCTTGTGACAAGTCAGATCCATGGGTTTGCCCACAAGTCATGCACAGCTTTGGCATGCCTGTGATTTCAGGTCAGGAAAATGCCACAGAAGAACAAAACAGACCTTTGATAAGGACTCATGCCCACAGTGATGCTGTATCAACCACTTCAAACTGGTGAAGTCATGAAAAGAAGGCAGAGGCACTAGGGATGGAGGCTTTCTCCTTTTGTTGAAAAAAGCTCCATCTCAAAAGATTGTTGTTCCAAAGGGATTCCTAGAAAAGGGCTTTGTGAAGCAGAGAAACACTGGACATAAGAAACATTAGGAGAAAAAAATTACTTGAAGTTTCACTGTAAGTCAGTTTAGCTCTAGCACCAGAAAAGGTTTTCTCTGCCTTTTGATACGTTTCTGGCTTGCATGCCAGCAGTCCAACCCTACCATTACCAAACATCACTCATGCAGTTCATGCTGGGCTCCTTCAACCCATCTTGCTGCTCCCAGCACTAGCAGCACACTGCTAAGCATGTAGAGCCAGATTCACCAGTGGATGCTGGCTGCTTTGTACCACTCCAGTGCTGCAAAGCAGCTGTAAAGCAGGTTTAACAGGGCTGTTAAAAAAGCTTTGTTATTGCTTTGTGTTGCTGACACACTGCAAAGCTGCCATAGCAGCCCAAGGAATCTGATTCTCTGCTTTCTTTTTGCAAAAAAAGGTGGAAGTGTTAATCCTGACTTTGAATCCTGTGAAAATATTTAATAAAGTCCACTGGGAGGATCTTATAGATTGACAGCTTTAAACTGAGTTCACTAACTCTTCTCTAGATACACCATTCCTGTCAGTCTTCCTCAAAAGACTGGATTTGTCCTTTTTAATGGCCATTGAACTTTTTGCAATAATATACATTCATATATATCAACAATTTAACAATTAAAATCTGTCCTCATTGATCATAATAATTTTTAATTTTATGATGACATAGAAAACACAAAACCTCTAGGCTTCCTACATCATGACACATGGTCTTTTCAAGCAAGATCACAGTACAAAAAATTATCAATGTTACAGCAATAATATTGCATCCACAGAATGCACATATAGTTACACACTAATCTCAAAGAAAGAAGATATTGTGACAATGAAATTTAACTGGTTTTATTACAGACCAAGGAACCAAGAGTTCAGTCCTCTTATTAGACTCATGATGAAGTAAACTCCTGCCCTATGAATATATAAATGGTACAAAGTTAATAGAGCTGAGGCATCACAGGCAGCTGGATGTGGCATAGCCATACTGGTTTTGGTTTGCTGTCAGTCACAGAAAACTGGCCTAGCTGCAGCTCAGTGGGACACCTTGGCTCAATCAGATGTTCAACTTTCTGAACTCTAAACGAAGGTCTGAAAAGAGTCCTCTATCCAAAGAGTGCTGTTAAGATGGTTGAGGTGCAGATTTAAATACTGAAGGCTGTATATCATCAACGTTTATCTACAGTCTTAAAACCTCTGCTACATAAACTCCTGTCAGATCCCACTAGAGAGCAAAATCTCCTTTCATTGCAAAGTTGTATTTGCATAATTATGAACATTCTCCTTCACCCCTTTCAAGTTTTAGCCATTCATTTTCAGCTTGACAGAAAAACTACTAGATAAAGCTATAAGGCATATTTTGTGGAAGAATTAATAGTCTACAATATACCTGTTAAATATGCTGTTATCAAAAGAAAAAGAAGACTTTGTCCTTCTGAAATCAAAATCACATAATTATTCAATGTCACTCTGAACAATAATGGCAAAACTGTTCTATAAACCCCAATCTGGCAATCAATTAAAAATATATATCTTTATAAATTGCCTATAACATTTACATACAGAACATTAGATCCTCCCATTTCAAGATTAAACTCAGCCACTCCTAAACCCCTAGGAACATGACACTAAGATTTGAATTATGAGAGGCACAGCTTTTCCAAGACTGCCTCTCCCATCTATAACTGGAATAACAGAATTTGCACTAGCCTCTTAGAATGACATTTTCTTATGGAGAGACTGAAATGCCTCAAAATACATTTCAAAATAGCCTGGAAAACATCTAAGAAAATAAGTTCATGTTGCAAAAAAAAACCCTTATTATTCCTTTCCATTTTCTGTTCTCAACTTGGTCATTACAGAATAGGAATATCCACATTCATGGAAAGTACTTGAGAATCTAATTTCTGTCTATGTGTCCAACTTGCACTGAAACCAATTGGAAATCAATGGGATTTGGGTATTTTGTCTCATTTCTGGCTGTGGGCTTATGTTTGAGAAAGAAAAGAACATTCAGACCCAGAATGCTGAGAAAGAACAGTGAACAAGGATGGAGAAGCTGGTGAGGAGCAACATTAGGTGGCACAATTAATGAATGCAGTTGGTGCTGAGCACACTAAAGAGCAAAGCTCTCCAGCACAGTGAGCAAAAAGAGCAGGGATTCTGCTCATCTTACCTGTCATCAGCCATAATTACAGTTGATTTTTTTTCCTCTTCCTTCTCCAATAAAGTTCCATTGGTTAGAGACAGTTATTCAATATCTCACTCATTGTGCTTCAAAAGGATTCTGGATAGAACTTGAATTAGTGTGTTTTAAAAGTTTTGTATAACTGAGTTTAGCCTTTCCCATTGCCAAAATAAGGGCTGCACTGGGCATTAGAGGCAGGGGAAATACTGAAAGGAGCTATACAAAGAATTCTGTAGTTTTGCTTAGTTTTGTAGTTCTGTTTAAACCCTGTAACCTCATAAATATAAGTTTAACAGTTTTTCTTAGCTGTTCAAGTACCACTCTGCAACAGGAAACTGCTTGAGGACAGACAACAAGGGGCCACGAAGATAAGGGAAAACTACATAACTGGGATCCAGTTACAAAAACCCATACCCCTCCAGAACATTAAATCAAGGAGGAACAGGAGGAACTGCTTAGAAAAGAGGGAGATGGGACAGTGCCTCCCTAAAGAGGAATGCCAGGGCCTTGTAACGATAAGAGACCCTTAATTCAGCACACGTGAACTGAGCACAGATTAAGAGCCACAGCAGGGAAGCAGCCCTCCAAAGGAGCTGTGGTTCCAGACAATGGACAGTACTGAGTAGACAGGACTTGGAGGGGGAATTCAGGGAGTCTCATAATGTAAAGGACATATAAACTCATGGGAAAAGTGTTGACATGGACACACCATGAAGGTACACTCCTCCATAGCCCCAGCACTGTAATAAAAGAATGCTTTCTTAACATTATCACACTGTTAAGCCAATTTCTTTGACTCAGTACTCAGGCAAGATATTTTGGGTAACCCCCAGAAGCATATGAAGTAAAGCAATTTAGGGGAAGCATTTTGTACTCAATCATAGTATTGGAAAAATAGCATAAAAAGATGCATATAATCCCAGGAGGCACTAACCAAGTTTAAGACTAATAGGGTTCAAATTAGATGCTCCAATATAGGCATTTAGTGCCATATGATATGCTCTAGAATATATCAGATATCCGTGGCAGATATGACAATGCCTGTGCCTTGTCCTTGCAATTTGAATGTTGAAGGCATCAGCTTCCTAGAAACTCCCAGTGAGACCTTTATTAAAAATCCTTCTTCTTATCCCAAAAAAAAAAAAAAGCTGCTCATTATTTATATATTTACAGATTGTAAAGGAACTCCACTGGGAATATTTCAGGTGTAGTTGTCTATGTGGTAGATATTTAATGTTATCTCACATGAATTCCACCTCTGATATCTAAGAAGGTGTAAGCAACAAATGATGTTTTCAAAAATCAGGATAGCCTCTGCTTTTTCTGCTGCATATGGTTTACCTGGTGTCTGAACTGTCTCTGCAGTTTTCTTTCATTTAGGATATTGCAAGGCCTTTCTTTTCGGCTTGGCTTTATACTTTCTTAAAAATCATGTTTCTTTAGAGCACTTCACCTTTTGTTTCATGGGATGGATATTTGTCAACAAACTTATCCAGAAGAAGATTTGGAAAGCTATGCAAACACATGTAGTGTGTTACTACAACCTTCTTCTAGAAAGCCACAGTAAAGATATATTAATCAAAAAGTGAAAAAATAACAAATCTTAGAAAACCAGTAAAATAGAAGCTACCATTTTATAGCAGCCTCCAAACATACAAACAATGCTTCCTCTTTAATAAGGTGTCTTTTATTTCATTCATTTTAAAGGAAATGAAGAATTAAGCAGAGAACTGAAGCAGAGCCCATTCTTCTCTATACTCCAGAAGAAGAGTTGACAACACCAATAACTCATGTAAAGTGTGTCGTACTACACTGGCATCTGCAAGGAGTTCATCATTCTTTAGTGTTGTTTTCTTTTATGAAGCGTCTTTCTTTTCTTTAGACTAACTACCCCCCCTTCCTCCCATTGTTAAATGAAACTCTGGCAGCACAGAGTACCCTGAATCATTCTACCCTGAAACTGAAGACAAGCTGGAACATGCAAAGACCAGAGAACCTGCATTTTTCTCCTCAGCTGGCAGTGGCTTTTTGTTACTTTAGGCTCATCTTTGTAAAACATTACCAAGACAAAAGCACTAATGTCAATCTTTCACTGACCAGTACATGAATATAATTCTCTTCAGTAACTCAGAAGTAATATCTGTGTTCCATAGAGCAGACTCAGAAAAATCTGTGCCAGGCAGAAGTTTAATTACCAAGCAGGATATTAAAATCCTGATATCAATGTTGTCAACATTTCAATAACAAGTATGGTTCCAAGAATCTTTGCTGCTTGGAATGTATCTTTAATCACTTCTAATGTAATAATATCTCTTCAGCAAGGCCTGTTAATATTGGTTAAGTCAGCAACCATATTAATCAGCAGTAGAGATGGATAATTTCTGCCTGAAAACAGCAGCTGAACTGATTATAAGTTCTTGCCAAGTTTATGCAGGAGAACTACCTGCATTCTGAATTCTATGCTTAAATTTCCTCTGATTCTACAACCAAAAAAAGGAATTAAAATCTCTTGCAGAACTGCTGAATATGCTGCACCTGGGGAATCTTGTGGCAAGTCTCCACCTTGCACACTGGCTTGCACACAGAAGGCCTTCTGCAGTTTAATTCAACTTAAGGCAAAGCAGCATCCCAAGAAACCAATCACAAAGGGATGGATCAGCTGCCCCAAACTGCCCCAGGCTGCTCTGTGCTCAGTCACTCAGAGAGATTAAGATCACACATCTCTAGTGCAAACACACCAAACCAGCCCTCCTGGCCCGCTTCAGTCCATTGAGAACAAGTTGATGCTCATGAGACTCCCGGGTGTCATTCTCCTCCTCCTAAGGAAGACTTTCAAAATAGGTCAGAAAAACCTCATCCCACACCTCTGCTCTTTGCATTGACTATAAATAGGCCCTTCTAGGGATCAGCTCATCTGAAGCTGACATTTGCATGGCTCATTCTCAGGACAGAGTTTATTTCTTCATGGTCATAGATAAGACAGAGGATTTAAGAGAGATTTGTGCCCCACTGCACTGGCAGCTGGAGGTCAGCTGGGAAACCCCAGTGTATGTGAGCTGTGTATAAGCACCTGAATCAAGTACTAAACTGAAGTAGAATGGACCTTATTTCATCCTTCTTTCTGTGAAAGGATAGAGACCAAAGTCTCAAAGTCCAACTTACCACTCTGTTTTATAGCAATTCATGGAATGGAATCACTGAATCATGAAATCATTTAGGTTGGAAAAGATCCTCAAGTCCAACCATTAACCCAGTGCTGCCAAGCTCACTGCTACACCATGTTCCTGAGTGTCACATCTACATGTCTTTTAAATAGCCCCAGGGATGGTGATTCAGCCACTTCCCTGGGCAGCCTGTTTCATGCTGAATAACCCTTTTGGTGAGGGAACTTTTTCTAATATCCACTCTGCCATAAACAAACAGTCTCTCCAGGAGATGCTGTGGGAAACGGTGTCAAAGGCTTTACTAAAGTCCAGTTAGACACCTCCACAGCATTTTCCTCATCCACCAAGCAGGTCAGCTTGTCCTAGGAGACCTTGTCAGGTCAGTCAAGCAGGACCTGCCTTTCACAAACCCATGCTGTCTGGGCTCGATCCTCTGGTTGTCCTGCCATGTGATGACACTTAAGATGATTTGCTCCATGAGCTTCCCTGGCACCAAGACCAGACTGACAAGCCTGTAGTTCCCTAAATCATCCTTCCAGCCTTTTAGATAGGCATCACATTTTTTTTGCCTCCTGTCAACTGGAACCTTCCTGGTCAGCCAGGGCTGCTGGCAGATGGTGGAGAGGGGCTCAGTGAGCAGTTCCACCAGCTCCCTCAGATCCCATCTATAACAGTATTATATATTATACATGTATATATATAACAGTTATAACAGTAACAACACTCCTTCCCTAAATCTCAGGGAATGCCCCATACAAACTGTGCATGCAGGACCTAGATGTCCACCTCCTCTGTCCCTGCCCTCAAAAGGACTGGAGGGATTATGGTGCAAGATGCCATAATGGCTGCTCCCAGCACCTTTATAACTGTTGCTGTTTGTATTTTTGTAAAGTACAGGTGCCATGCCATGTGCACACTCACTCTATGCAGTAAAGCAGTTAAAGTGACATTTTCAAAGTTATCTGACTGAAATATTTTCAGTGAGGGAAGAAAATGAGGGTATGTTTTCACTACAGATCATAACAGTGTACAGCAGGATTGGGCAAGACAAAGCAGGAAAAGCAGCAAAATTAGGAGAGACATCTATACTTAGTAGGCTAGTAAAGTGCTTTGAATTCAACAGATGCTTGAAGTCATTGCCTGGGACACAGAAAAGTTGTTTTTCTACAAGGAGCCCCTTTGAAAAACACTACCTCTGCCTTCCAGCTGGCATATTTAATTTTCAATTTAAGAATCTGACACAAAAGGTCAAGCTGTGTCATGTCCAAGGGAGATTCCTGAAATAGCTGTTAATGAGTTAATTCAGATCCTAGAAAGAGTTTAGACAAAACACGTAAGTATGTGGGGGTAATCTGAAAAAAAGTATTCATTTAATAAAATTGTTTTATTGATACCTTATAAGAAATGGATACCTTTACTCACATGACTCTTGTCTTTCATAGAATGCTCTATTAGATACTAGTCAGATATCCTTATTCCAGCAAGATAAGAATGTAGAGGTACACAGCACCTTACAGGTGAAGATTAGCTGGTTAAGCAAAAAGTTCCTAACCATGTCACTGATTGTCCATCAAGTACTCTGATTTGTTATCAGCTCCATCTCTTCACTACAAGGCAGAGGATGAAGAAGTCACAATGCCTATCAATGATTTCAGAAGTATGCTTTGATCTTGGCAATAAAAACACATACTAAACATCATCTCAAAGATACATACTGTAAGGCAGCAAACAAAATTTTGCTATACAGATTCAGGTAAAGGTCCTGGATGAATTTTTTACTAACATGCCTACTTTGGTTCATAATCTAGATTAAATTCATTCCATGTCTGTTTTATTTTACATTGAGCTGGCAAAGTTAACAGTTCAAAGAGCAGCTTTTAAATAACATTTAAATAAAGCACTTACAGTTCCACTGAAGATAGTCTGTTATTAAAAAAAATCTACATCTCTTCATCTTTCTCTTAATAGGGAACTTTGCATTCCTCCTAGTTTATTGGCCATATATGCAGCAAAAATGTCACCAATGAAATTAATGTTCATATATTTCCCCCAGCTTTAATCCCAATTCTGCAACTTTCTTGTTGTACAGCCCTGGGCTGTCATTTGTCTTTAGTCTTATTTTGCTCCTTGTAAAAGAAGTGCATTGCCACCTACCTCAGAAGAGCATTCCCATCTAACTCATAAAGATGTTGTATTGACTGATAGCTACAGAGCACAAAGAACATATAAAAATGCTAAATGCTATTATTATACCTGACCATCACTCAGTACTCCATAAATTATCCAATTGCCTGAAAAGAAATTAATTATTATTTGTTTATCATGTTTAAGCTAGTGTGGCAGTTATGACACTTTCAAAAGCCATCTTCATTTACTATCAAACAAGGACACAATGAGGCAGGAGCTATGGAAACAGCTGTCAAGAAAAGGTCTCTTCTTCTGTTCTCAGCATGTTAATAGTTTACCCATAAGCTGAAAGTGCTGGCTAGCAGAATAAATAAATCAGCACAGAACCTGGACTTTATTCTTTCTTGATGCTCACTACATTAGATTATGCCCATTCCTGGAGTTCTTGGAAATTAGGTAAATTCTGTTTTTCTAGAGTGAGTGGCAGCATGAAATCTCAAAATGCTGTGCTATCGCCTATCCTTGTTTACCCTACAGACTCTATTACTGCTGTCTCTAAAAATGCATTTCTTTTATAATAGTTCCAAGATCTTACTAAAGCATGCTGCCCTTCTAGAGCTACTGGATATTACTTTGACATCACAAAATTTATATTCAGGACAGTATTTCCCCCCTGCTTCCCAAAGCACCTATCAAAAGCCACATTCTGCTGCAGAAGGGTTTAGAGGTTTTTGTAATTCATATACTCTGCCTCATGTCAGCCTTCCACACTGCACAGAGTTTTAGGCTGTGCTTTTAGAGCAGTCTCTAAACTTTCTGCTGTCCCTTATAATTGTTCAAATATGTTGTACAAACTTCCTTCCATACAACCAAAACTGATTCTATGGATAGTTGGACAAGGGGTGCTCACTTTGGCTCCCCTTCTATACATAAAGTGAGTATCAAAGTGATGAATTGAAGGAAAACATGTTTTGAGTTTGCAAAGGCTGCTTATTCTTTTTTTCTCCATTTGAAAAATCCTGGCTGACAGAATTAAGTCTTCAAAGCTCATTCAGTTTCTTTTTTTTTTTTTTTTTACTGCCTGCTTCTCACCAAAGCTGTACAATAAAAGAATGAATCAGTAGTGTGTGTCCAATTAAGTCATGTTTACAAATAATTTCTCATTATCTGCTTAGAAATAATGATGATTTATGGTCATTCTGGGATGTACTGTAAGTTTGGAACTTTATATTTCAGACATAAAATCTATTATGGAGTCCTGGTGCTTTTATTAAATTGTACTTTCTCTCAGAGAGAGAACCTCACTCAGACCTCTCAAGAGACTTTGTATATGTCAATTTAATTTTAAAATCCTTTAAATATATTTAAATGTATGCATTTCCAAGCTCTTGTGGCCATAGTATATCTTAACTGGAAAAAAAAATCATACATAAATGATTCATGAGGCACTTACTTGCTGGGATGACAGAGAGGAGATAGAGAGCCACCCAAAGCTTTAAAACATCTTGCCCTCCTGCATCTCAGGACACAAGAGAGACAAAGCCTGAATTACACCATACATTGGGTATGTCAGGTTTAAAATTAAGACAGTGAGCCTTCACCATCACCAAAGACATTTTAGGCATGTGCTCATTTGCTGAGCAGAAGGGGGAGGGAAGCACCTCCCAGCACTGCTGTGATGGGAAAGTTGGGACTTCTCCCACAGAGTGCCCAAGCACGTACAATGGGCAAAGGACCAAGGAATTCATACAGCTAATTCACAGCTGAACAACTGCTCAGTGGGTTGCTCTGATACTCTTGGACTGTATGAAATTAGGAAATGTTGTTACTTCATGCAGTCTTGAATAGAAAGAAGCTTCCTGACACTGAAAAGACATAAGCAAACGTTGTAATAGGACTAATAGTGGATTTACAGGAGTGAAAAGACCTATTGAATATACACACACAAAAGCATAATTTAATGTGTAAAGTGTCTGTCGCTTGATGAATAGGTTGGAAATTCAATAGTAAAAAACATGCAAATGGCCATAAGATTTTTGAAGGGATAAAGCCTGAAAATAGTCTGGTTTTCATTCTAATAGAGTTACCATGATAGTTTTCCCATAAAGTCAAAGCTCCTTTATTGCTAATTGGGTTTGCCTGCAGAAAGCTTAAGCATTCAAACACTGTTTCCTTTCCTCTTATAATGTCTTGTTTTATAAAGTAGTCATTCTCATTCATGATCTCGTCTTTGATGAAGAAAATATATTTAGATTCCTGTGGGGGAAAAATAAAATACTGAAGGTAACAACTCTATTATTGTAATCAGTTTATGCCCACAGGTTAAGAACAAGGAAGGGAGAGAATTGTCATCAGTGAGAGAGGAAATTCTCTACATGTTTTTAAATGCCTATAGCCAGAGCTGGCTCTATAATTTGCATTATCATATCTGCATGGGAAATCACAACACATGCAACCCAACATTTATAATTTTCTTGTGCTCTCATAGCTGCTGGTCCAAGCAGAAGAGGTGTAAGTGCTTGTTTCTAAATACAGACCTTGAAAGCAATGAACACTAACATGAAATGATATATTAATTATTTTTAAATATATGTCTAATGTTATCCCATTAATATTGACTACATAAAACAAGATGCAGATATTTACTGATGGTACAGAAGGATTTTCTGCTGCAAGGCTAGATAGTTTAACATACATAGACTTACCCAGCAAAACACCCTTTTTTTTATCTTAAGAATCTTAGGAAACTTCCTTCAAACAGCAGGCTGCTTGGTTTATAGAGAAGGAACAAGTTCAAAACATTGCCAGAAGAATTTAAATTCTAATGGTTATATTTCTACTTTCACACAAAATTTGACTTTAAAATTCTTACTGATATCAGTATGTGAATCAGCGGCTATGCTTTGTCTGAAACCTCATCTACATTGGACAAATGTACCATGACAGCAACACAACATCTGCAGCAAAACACCACACCAGAGCTTCTTGTAAGCCTGTATTTTATGAAATTAAACTGGTGTTAGTAAGGTAGGATGTTTAGCTTTTACTACTGTTTCGATCATAGTTCTTTACCAAGACTGAAACTTCATTGCTCTTAATTGTAAATACACTTAGAGATAGGGAAAAACCTTTTACCAAAAAAACCCCACACCTATATTTTTATTTTTTTTAAAAGATATGCTGCATTCTGAGAAACAGCAGTGAAAACAATGCAATAGTGTCATTGAAGAAAGATTCCCTACCCAGAAATTTATCTCCTACTAGTAAGTTCTGACAGGACTTTTTCCTGGCTAACCTCTACTACTGAGTATCAGCTTGCATTCATCAGCTGTGCAAGGATCTGGGATGGAGAACTGATGAAGGTTAAAATTAACTTGTTTTGTTTGGGGGTTCACCTGTAGTCATGCTGTGGATTTGCTGGATTTGATTCACTGTATGGCTGTACAGCAACTTCTGCCAGTGTAAGGAGAGTATGGGGCAGAACAAATGAGCTGGGTTTTGTCAGATAAAAGTGATCCATTTCAGGTAAACAACCCACACATCTGCAGTTATCTCTGCTTTCCACTTTGTCCTACAAATCCAAAATTAAACTCTAAACAGCAAAGTGCCAGTTAGCTTTTAATTTATCTGTTATAATGGTGACCAGTAGATGTATGTATACACACACACATATATATTGGAATAGATAAGCTGAGAGCTTCTAAATTGCAACTAAAGCAGCATCTTTACCATAAGACTTATTTAAAAGTGGAAATGTCAAGTCCCAATCTCTACTAGTTTATATAGAAGTAAACAGCTTCTCTGACTTGTACACAAGCTCTCAGTTGGAACAAGAACCTAAGGGAAGTGAAAGGGTGAACTTCACCCCATAATGTTCCTCCAGAAGACAATCATGTAACAACCATTTGATAGTTTTGAAAGGGAGCTAGAAGGTATTAGTCACTGAGGAATTTGGTTTGCATCCATGACATGTACTGCCAAGAGAAGCTACTCAGTCAACAGTAAACTATTGATAAATTATGACCTTTCTTCCTGTTCTCTGTATTTCTTCAAGGAGGGACTTGACATAAATGACTTCTAAGATATATTAAGACACTCCTGATTTAAGGTATCCAAGTGTATTCTGGCACTGCCTTTTGCTTTTTGGCATTACTTTAGGTTTCATTTTGGACAGCACAGATCACCTTCTTTGTTATATGTAGGACAGAAATTATGGATTCATGAACCTCAGTATAGAAAACAGGTTTTTTTTTTTAATGCCAGTTGTAGATGCTGCATTGACATCTGATACATAGTGCTACTGGAAAGGTTTTGGTCAGAATGTAGAGATGTAAATGTAATTCAGCAAAATGAAGCACTGAATATTTGGAATCAGTAACTGGAAGAAATATCTACAGGCCATAATATGCTTGTTAGTTCTGGGCATGAAAATTAGTCACGACCTCTGACATTTGTTTGGCAGTGTTCTGGTTTTCAGCCAGGACAGAGTTAAGTTTTTGGCAGTAGCTGTGGAGGTGAGTCTGGAGCCTTTGGGACATGTCTGGGTTGTTTTTCCATACCACCAGGGGCAGGAGAAAGGCACTGTCACTTCAGAGGAGGTGGGAGGGGTTTGTGGTAAGGAAAAAGCAGCTGGTGGGGGGGGTCCATCACCACTGCTCAGTGTCCCAGGGTTGCACCAGGTCAGGTCAGTCAGTGAGAACTTTTTGCATGTAAATCACCCTCTTTTTGTATACTTCTGTTACTGTCTGGTTTGTATCTCATTGCTGTTTCCAGGAAATAGTTTTTGTCTCAACCCATTTTTTTAACACTTTTTTGTGCCACCAATTCTCAACCTCATCCTGAAGCAGAGAGGGGAGGGGGCAAGGGGCATCTGTTTTGGGAGAGTCTCAGGAAAAGAGGGTGGGGATGGGGGAACTAGATTGCTGTTCCTAAAACACGACAGGCAGCGCTGATTTCAGTCAGGAAAGCAAGAGGTGAACCACGAGCTTTGTGGTGAAACTTCAAAACACCTGTCACATCCTCACTGACTTCTGCTGCATGAGTTTACAGAATGAATTCCCTTAAATTATTTGACAGGTGATGTTTGATGATCTGGCAAAAAAAGGAAAAAAAAATCACAAGCACTTCTCATCTGTGCAAGACAGATACATGTTCTGTTGTCCTGTTTTCTCTCCTGCCTGTCAATTCTCTCAGAGCTTTAGGCTGGGGCTGACTGGGAAGATCACTTGTCTGCTCAGGAAGACCTTTCAAAGCACAGATATATTAAAAAAACCAGGAGAAATAGTCACCAAAATCTTCAGGAAATAAATCTGCAAGTTTTCACTGGAGAAACCAATATTGTTTCGTCCTGACTTATTTCCTAGTCATTGCATATACAAACTTCTCATAGCATAACTTCTAACACTATCAGAGATAATTGTTTAGGCAAAAGTCAGAAAATTGTCTATGAATTACTTGTAGCTTAAGAAAATACTCCAACAAGCCATCTTGAGAAGCAACAGCAATTCCAGTGTAATAAGGACCTCAAAACCCAACTCTACATCAGAAAGAGGTGGTCTGTGCCACAACCTGGACCCTACCTAACATTCCATAATTGTATACCAACAAATTCAGTGTCCTCTCCACTGAAAGTAGTAAGTTATTATGGAAATAGGAAATAATTTAAATTTTGAAAGAGAAAATAATGACACCAACACGAACTTGGTCAGGACACAAGGAACAAAATGTTCCTTGTTCTAAAATGTACTTTAAGAGCATGTGCAAAATTTCAATGACCTGGTTTTATGCATGGCAGAGATTGCTCTGTGTAAGGGCCTTTGAACAAACCAGCCACAGAAGGTGGTCCAGTACTGAGTCACCATTCATAGCTCTTAGAGCATGGACAGGCAGCAGAGAAATATTCTTAATTTGAGGAATGACAACATGTCTGTAAAACTGTCTGGTTTAAAAGCTTCACCCAGGCTTCCTGGGATAAAACTTGGGATTTTTTTCTTGAGAGGATAAAAAGCTATTATATATAGACCATCTTGTGTTCATTAGCTAATGCCCAGCTGTGAGATGTGCTGAACTTCAGTTTTAAACAGTCATTAGTGGAACATAATTTGGTGCTTTAAAAACACTCAGTAAATACAGTAATGTCTATCAGAAATCTTCCACTAAAACTTAGGAAGTAGTATTTTTCCATGTTTTCTGAGGACTGAGGTCAGAAATAACTTATACAATATGCCAAGACAAAGATGACCAACCTGGCTGAAACTAGTTGTCTTGTCAAATGTAGGTTAATAAACACTAGCAAAAAACTGAGAAAGGAAACTAACTAGAGTTGAAGGATGAAGCAGGGAAATTGTTTCAATGACAGACACTTCCTCTTCACAGACCATAAATCAAGTCTTCATCAAAGTACTTGGCTGTGGTCTTGATCATAATGTGTAAATACTGTACAAAGTTAAAAATAATTTTTGTAATGTTAACACATTTCCTGTGGGATTGGATCCTGCAGCAAAGAAACAGCTTTTAGTCCAGGTTTACACAGCAGGTAACTGGCATTTAAAAGATTATGACATGCTAAATATCCTTATTTAAGTACCCAGTCTTCTTGCTTTCAGTAATGTATTTTTTTTATTTTAATCCAAGTGTCTCTATAAAATATTGGCAATGACCTAGCTATAAACAAAATTCAAAATCTGGAATTAAACTTAAGCTCTCACATCTTCTGCTCTGTTCTCTATTATAGTCACAAAACACAGTAGAAGAATCCAGCAGTTCCACAGTCAGAATTCATTAGATAAACTGCTGTCTGTGGAGAGAAAAAGGTACACAAGCTGCAAGCAGGTTTGGAACACTTACTAGTAAAATTATGTAGAAATAAATAGTTATTACATCTGGAAAAAAGAATGCAGAGAAAAAAATGTTTACAAGTCCATCTCAGCAATATTCAGGTTAAGAAGCTAGGGACATAACTAAGGAATTTAATGAACCACAAGCAATTACTTTTGAAAATTCAAGGCTGTGGCGATTCCTTGTAACTGCAGTACCTACATTCAAAGCTTGGAAAAGGGGATTCATGGCCACTAACCACCCAGTGACCACTCTAAAATAAAGGAGAGGAGCCTGCATGCTGCTACACAGAAAGTGTGGAGAAGGAGGCCTATTCCCAGGGTCTGGAGCCAGTCCTTGGTTCTCCTGAGAGGGGTGACACCACACAGCCACATCTAGACTTCCACATTCCCCTGGGTCTGAATACACTGTCATCCCAAAGGCTCTGATCATCACCATGGAGCTGTGAGTAGCAGATTTCCTACACAAGAGGAGCAAAAGTCAAGTCTTGCTATTGGCTGATGGAGGAGATGTTGCCCAGGCTCTCCTGTCCATGACAGTCATGGACCTCAGCTAGCCCTGCATAACTGGCTTCACTTCTTAGAGCAAGGGAGAATTGTCCTCCTTTCACTGCTTCTGCTGAAGCGTTCTTATTCCTTGCACACAATTCAGACAACGGGAGAAACAAAGAGAAAATGGAGTAAATTCAAAGAATTAAAATAATCTGCAACTGGCATATGAAGAAATTCTTAAGGAAATTACATATTTGGTAACTGTGGAAGAGATATTCAAGCTGTGCTCCTGCAGAAAACATCTATATAAGGGCAAAGGAACTGCTTTACCATGCCCATAACACAGGTCAATAGGCAAAATGAAGAAATAAAATATTTAGGGAACATCAGTCAGGGATGACTCTGACAGTCAGATGTCAACTGTTTCGAAAGAAATATCCTTATTTTTGACCTGGAGCAATCCAGCTGAGGCAAGAAATGTGCCTGGAAATACAAAAGGCAGCAGGGAAGCATCAGCTACTCACCCTTGCATTGTGTGCAGCTGAACTCAGCCCCCACTGCTCTGAGGCAGGTATTAATCATCTGCTGGCACAGTGGTAGTACAACAATAAAACAGTCCGATTTTAAACAGTCTTGAGTGTCTTTTTCTTCAACAGAAAAATTAAGTCTCACAGATGAATGCTGAATTGCAAACTCTTACTGTATATATGTATATGTATAAATAGCTTATTTTCTTGTATTAATTCCATTCATTATGACTCAGTCACAGTGAAACTCTCCTGAAACACCTATTCTTGCAAAGCTTCATCTCCATGTCTTGTGTAGTGAAGAATTTTGGATGTCTCTAAATAGAAGACAGTTATGAAGTTGGCATTGCTTGAGCAACAAAGCCTATGTTAGTCCAAGTCCAGACAGCAATAGAAATTCATTTTAATAGAATCACATGAAATAAATTTACTGCTTTTATCTCCATTACTTGAGTTTTGTTTTCTAATATTAAAAAAAAGTATAAAAAGTATTACTTTGTTGTGGATGATATGTGGAACATATCAGGTAATGAAGATGTAGAATATGTCACTGCAAGGAGAAGTTTGGGGAAGAAAATTCTGTCACTGCATGAGTAGTTTTCTCTACAGCAAATTAATTTGTCTTAAGAGCATAATGAATCTTCTGCTGCTGTAGCATCTCTTACTGCAGCTCTTCTTTGACTGTGCCTCCTGCACTGGCTTTCATTTTGCAGTCATATACAGCATTTTATACACACATTTAACTCTATGAACTCCTAAGACTCCACCATATGCACCACCACTGTAATTATCTGTTCAGGAAGCACATCCGTATTTTTTAGCACTTGGGCACCTTTAAACATGACAACAATACGGTCCCAATATGTGTAAATTTCAAGTGTTGAATTATGCTAATTGAATGGCTCACCTCATCTGATCCAGTAAAAATTATTAGTGAAACATATCTTTATTCCCTAGTTGTCTCTGCTATTGATCCATACGGGAAATCAAATTTTGTAAACCATTTATTTTGTTAAGCCCTTTTGATTTTATGTAGAAATGTGAGGTTTCATTCTAATTAAACATACTGCATAATTTTTCTTACAACCCAATTAAAATAGCCATTTATGCCCGTAACAAGACAGTTACCATTCTATGTCCTGCAGCTAATTGCAATCATTCATAAACACAAACTATGAAGGGTTTTCAGTGGTGCACACCTGCCCCCTTGTGCCAGTTTTACATGACTGCCTTTTGCCTTGCTAATTAACTACAGCTCACCCAGCCCTGAAGGGCTGTATTAAAACCTCACATGCAGGTATTTTGCTCCTCGTCTTCTTTTTCAGTGTATGACAGAAGAAGAAAAGAGATATTGTTGCGTATCTCCATCTCAGTCACTGGATCTTTTTTTTTTTAAATGCAGAGAGATTTAGAAAAATTGGAATAGATTCATAGCTACCAATCATGTGTATCAGGAGGGTTGCAGCAAATTATTGTAGCCAGGGGCACTTTTGGGATGTCTTCAACACACCATGCAAAGAGACTTTTGCTCTCATCACAGCAGAAAACTGCCCAGATTAAAAAAGAAACAAGAGAAGCTTGTTCTGCCCTGCAACAAGAAAGTAAACAATGAAGGCTGGTTTTCATGATAAAACTCTAGCACACTTGGAAAATTGTTGGCCAAGAGAGGCATTGAATGCTTTTGAGTGTAATTTGATTTGAAGAAAAAAACTAATTCAGGAATGTTTCTTCTGTTCCTCCAGGCTTTGTAGCTGGACTGGAGAGTGTGAAAAATATTGACCACAAGTGCTCACATATCCATCTAGGAGAAATGGTGCTCAAACATCAACTACTCCTTCCTACGAGTGCAGGAGTAAGTGGCAGGACTCAGCTCCCAGGTGATGCAATCCATCACAGCCCTGGTACTTCTGGGGTACCTCTGGCTCAGCAGCTCCTCCAGCCTCCCTTGGGTCTGTATTCCCTCCTGGCACATTGGCTTTACCATCTCCATTGCTGCACTACCACCCCCAAGGGAACATGTCCCTGTGTCCCCCCTCCCACAGCTGCTGCTCTGATGGTTGAGATAAAAATATGTATAAAAGTAGAAAGATCAACTCACATAAAAATAAAAAAAAAAAAGGAGGGCTCAGAAATCTGTGGGTATTGAGCCCATGGTGAATGGCAGGGCTGAGCTGCACATTGTACAGAAGGTGTCCTCAAGGCCACCCAACCACAGTGACTTGCCCTGAGAAGGTTTGAACTCAGGCCGTGCTGACACAGCAGAGGTGAGGTAACACCAGCTCATCAGTGGCAAAATGTCACTTCTTCAGAGCTTTTTGACAGAACTGGGAGTTGGCCCTCACCTTTTCTGCTTGAGGATTTCCTATCTGTTCAAGTCCAACATGAGCATTCTCCCACTCATTCCACACAACGTGATTCAAACATGACCCGTGACGTGTTTAGCCAGGCAGGATGTACTGAGTCAAAGTGATGCACTGCATAGATCATCCCTTCAAATTTTCTTGACAGCAGGTAGGAAATGCTGAAGCCATAACAAGGTTTTAAACATCTCCAAGCTGAAGCTTCTCACCTGGGATGGCACAGGCACTCATCAATCCTCACTCATGTTTAACAGCCCTGAACTCTTTGCTGAGAGGGTGTTTCTCAGATCCTACTATACAAAATCAAGAGATGGTCTTTCAGAGTATGACTGATTTAGTCTTCCAGCAACTCAAATCCTTATCCAGGATTTGTTTGTTCTTCTCACCATCAAAGCAATTTTGAATAAGTTTCTTGCCCAGGAATTCAGAACTGATATCCATTTCACTGATGATGTGCCATTTCACATAGCTTAATTCAATATTCCTTAAACTAAAGAGATGGATAAAAAGTCAACATAGCTCCAGCCTAGTTGTTAGATACTTGGTTTAAGGATAAACAAAATTTTATGATCCCTAATTCAGTAAGCATTTCACTATTTATATTTATATGGCTGGTTTCATAGAGCACACTGGAGTGTTAAAATGCTGAGTGAAATTTCCAACACCACTCTGTAATCAGATTCAGATTTCAGCTGTAATTTGAAAAACCCACTTGTCTCTCATCTTCCTGGTTCTGAATCTAAATATATTATAAAATCTGCCTCTTCAACCTTTTTTTTTGCCTCAGCTGAACACACATCATGACACAAACAAGAAATAGAGCAGATTAAGATACCTTAGTCTGAACAAAGAAACAAGGTCCCTTTATTCTGATAGGATCCATGGTTTCATACCATTGCTTTCTAAAGCTTTATAAAGCTATATACAGTTCCATCTGTACAGAATCCTTCACTGCATATTTGTACAGAATTCAAATTAGAAAAAGCTTTTAAAATACACTAAAGCACAGACTAAGCAATCTTGTTCCACCTACCTTGTTCAGCTGTGAAGTTCTGATCCAGTTGTAGATTCCCTATGATGGTGATCAGGGTTAAAGCATGTTGCAATAATACAGGAAAAATCTCTTATTATTTAACCCCTCCCAAAAGTGATTCTATTCACTTTAAAATATATGGTCACTAGACCAGCAGTATTTAGAGAAAGAAAAACAGGGGGGCCACAGGAGTGTGTGTGCTTCATGGAACAACTTGTAGGAGAAACTAATTTGATTGTGACCAGTGCCCATGGCCTTGTTTTGAATATTTTTGTACCAGCTCAGATTATAGTTCTGGCTTTCTTGTAGAAGGCTGAGTAAGTCCTGTTCATATCCTTGATCTCTGGGGAAGTGCTGGGAAAAATAAGGCTTAAAGTAAGAAAATATACACCTGTAGAATGGCAGAAAGCCCTCAAATTAGAGGATCTGAGGTGTCCTTCTGGCTTAGCCATCATACCATAAGAAGCTGAAATAGAAAGAATACCAACAAAAGCATGAGCAGCAACAAGTCAAAACATCATTTAAAATTAACCTGTCCCAAAGCAGCTGCAGCTGTGTTGACTTTATAGCATCTGGAAAATAAGCCAATTTGCAAAGTTGTAATTTTACTAATCTCACAGAGCACTGGTACTGCAGGGATGGCCGCTGTTTTCTAAGGAGTGACAAGTTGAGAAAGATCTCACAGGAGTCTGTGCTCAGTGCTTGCTCTAACATCAAGATTTTTGCTGTTGCCATTGTAGCACATGTCCTCTCTCTCATAATAATCACAGCTGTGCAACAGAACATCATGGCCAGTGGCATTTGAACAGGGAGTATGTTATTTGTGCAATATGTTTCTTGAGGGTAGAACAAAGAGCCTTGGAATGAAGGATATTTCACAGATGTTTCTTAGCATTGCAATGAAAAATCATAGGAAGAGGAAGTTACTTGAAGTATTTCAATTTTGTGGTCTTTTTCCCATCTCACAAAGGTAACTGCTACAGGGAATGCAACACTGAACATAGAACACAGCAAAACCATTTCAGTGGGATTTAGGGGCTGAAAGAAAATGCAAGGGAGCAAAGTTAAAATTTTGGTAACTTTAAGATTTGAAAACATAACTGCAAAAAATTGTCTTCCAAGACCTTACAACACCCTTGGATCTATTCTTCCATTGAAGATTCATTTCCCTAACAGCATGCTAGTCATACTGTGAGGGGCAGAGCTTTTCCAATATTTTTAATAACTTTAGATAAAGGGGAAATAGTGGCTAGAAATGAAGCATGCTGAATGTCAATTCAAATGCCCAGCTCCACCTTGCATGTGGTTTGCCAAAACTTTCCGATGAACTTTCTTTATTTCCATATTGATTGAGGAATTGTTAAAGCTGCACAGCTAACTAGTTAACTATGAATTATTGTCATCTAATTCTTGTACTTGCTTTGAACTGCTGGAGTAGAAATGAGAATGACAGTCTTTTGAATAGCTAGGTCACTCAAATAAACTCATAAACTGGTTTCTCAGTTGAACCACCTGCCAGCAAGACCTGATCTGCCACTTATCCCATTTAACTTGAAATATCCACACTGTATAATAGCTGCAGTCATCAAGGTCTGTCTAAACAGTCCTTTAGAGCATAATTCATCTAACACATTTTAGATGCATGCTTCCTAATGTCAGCACAGCTACAAAATTGGAGGATGTCAATGTCATCTTGAGTCAGAGGAGCTCTAAGTCAGAGAAAGTTGATTTTCTAATGACATGGTTTTTTTCAGAAAGGCTGGGGTTTGGTACAGATAATCACATCTCACAGACATCCCATCTGATGCATACAGAACAAGCAGTGCTAGGAACTGAAAGGTTCTGGGGAGCAGGATAGTGCCTACCACAGCTTCCACAGTGAGCAACAGATTGCACTGACATGGTATGAGCCCTTCACCAACACTGATGGAGAGAGAATGACTTCTGAATCAAGAGTTCAACCCAAAATCAGGGGTAACATAATAAGAATGCTAATCCTCTGAAGAAGAGAATGAAGAAGAACTGATTTAGGTATTGATGAGACAGCAAAAAATGTAATCTCCCTCTTTTATGAAATCAGCAGCTCATTTCAGAAGCAGCCACAAGTACACACAGGCAAGGAAATCCAGGAAAAACACAGTCAAGAGAATTCTCAGAGAGAACTGTTCATTGCTGAGCCAACAGAAATGTAACATCACTTGGGGTAAACGGGCACATGCCAACATTCTCTGAGTTCTGCTCAAAGATCTTGAGGAGAACAGGTAGGGGAGCCACGCTGAAGTTCCAAACCTGAATGCAGAAACTGTGGAGAGTGGTCTGAAGGCCTGACTGGAGGGGCCCCAAGCCTGTCAGGTTCAATGACAGAGATGTCAGAGCTTGACTGAAGGAAGAGAAGGCAAAAGGCAAAGAAGTGTACAACTGCTGGGGGAGGGAGAACTTAATGGGCAGATAACACTACCATTTTTCAAGCAATTTAAAGTCTTCTCAGCACCTTGAGAAACCTCTTAAAATATCTCCTTTGGGTCCTGGAAAAGCTGCTGTAAAAGCAATATAGCTGTAAGCATATCAAGAGAAGAAAGATGGAGGAGGAGGAAAAACACAGAAAAAATTATGGCTTGAATCAAAGAATAATCACAAAAGTTGGCAATTGTTTGTGAAAACATTGAAAATGGATATTTATGTGTGAAGCAATATTTTAAGATACAGATGTTAATACCTGCAGATCTCTCTGTAGACACAAGTGGTCAAAGCCACAAGCCAGTACTCTTCTGCATGAGAACAGGCCTCTCCATATGTAGATTTTATCAACAGCAGACAAGTGGGAAAGAAACCAAAGATAAAATACATAAAATCAAGGACTACTTAGGATCTTTTTAGGATATAGTGCATAAATATGGCTCTCCAGTTTCTGCTGTCATTGTTAAGCACAATGACCAGCAAGCAGCACATCGTGCAGTATCAAATTTGTGGATCAGGTGAGCTCTGTGGCACATCATCTCATTCTGGTACTAAACACAGTTAAGAATTAGGAGCTTGCTGCAGTGCCATGGGGCTGAGTCTTCTGACTGCACACAAAGAATTTCTTTCCTGCTGGGCACAAAAAATATGTAGTTTAAACCTACTGACATTTTGTTCCCTCTGTACTGAAGTCTTCTTTTCTCAAAGGATAAATTTGCCTTTATGATTGCCATATTCCAGTGGATGGCCTGCTCTTGGGATTCCAACTCATTGCTCAAAACCTGGAGGAGGTATCTGCACACTACCCCAGAGTGCTTCTGACACTCCAGCACAGACATACACACACAGACAGGCCCAGCATATCCACACAGCACTGCTCAGCCTGCAGGTCAGTTGTTCAGATGGTGCCCTCAGTCATATGCTTGACTTGCATTAACCTCTGCAGCAAAATCTGAGTAAGAAATCTGTGACTTTTCACTTCAGCCATGCTTTTCCACCCACTTTATGCTTCTTCTTTCCTTATGCCTGTATCACTGTTTTCAAGGTTGTCCAGTAAACAGAATTGCCAAAAGAGTGATAATAAAAGAAATCAATTGAAAGAAAAAAAAACAAATCTGGATCATTTGGTGATATCACTTTAATGTTTTCCACAGGAAGCTTCATGGAAAGATGAGAGAGGTAGTCACAGCCAAACAGTATTGGAAATGTGGTTGGGCTGGGTGATGTGAGTGGGAGGAAGGAGGGAAGGCAGTCCTTGTCACAGCCAGTGCCCTGGGCAACTGTTCCCTCAGTACACAGAACTCTGGGGTACATCAGCTTATTCCTGCTAATTAACACACCAGAGAAAATCAAGAGCCCACTTCTGAGACACAGCAGAAATCAGGGCATCCTAAAAGCATTGATAGCTAGAAATTCTCAAGTTGTCCAATGCACAGCATGGAGGGTTTCCACGAGAATTTCATGTGCCAGTACATGATCCTTTTGATCCTTTTGATAATTATATTCCATGGGGTCAGTAAAGACAGTAAAGCACTTCAGTACCTCTAGTAAATTATGGAGGGATTTTCTAATAAAACACATTCCAAGTGCTTAAGGTCCATTCTGGCACCTCTTAAATCTTTATCTTATTGAAAACTGCTGTTTGCTACAGTGTATATATGGATTGAATATTCTGTACTGGCAGCATTTCAATATATAAAAGCACCACAGAACATGGAATCACAACACTGTAACCCATTAAACTTCAAAGGAAATGCTAACACATTTCTTAACTAGAAATTAGTGTGGTAGCAACTGCATGTCACTTACCTAGAAGGACCTAATCAGCTCCATTTGTGGCTGCCATTTGTCCTCATACATTGTTAACAGCCTTCTTCAAACTAACGCTTGATAAGAATACAAAAATTCTAATGCAGTCCATTGTAAGTGTACACACTTAACACTCAAATAAATAAAACATGTCCCTAAGCATAATAATCTTCTTCAACTACAGGCAGAGCAGTTCCAAAATACTTCTGGATTTTATTTTAACTTAAACTTTCTTACAATGTTTTAAAAATAATTTACTTGTGTAAATGAAAAAAAGATGACATTTGTTTATAAAATTGTCTTAAAAGAAGCCAGCAATTCAATTTCTTTTCATTAGTGTTGCACCAAGAGCACACCTGCCCAAATGCCCATTCAAAGACAAGCAAACCAGTATCAATGAAATCAGTGGACCTCCTTCCCTTACTGTATTTGCTTATTTAAATTAACCAAGGGTCATGGAATGTAACTTGATGTTCTGTTGATGGGTTACAAATGCAGACTGAAAAGGGAAAATTAACCTTTTAAGGAGAGGGCATGTCTGAAATAAAAATGTTTTAGGAAAATATTTTCTGAGATCAAGCTTGATGAATAGTGCTAAATATTCTACTTAAGTTTGAAAACTCAAAGGTTCCTTAATTAAAGCAATATCCATCTTTGAGAGCTTATACTAATGGGTATGGTAGCTTTACAGAGATTTGTTTATGAATATAATACATACATAGTGCTGGGTTTAATATTTTATTTGAATGACGTTTAATGTTATGCAAAATAAATTGTTATGTTACATCCACTGTGACATCAACTAAAATGTGAACTAGGTTGCATAGGTTAGTACTTTGGGCAGCATGATGTTGCTCTAGTCCACCAAAGCTTAAATATTCACAGTGTAGAGGAAGAAACAGGAATTAAAGCATTTCTACTAAAATATATTTTAATAGCTGGTGTTAACTTTCTGCATAACAAAAGCCAAATTAAGATGATACATCATATGATCCAAGAGTAAGTTTATCTGTCCTTTGAAAAACAATTGTTACCTTCATAACTGTATACCCCCAAATACAGTACAGTTTTGCAAAATAACTAAAACTTTGCACACTTTAAAGCAAACATAAGCCAAACTGCACAGCGGTTCATTTTTGCTTTTTATATCACACTGCAAAAACCAACAGCTGAGAGATTTTCCACATCATGCTAATCAATGTCAATACAGTCATTGCTGTCTTCCAATGGTCTAGCAATTTCTAATAGTAATATTAAATACACAATTGAAATGCTACAGTATAGCTTATTTTCCCCCCTAAAATAATAATAATTAAACAAATGTCAACAACAACTGGATTACAACTTAAGTACAATATGCAAATTCTATTTATCAGACACAAGAAGCATATGAAATTCCTTTGAATATACTGTTGTAGTGCAGGCAGTTTAGGAAATAGAGCTTTCAGGTTTTCTTTCCAAAGGAGAGATGGGGTTCCTATGGCATAAAGCTGGAGAAAATCACTAAAGCATTGCAAAATGGTTTAATCTTCTACAGCTCACTAGTACTTTGCATTTGCCAGCACATCAGTTTGGAGGACTTCTTTCAACAGCATCTTCTGTCTGTTTCAGTATATTGTTTAAACATTTACTAACTAAAGCATATTCTATATTTTAAATGGAGTATTAATCAACTTAATAAAAATCTATGATTTTATACCCTGTACCACCTTCTGCCAAAGACTTCTGCATTTGTCATTTCTTTTTCATTGTACAAGATGACATTCAGTCACTGTACAATAAAAACTAGAATTATTACCTTTCCCAAGCATTGGAGACCTTCCACATCCCCAAGAAACCCTCGGCAGGGACACATTTGTCAAAAACATAATCCATGGGAGGTGATTCTCCGTCAAATCCCAATCTGCTGAAGTAGTTTATTGTATGTCAAATGTAATCAAGAAAATCCTGTTTCATCAAGACTAAATGCTAATGCTCCATAATGAAAAATTACAACTGCAGAATCTGTATGTAGCTTTGTTTAAAAAATGAAGATTAGCCAGGCAAGAAAGAGTAATGAAAAGCAAGGCACCCATTTGTTCTTGTATGTATGCAAGAATATGCTCTATGTTGTTTCCTACATTTATACTCGTGTTAGCAAGAATTACAGCATTCTTTAAAGAATTCTTTATTTCTAAAATGGGAACACGTGGACTTCCAACCTGAACTTTGGAACAGCTTGAGAAATTCAAGTCCTTAAAAGCCCTTTCCTTTCTCCCGAAAAATGTTGTCTACAGGAAGAAAGAACAGTGAGGGGAACATGCTGTGCTAAAAATGAATATAAACTTCAAAGGTGACAAGACAGCATGTAACATCTTTTCACCCCTATATCACACTGCATGTAACAGTCTCCAACATATGCTTTGAAAAACGTGTGCTGGCACAATTTAGTTCATGACTTACTCTCCCTACCTTACAAATTTTAGTTCTTATTTTTAAAAAATTTTTATAATTGCATTCTGATAATTTTGGGCCTTTGCATTGCTTACAACAAAGCTGCAAAATTACATTAAAGTTTGTTTTATATCAAAAAGCAGGAACCATTCCATAGAAATATGAATTTCTAAGCATATATGACAAAAAAGTAGACTACAAGAATAAGTAACTTAAACCAGATCTTAATAATTCTGCTGACATACCATTCTCAAGAGAAATACAATTCACATACTGTTTTGTTTTCTTGACCTTTTATTTTTTGCAAATTGCTTTAGCTGCTCTGCCGGGCTAATGAATATTCAAAATTCATAAAGGAAATTTTATTTCTATTGTTTAGCATAACATAGCTCTCTAATGTCACCAAATGCTCATTTTCTGATTTACTTCTTTTCATAAAGTACTCAACACTGTAAGCTGTCTTCTAGTTTAGGAAGAATGATTGTGTATTTATAGGTTGAAAGTATCTGTTTTATAAGCCACTAAAAATTGCAATTTGATGCCATATAGATATTCTCTATATTTCTTTTTTATTCATATTCTGTTAACAAACTGACACCTTGTTTTCATTGTTGTCAGCATTACACAGCTAATAGAGCAGCACAGCAGCCAGTGACAGCCAATTTTGCCTCAGGCATCATCTGAAAAATTTGCCAGCCAGCAGAAGATGGAATTCTTCTCCCTGCTGTTGATGGCCAGTGATGAAAATCAACACAGAAGCAAACTGCTTGTTACAGAGCTTCTAGCTCAGCATACCACATCAGCCTTTAAAAAAGCCATTTGACTTCCTGATTTCATGTGGGTGTCACCAGTAATGCACAAGGGTCTGCTGCAAGAGCAGCCCCTTATGCAAAACTTGCAAGAATTTTAAATCACAGCAGTCAGCTATACAAATTGCATATTTACAGTCACAGAATTCTTCTTTTAAAACACATTTTTTGCAGTTAGATACTCCTGGACAGCTTTAGCCTTGAAATTAGGCTGCTGACAAGAAAGCACAGGTAATTCCACAGTCACAGACATTTTCAATTTTTTTTTTTTTTATGCAGTCATTCCATTCTGCTTGGCAGCTGGAATCATCCCTGTGTTAGCAAGACCTAAAATAAAATTGCATAAAGTTTCCAATTCTTAACTGTATGCAAAAATAGAACTTGCAGGTATTTGCATTGGCAACTTTCAGTTGACATATCAAATCCATACTGCCTTCCTTCTTTATTTTTTAAATAGTTACTGCAGGGTTGCCTACTATGTGAGATGAGAAATACAAAATTGTCTAAAAGCTCTCTATATAACTCTACTTAAAAAATTTTAGAAATTAAGGAAAGCCAGAGCAGACTCAGTATTCTGAAGGCTACACCAAAGTTAAATTCCTTAGCACATGGCTGAACTCCACAAATTATTTTATCGGAATTTTTTTTTTCCCTTATAACCTCTGCATCCACATAAATAATTTCTCATGTAAATCTTTAACTCTTTTGTCTTTCCTTCCAGAATTTTTCCCTGTGAGGGAATGCAAGTTGCCTGTGACCCAAGCCTGCTGACACAGTCCCTCTTACAGATCCAGTGAGTCACAGCTGTTTGATCCTCTCCCCAGCCTCACAGCCTGAGACCCAGATCTCCCAGTTCTGGCTGTAAGTTAACAGACACCAAATACCACATGTGAAGGTTTGTCAGCAGAACATTTTTCCTGTTTTCTAGAGATGGCTAAACTGAAACATAATGGCATGGAGTATGTTGGACTTTGCTTAGTTAGCTTTCCCTTCGCTGTCACTCATGAGAAAGACTAAGCCACTAAAAGAAAACATAACACTTCTCTGTCGTTAATCGTTTGGCAAGCGTACAACCCGCTGTTGGATCACCAAGAATTTGGGAATAAACTGAAGCAACAGGCCATTGATCTGAAATGCACTACAAGAACCAGAGCTCTCCTCCACTGCTCGATGGAGGCACAAGGGTTTTGCAGCAGGGGAGGGACATCAGCTCATCAGCAAAGCAGCCATTAAGCGGTTACCAGTGGTGAGAACGGGGTGTGCCTGCGGCTCCGCGCCTGCGGCTCCGCGCCTGCACAGCACCTCGCGGGAGGGTTATTTACAGCAGCACAGGTGAAGGTGAGGGAACTAACATGAACTATTGGTTGTACCTTGCCCTAAGGAAAGTTTCTATTTAGATGCTAAGTATTATTACAAGGAAACAGAAGAGTTGACAGGTTTTATATTTCAGATAGTCTTTGCAAGGAATCTTCTGTGGGAAAGATACTGAAGAACCGTGAATCCAGACCTGGATCTAATCGATGGATTAGGATGGAAGCAAAGCTAATAGATCACTTGGAAATAAGAAAAAATGGGTAATCCAAGAACAAATGTGGATATGCAAGAGTCAGGAAATTTTTGCTGTCAAAATAGACATATTTACTGTAAGGCTACTGGGCAGTACGGGGTTTTATTGAGTTTTTTACTGGCATTTTACTTGTCTTTATTTCAAATGACTGAATTATCTACTCAACATATTAATTTTTATTAGGAAGCTAACTGCTTAAATGTTAAACATTTCCCCTAATAATTTGAAGATGTGTTCAAACTCTGTGTGTTAACCTCCTGTGACTTCAGAGTGCCATAAGAAGTGAATCAATTTTATGGTTATAACATCTTTGAGGTGTAAGGAAAAGGCATTACCCCTTTACAGTTAATTGACCGAAGTCTTTATAGAATTGGCAGCACCAGCTTCCATATATGTTTTTCATTTTGAGAGAGCACTATTATAAGCAATGCTGTTTTCAAAGCTCTGAGCTTCTTGTGGATTATTTATTTTTTCTTTAAAGGACTCTAAAATGGATTCTGAGTGAGAATGCAAACTGTTGTAGCAGTGATAAAGTAATGATCATGAACTCTTAAAAGATTCTTTTGATTTTTTTTTCTAAAAGGTTAGATTTTAAGTAAATCATAATAAAGCTCAAAGGACTAGACACAAAAATTAGTTAACAAACTCAATATAATTTGCTGGAAGCATTCCTGTTTTCCCAGTTCTCTGAACAGTACCATACATCCAGCCATCATCAATTGGTTGAACATTGATGATATAATCACCATCCCTGAAGGAAACTTCATCTTCATCTTGAGCACTGTAGTCATACATAGCTCTGTATGTTCTCTGTTGAAGGAAAGAAAACAAGGCTGTAAAGTCTCAAGTCTAAACAGAGGTAGATTCCTTCTCTTTGCACAAAGAAGAAGAAGAGAGAAGGAGCAAAGCAGAGAGACAAACCACAAGTTACCTGTTGAAAAGCAACAGTCCCCTCTACACCTGTCAAATACACAGTGAACACAGGCCCTTGTTCTGAGCAGCAGAATAATTATTTTGTTAACTCCCATTGTCTTATGGCTTCAAACAAACCGATTTCAACCCATTCGGTGCATATTGAAATATTCTAACTGTTGTTTCATTAATTCACGAGTAACAGTTCATTACATTCAGCCAGGCTAGTTCTGCTTCTGCTCCCTATTTGCATGATTCACAAATAGCTTCTCCTGTGTCTTCACCACAAAAAGAAACATAGTCTTCATCCAGGCCATTAACTTTTCCATCTCACTGATTGTCCTTCATTTCATTAGGATTTTACCCCAAATTAAGAATTATGAATGTATTATAAAGGATAAAAGAAGATTCGAAAAAGTTTATAAAAATAATTTTTATGAATACATATATTTTCATATTGAGACAAAATTTAACACAAAGTCCCATCATTAGCTAAGAATTTCCCTACAACCTTGCCCACTATAAGAAAAGCTTTCAACTTTTTTCTCTATTTTTCTAAACAGAGTATTTATTTTCACTCATAACCAATAAAATGCCATCATTTACTGGAATTCAAAGTGGACTTTCAAACTCAGGAAGAACAGTATCCCCTTGTATCTTAACAGCAGAATAAAACTAACTTATTTTAAAATTCCCAAGAGTACTTTCTTTTCCTTATCCTGGCTCTTGACAGAAGTCAAAAGCAGTTCAAGCATCACTGATAATATCCAATTTCCCTTCCAGTAATTCTTGCTATGTTACCATATGTAGCTGAATTTTTCTGGTACAATGATTTAAAGAGAAAAAAAGGTAAAAAGAGTCAGTGTTTGAGTTCATCTCTAGTACTACTGTCTGAGCCTTTTAAAAGATGGCAAACTTCTCTGCTCAAGAAAACAGCTCTGGAATAGTTTTAGTTCTTAACATATATATGGGGGCTTGAGTGTTTTAACCAAACTATTTTTTTAAAAGGTGGAGATTGCTCTGCATGGACTGAGCAGGCCATTTGTCACATGTTGGAAATGTGGAATTATTTAATCCAAACTCTATAGGGCAACTCATCATTACTGCTCCCCTGCTGGAAATACAGTTTTAGTCTTGGCTCTACCTTTACCATCAGTAGTGCAAATTAAACAGGACAGAGAAATCAGCTCCTGTTTAAACACTGGAGACCATTGGAGACCACCTTTCCTGACAAGTCTACTCTGAACTTCTTTTGAGTCTTGCACTGTATTATTGTTCTCTGCCATGCCTTGTAGTTTTGCTGACCTACAGGCTGTGACCAAGAGCAGTCTTCAACCAGAGGTATGTGTTCTCCTAGTGGTTCCTTAATGTCTTCCAAGCATGCATGGAACTCAATGAAAAAAAAGGATCATTTTTTATGCACTACATGACAGTAAATAATTGCTTGGGTTCTATCATCAGCAAAAATTCCTTAAATATTCATGAAGTAGACAACTTGCAGTCAAAAGGCAGTCTCTGCCTTTCAGAATTTTTTTTCCAACTATTTCAACTGATCTCACTGCTGAGACTTGAAACTAACTCCAAAAAAGCATTGAAAAATAGTCTATTACAACAAACTCAGAAGCAGTTAGCCCTTTAAACAATTTATTTCAAAAGAGGGTCCATTGAAGAAAAATGGTAGCAAGTCTGTATCTGGTATAAGGCAGTAAATGGATTTTGCCCAGGGTCATGCTTATAGGTCTCCCTTAAATGGGAAAAGACTGGTGAAGAGATTAAATGTTATATTAAACTAACATAAAATTGGAAAAATAGAGAGGTTTTGCTCACTCTTCCTCAGAGCACCGTGGCAAAGGACATACCACTGCTGTCTCCTAAAAGGCAGCTTGACTACATCACTGTAGTGCACAGTTGTGAAGACAAGCCTGCAATTTCAAACTTTAAAAGAATTTATTAGGGCCCTAAATGCTGCTGAGAAACCTAAATTTATGGCCTTAACATCTAATTAGGTGCTAAATGGCTGTCAGGAGAAATCTCCATAATAATCCTGTTAGCATTTAATGCCTAATTATCACTGCAGAGTGTAGTCTGGGCTATATAATCGAGAATTACAATGCCTAAAGGACTCAAAGCAGGGATTTTTAAAATGCATTTCAGTGAATTATTCCTTTGTCATCTGTGAGTTTAGCGGGTACTAAGTTACAAGAGGGTGTAAGTTTGGAGTTTTGTAGAAGAGTGAAAACTCACTGATCTCCCACCTCCTCAAAGGCCTGTCTCACACCCAGGGCTCAGACACAACAGTAAGTTTTGTCCATACAAAGAAACAAAGTCCAGCTGTTATATTTATTCTCAGCTCCCCAGCCAGTTCTGGGCTGACAGGTGTGTATTTCCACTTCAGCCACCAGCTCACACCTGTCCTGTGGATGGCTCCTGGCAAAGAGCAGTAACTGCTGCAGCATCCTTCACATACAGCAGCTATCAAGGAAAGCCAACTTGCAGCATAGGTTTTGTTTTCCTTCCACTCTGTGAGCACCCCATTGTTTTCCAAAGAGGAAAACAGCCTTCAGGGCTTTCTGTTATAAAACACTCTGTGCCCTGAGCAACAACTTAATTCACCCCATTATGCAGAACTGCTCACAGAAAATGAGGAAAAGTTAAGAATCAGAAAATAATGCCATTTATCTGGAAAAAAACCTACACAAAGATTGTGTTAGGACCATGCCCGATAAAAAGCGCAACTCAAAATTAAATAAACCAGATTTTGAAAATTTAGACATTAGGAAATTTCTGTTTTTCAATATAAGAGACTGGTGAACATCATTAAAAAATGAACTTATGCCTTTTGGGGACAGATTTTATAACAATACAAGTCAGTTGAAAGGAGTAAATTTACTACAGCAGCTAACTCTGCAATCATCTGCACCCTGATATAGCCCATGGGATCTTAATCACTTTTGCCCTAGAGATGTCCTGGCAAAACTCAGGCACTGATGAATGACTTTATCACCTTCATTGCTTTTTAGTTAAGCCTCGAAAACTGCTCATGCTTTGAGGTCACTAATCTAGGATTTCTTTCTTCCAGTCTCCTTCCCCTGAAACTTTTTTCTCAGCTTTCCTCCCTCTGTTATATCCAGACACCACTGCATCTCTGGCAGTACTACTCTGAGCCCAGAACTCAACAGGCAGCTGAAAGCAACAAACCCAAACATCGTGTAAGTTTGTCAGATCTCCTACAGCATGTCCACACTGCATTTTAAAATTGCTCCAAGACCATCATCAGCCTTTGGTCTGTGCAAACTGCTACATTTAAGCACATCCCCAGCCAGGAATTTCCCCCAAGCACACTCTGAGACCAGTTCTGTATTGTCCCAATAGCTGAGTGTAACGTGTCCAGTGCACCTGGATAAGCTGCACAGGCTAATGAAAATATTCTGATGTTAACATGGGAAGACAAGGGAGCCTGGCAGGTTTCTAACTGCATCTGAGGTACCTCTTTTGGAGCATAATCATTACCTGGGGTGGTAAAATCACATTTTGTCTTCCTCACCAGACTGGTGAGGAAGTCAGCAGTCAGCACCAGGCCAGCAATCCTTGATTTCCTCTCTCTGGAAGTGCTTGGGGTTTATTTTCTAAAGGGAAATCCACTCAGTTTTTAACAACAGCAAAATCAGTTTAAATCACGATGTTTGCTGTTTTCATTTTTCTCCCATGACAAAGTATTATCACCAATAAGGATGTCAAGTGAAAACGGTTTTACAACAGGGAAGAGAAATCTGTTGAAATAAATCAATCTTTAATTTTTAAAGTCCTTTAACATGACTCCCTTCCTTTTCCTATTACCTTCACATTCCCAACTCTGGAAGAAGAGGCAAATGATGATTCTCAAGATGACTGAAATGACAGTGTTTCAACAGCGTACCAAGTCAATGGGACACAGAGATACTAGGAAATAGTGATCATCTCTCTGCTTGCAAAGGCTGGTAAGTGCATTTTGAGATTTGCAGGCATCTCCATTTTCTGTCTGCTGGATTTGAGGGCTGTTTGCTTTGCTCCCCAATGACTAGCAAATCTGCTGGCAAAGTCCAGGCTTCCAGGTCTCCTACTTTTTAGATTTTGGAAAGCAGCCAGCTCCCAAAGTGCCTTGTAATATCCTTGGAAATTAATGGTTGATTCTATCAGCTGTCTCACAGCTGTCATGCAGGTATCCAAAGAGTTTCTCAGGTTATTGACTCACTCAATGATGCAGGTATCTGGATTCCAGACTTTCCAGCAAGTTAGCCCCCTCAGCCCCAGACAGCTGAGAATCTGGCAAACCTGAAAGTGCTCACACTACACAGAAAGTCATCATCTTTACAATATAAAATGTCATGGAGTTTCCATTTTACAAAAAAATACGAGTTTCATCTAATCTTGAAAACAGGTTTTTTTCAGCTCAGCAAGCTCTAAGTTTGGTTCATAATCAAATATTTATTCATCTCTAAAAAAGTGACAGAGGTAGTAAATATAAATCTATTCAAAATAGTTTAAAATTCAAAATAACTATATTTTTCAGGTAACAGGTGGCTGGATCTGAACTAGCAAATCTCTAGGCAGTGATATGATTTTAAAAATATTATAACCATTAAAACTGAAATTTTTATAGAGAGAGTTAAAAAAAAGAAGCTTAATTCCCTAAAAATCCCATCTGAATAGCATTCAGGTCTCCTTCCATGACCAGTTACTTTGAAAATGAAGTATTCACTCCAGCTTTACATTCCCATCCACCACAATTAAGAACTTCACGAGGTGCCACAGTTTCATGATAAATCTTCTTCTCAGCTGCCCATCAGTGTAACCCAGTTTGGATCCTACACGAGTCGGAGCTCGACTGCTGTGTGGAATTAGAAAGGGCACAGCAATCCAGAGTCTGAGCCAGCTCTGTACAAGCAGAAGCAATACAGGTAGGCACAAGCCTGCTAGCACAAAATCAGCAAGTCAAAAAAATTGAAACTAATTTAAACCAACAGGGTGATCTTAAGAGATCAGTGGTTTTCATCCAGTGCTAGGAACATGAATTCATCACAGAGCATAACATCAAAGTTCAGCCTGTGAAACACTGTCCAAGCATCTCCTGTTTGTTTTAAGTAGGTAAAGGATTCAGTTATTTCTCTGCTCTCTGAATATCACACTTTTTTTAATGTATTTTGATGTGAAAGTCCTTACCGCTGCCCATAGTCACAAATCATTTTATAGATGAGGACTACCAGTTACACTTATGATAAAGACAGTCAAATAGGTCAACTACAGAACTTCAAGGGTTCAATTCAGTGATATTTAAGAGATTTCCCAAGAGCTGATGATGGTGCTTACCAAATAAAATTCTCCTTTAAATTCAATACTCACCAGACTTGTTGAATGAGGCTGTGAATGCATGGACCTCATGGATGACATACTGGTCTGGTGCATGTATCCATATCCTTGAGTCTGGCTTTGTTGATATGCCCCAGGGAGAACAGGGGCTGCATTAAAAAAATAGGGCACATTAATTAATATTTTAAAACAGCCCTTATCTAGCATTTTGTAGAAACTGCAGACTATTTGCACTGTTAGTAACAATTCATCCATACAAAATACAGAATTATTTCCATAAAGAACATAAGGCTTTTTAAAGGTTGATTTACACATAAATGGAGCCAAAGCTATAGCAATATATCCACAACACTATCGTGGTTGGTTGGAAGGAAAAGTTTTATATACCATTAGAAGTTTAATCATAAGAAAGTTTATGAAAGCTTAAGACACCACTAACTCAGTTTTGATACTGACATAGATGAAGCACTAAATATATGTCCCATAAGCTGCCATCTTTAAGGAATTGATGAAAAAAAACCTAATACTGTTTTGAAATGGTTCACTAGAAATTCACTGTAATTAATTCTTAACTCATTGCAAACTAACTCTTATTTATTGGGCTATGAACAAAGAAGGATTGTGATTCCTAGGAAGAGGTAGAAATGTAAAATGTGAGTCCACAGTCAAGTTTCTTAGTTTATTCTGATTCCATTAACATTCTTAGTCCAACACAGAGAGATCAATGCTTACTTACATATTTCAAAGTCCACCTTATTCAGTATTTTCCTCTTACCATGTAATTGTTCCATCTCTTTAATGCATAATTGATTCACATTTTAACAATTCTGTATGCTAATCATTAATATATTAACTTCTATTGTACCAACAGCTGCTGAAAGCATCAATACAACCAATAGGGATCCCTAATTCTATTGCTTACTAGAAAAACTTTCTTAAAATTCCCACATCTGCCCATACATCTTTGGCAACACATTGAAACAGAACGTTTTAGAAACACAGTTGATCAAAAAACAGTGAGAAATAAGCCCAGCATAAGTAACTACTTTCCTACCAAGGCCAAAAAGTATTTTAAAAGCAAAATTAAAAATACTGAAGTGGTTTTCAAAACAAAAAGATTAAAGTTTAGTCACCACATATTTGTGCATATTTTACACGACTCATACCCTCTGAAAATAAAGATTTCTGGCTTGTATGGAGGTTATTAGCCCATCTGCATTGTTATTTGTCAGAATTTCACTAGTTCAATGGGAAATTCATTTAGCTACACTGAAAAACAACTGCATTTCTGCTGATACTTTTCAAGTGGTCCATTTAGCTGATAGTCTTTTTAACTTCTCTGCCAAAGTCTTTTGGTTAAAGGAGATGGAGCTTATGCAGCACACGAATCTCCAAACATGGAGTCATTCAGCAGTCCAGCACTTCCTGGGATACATCTCTTGGGCTTGTTGGGAAGTAAAAACCACTTCTACAGCAGCCATCACACACAGAGTCAAAAAGGAGCAAAACTAATGTAAGATTTAATGGGGTTCACAATGCGTGAAAGGATCCAGGCCTTGTAAAATGAAAAAAATACACAAGAAAAGCAGGAAACCCCATTAAAACATATATTTATAAGTATTGATTTTTATACTAGTAATACGGTGTCATTCTCTGCTTCCTCTGTTGTCAGGATAAGAAACACATATGAAAAAAGGGATTACTGACAAAATTTTTGCTGAACTACTTCAGAAAAGCCAACCTTGTGCTTTCAGCAAGTTGTTTTATCAATCCTGATTCTCCAGCTAACAGAATCCCTTAAAACTTCCATTTAGTTTTAGTTAGCATATTCAAATTCACCATTCATTGATTACAATTTGGGATGCTACTCTTTGCCCTGCTATACCTGTAAAGATAAGTAACACTATGTATTTAACTAAGGTTTTTCTGATTTAGAAAACATGCTTCAAACTATTGTAATGAATAGATTGTTTTGTTAAATGAGGGAAATTAAAGTGATATGCAGTCAGATGCAACATTGGAACGAGATGAATAATGGATGTTTTAGAAGGGCCAAGTTCATTCTAATGACATATAAGTAGAAAGACATTTTTAAGCAGTTCAATCATCAGAGAATTGCTGCTCATTAACATGTTCACGGGATTATCATGCATTAAGTGAATAGTCTTAAGTAGTTCATCAAATAATTTATGTTTCAATGTTGTTACAAGCTATTTCCACATGAGCAGATGTGGCCCTTCATGAGAAAATAGAGAAAAACATAATTTAATCAAAGGTTCTGCGATCGAGCTGGAATGAATACATTTTGTCTAATTCACCACCAGAATGAATATAGGCCAGTTCATCAAAGCCAATGGGGTCTCATCTCCTCATACCAGCAACAAATTACTTCTATGGGTAAAAACTAAGCACAGCTTGAACTTTTTGACTTAGCAGGAGGAGTATTTCAGCCAACACTGGCCACTGATCAGCCAGCACCCAGCAGCAACAAAGGGCTGGTAGCTCCTCCCTGGTCCCTGGCAGGGTCAGACACCCTGAGAGTGCCTTTCTTCCTCCCAAGAGAGGCAAAGAGGCTGGTAGGAACCTTTTAGTCTTGATTCTTTCTCCCCAACAGAGATCCTTCTCATTTCCTATCACTCATCCCTTGTCAGTGTAAGGCAGCAAGCCTACTGATGGTCAGCTTCATTGTCAACCAGCTTATTTTGGGGGGAACAACTCCCAGCTCCTGCCTCTGTGCCAAGTGACAGCAGCAGGTGTGAGATGTGTTTTCCTCTAGCAATCAGTCTCTCACAAGCTGAGAGAATTCTGTCAAACTGTCTCAACAGAGCTGTTTGCTACTTTACTTGCAATAATGGAAAACATAAAATGAAAATAAAGCATTTCTTCTAAAGCATGAGAAATTTTGGGAAGTGACAGAAATTTTAGTATTAGAAAAGGATTTTATACAAACAAAAAGAAGGATTAGCTTTGCTAATTATCTTCTAGTCATTTATTTAGGTACCATTTATGTGAGCATATGTATCAGCACATCCTAATGTTGAAAACACTTGATTGAATAATTCCATGTGGGCTAGGGTTTTTTCCCTCAAAAGAATACTATAATATTCTGCAAAAAACTTCAAAAACAATCATTATTTTCTAACAACTTTTTATAAAAAATACTGAAGAAACTTCCAGATATTCCTATTTGGAAGACTATTTAGGAATCACATAAATAAGCAGAATGGTGAAGAGATAGCATCTGAGCTGTGTTTCTGGTGACCTACAGATAATTCAAGGTGAGATTAAATGATGCAGAGAAAGAGTTTGACTTTTTTTCATCATCACACATAGTTAACTGCAATCTTTTGGCTCAGTCTGAAGTATAAAGTTCTATAGCATCATTGATTGCAGCAGCAGCAAAAGCAATGGTTTTAGCTAACCTTAGGGAACAATAAAATACAGTGTTGGAACACGAAATTCATTTAACTGAAGCCAGATTTATTGGTGATGGAGCTAAGGGCTGACCATTGCCCCCAGAAGTACAGGTGGATGTTTTTTTCTTGCATTAAGACTTTACCAGGTGCATTCTGATTTATCAAAACTTACTTTTTCTTTTTCCCTTATCCCAAGCAAGCCAGATATTCATTTTAAATTATCTACTTGAAGAAATGTATCATATATCTCTTAGTATATCTTTACAGGCTTCCCCAAAGAAAAGAGCAAGAAAAATGAATGAATATTATGTAAGAGAAGCAGAGAGGAAGCCTCCAAGAAAAAGAAGCAGCTGAAAGAATGATAGCGAGTATCAACTCACTGCCACAGACAACGGCGTCTGCAGAGTGTGTACTGATCAGGACATGTCTTGAAAAGAACTGGGAAAGAAAAAGGTCACATTGGGGAAACAGGAAAGGAATCATTAAGAGAGTGTTGTATACCTATGAGCTTTAAAACAAAATGTTATGCTAAAAAAGAAAAGTCAGTTAAAAGTGAGGTTCCAAAGCACATTTTATCAATACCGTACTTAAACTCTCTTTCATTCTGTCCTACAGCAGAACCTTGACAATCCATGGTAAAACAATATATCCTCAGTGCTAACTACTGCACTTTTGCCATTTACTGCAACACGTGCCCATTACCAAACCACATGCAAAATACCCACTTCATTTACTCTCACACACATCATACACTTGTAAGGATTTAATAGGATGCTTCCTGTTCTGATAATACCTCAATTCATGCTTTCACTCCTTTAGAGAACTCACAAAGAATATTGCAACATTCTATAATCATAACATGAGAGAACACAAAGTAAAACTAAGATTTGGATTACTATGTGCTTAATTCTAGTGTCTGCAATACATCAGGTAAAAATCTGTAGGCTTTCTGAGCAGCACCAAAGATCCAGAATAACAGCATCATCACACATCTCTGTGTTACTGCCATTACAGTGAGCTCACCCAAAACAGACCAAGCTGCTTACAGGAATCATGCTGATCCTCGTATATGGAAGTCCTTCCCCATTTTTTTGCCTAGCTACTGCTGTGTTTTCCACAGGGTGCTACTTTTGGTGCAGGCTTCACAGACTTTCTTTAGAAAGCCTTCCCCAGTTTTCAGTTCCTGCTTTCTTTTGCCCTCCCCTTAGAAATACTCAGCTGTGTCCCAGGCCACAGAAGACACAGTCAGAGTGATGCAGTCACAGGTGGGGACATGGAGGTCCACAGGACATTTCTGGGACTCGGGTACACCCCTTGTGCTGTCCATGTGGACAGGTCACTGTGCCTGAACTGCACAGGCCCCCAGTCACTTCCCAGTGCAATACCTGGCTAAGGAAATACAACCTCAGGAAATATGGGAAATAGAACTGTTACTGCTGTCGTAAAGCTGCTGGATAATAACAACTGATACCTTTTAAAGCCTTCTCCAGAAAGTGTTAAAGAGGTTATTTTGATTACAGACTCTGGCTAGATAATTTATTCTTTTGTTTTCTATCAATTTCCCCTGATGTTGACTGCTACACAACATCACTGAAATATTGAAATTGATTTTTTTTTGTCGAAGAAGCCTCTAGAAATAATATAGTCTGTCACATTTAAAATCAAGGCCGAATTTGCAGTTAGGCTGGGTTTCTTCAGGCCTTGTCCTGTCGATTTTTATTTTGGGATGCACTACTACTACACCTCTTTGAGCAACCACAAACCCTCTAATTTCTCCTCTTTATTTCCCATGCTCTGTATATTCCTGTACAAGCTCTTGAGATGAGCTCAACCCAGCACTGCATTTACCATAAAAGCATCTTGAGAAACAGTTTTAAGGAGAGATTTGAAGGAGGTTAACACATTCATTCTGTAGAAGTTCACATCCTGCCTAAGCCTAAACAGCAGCATAAATGGAACATGATTGTTATTAGCCAAGAATTTAGTAAGAAATTTAAAGAAGGCCCATATGACAGGCTAATCAGAAACAAGAATCTTGACACTTTGGCAACAAGTTAGGCAGGTTAGATGTGATGAGGACACGATGTTAAAGAGGCATAAAGACCAGAAAAGTAACTTGACTGTTATGACAGCCAAGCTTTTAGCAGACTTTTAAAGATGATGTGCTAAACATCATTCTCTGCTGAAGTTAAGACTGTTGGAAGAATTTGGCAGGAGTCATGAGGTGATGTCTCACGGAGGTTACAGGCAGTCCAGCCCACTGCATACCTGAGGTTGGTTCCCCAAGAGCTGGCTGAGCAGCCTAACACCTCTGCTACCCTTCCTTCCTCTCAGCTAGGCTGTTCCTCTGCTGGCTTGGTGAGCTCAGGCAGACACCAGACCAGAAGTTGTGCAAGAATGGAGGCAGGACCAAGTACCCAAAGCCACAGAAAGCAGCAAACTGATGGATCAGCTCCATTGTCACAAGGTGTGTCCCCCTAAGCACCTCTCTTTTGTGTGAGCTGCCTCCGAATTCAAACCTCAAGAGAGCTCAGCCTCTCACAGCTGCATCCCTCAGGTGTCCCAGCACCAGCTCCAAGCAGAGCATCTCACACAATGCTCCTGTGTGCTCACATGCAGCAGACACTGCTCAGCTGCTGCAACTCCTGCACCCACAGCACTTGTAAAAAGTCATCGTGGATGTTTAGAGAGCTTTGAGCCTAATGCAGCCAGCAAGAGCTGTTTACTTGACAGTAAAAATAGGTTCAGAGAACTTAAAAGACTTTAATCAGTTGCCCAGAGAGGTTGATATGACGTACAGAACTCTGCAGCATCCCTATGGATGGTCTCTAAAGAATACATTAAAAAAGCAGTGACAGGAGTAGAGAAAACAAACAGAAGAGCACAGGAATGTTAGTACAGATAACATTAGGAAAACCTCAGGAATAATTTTACAGTGCAGAACTGATTGTCAAGAATGCTCCTGTCCCCCAGTGGGAGGAAAATTTTTAAATAATCCCAAAGGTTCATGCCGAAAGAAATGTTACAAATTGGGTAAAGAAACTGTTTGGGTTTTTTTTTTTTTTTTTGCCAATTATACAAAAAATATCTATAATTTTCAAACATTATTACAGTTTATGTAGCTCTTCAAAATTAAATATATTTCAACACAAAGCTGGATTCTTTGTTTTAAAAATGTCAAGCTTTAACCTTAAAAAGCTCAAACTGAAAAAATGGGGCTCTTTTGGCATTGAGACATTAGTCACATGTAACCCATTCCTATACAAAAGTTTGCCTTTCAAACTACTTACTGTCTTCTCATGAACATTGAAAAATTCCCAGTCATTTGTAAAGTTAAACTGCTCAGCATTAACTTTTCAAATAAACTAGAAAATTTAAAAACACACTCTAAACTGATTATGACTCTTATCTGCGACAGAGTTTTTTTCTAATCAGAAAGAGTAGCACAGCACAGTCAAATTTACTGGGAATAGTTCAGACTGTGTAAGCAGATAAAAAGCACTAACCTGAAGACTGAAGATGGTGAGACCTGATACAGAAAAATGCTGTTTTTAGAACAGTAGAAAACACCATGGTAAGGCACCTTGGCATTTTTTCTTGTAAAAGTAACTTTCTCTTCATTTCTTTTGTTTTTTTCCTCTCTTCCTTGCCCTTTACTGGTCAGTCAGCCTGCTTGCATGGATGTCTGAGCTACCAGGCTGGTTGCTCTCAGTGCTTCTGTCAGGAGCAGCAGTTTGTCTGCATGCTATCCATTACAGGAGTCAGTAATAGTTAGTAAATTGGAATATCAAACCCAGATATAATTAGGTTGTTGAAATAACAACCTGAAAGTATGGCCTAATTCACAGAGGGTGTTAATAAATATCTGCCATGCTCACTGACCTCATTAGAACTGAAGCTCTGAACTACTTGGAGTCAGTGGCAAATTCAGAATGTTACAGCTTAGGAAGTTTCCATAACCTAAATTCTAAAGATATAAGAAATAAACTATGCAATCTTCAAATATTTAAAAAATGATTGAGAGGAGGCCAACAAAATTACTGATTTTGTGTTTAAAATACCATTAATTATTCATGAAAAATCAAAATGTCTCTGCTCTCATGACTACTTACTGACATGCCACAGTTTACAAAATAATGTATTTCAAAGTAAACTTCATTAGTGTCATGATTAGACAAAGATTGTTTAAAGAATCATTATTTCAGAATGCCATTTTATCAGCTAGCAATAATTAAGACTAACTATATTGTATCCACCATGTAAACTGAAGCAGATTATTATGGGAAATGCAGAATCATGCAATTATAACTCTTGAAAGCAATTTCAACATAAGAAATTAAAATTTGATTTTGAATGAAATTACAACAGAAGATCTCACATAGCTGTTGAACATATGTCAGAGAAAACTAAGACATTTTGAAAAGGAACAACAAAAAGAATGCCTAATGTGCTCATGACACTGGAATCCTGTGTTTTATTTGAGGTTTCCTTTTAGGCAGAGACTATCTCATATTTCACTCCAAAGTTCCTGATTTGTATGAACAAGCAATATCCCTAACAATAGTTAGTTAGTCTTTGTTTTAGAAGTCCATCATAAATCCAATAGAAGATGGAGTGGGAATTTGAGAAACACTAGCTGGGACAGGGGAAGAACAGCTGGCAAACTGTCTCTCTGGTACATCATGGTCTATGTGTCTGGTGATTCAGACCTTCCTAACTCTTCACATTTTGAGGAATGGTACATCCATCAATTCCATTATATTCTTTTCCATGGCAAATTATTTTCCAAGGTCCATTCTGGTCTCTCTAAGGGTCCTAAACCTCTGTATTTCAAAAGTCAGTCTCTCATGGACAATTTTTTTCCTTAAAAATATAGTAGAGCTTTCATTGCTCTTCACAGTAACTGCAAAAAAACAATATATATTTTTAAAAAGCCCAGGCTAGCAGAGTCTCCCGAAGCCTTGTCTGCCAGCAGTTATCAAATATCACAGTCTAGAGAAAAATGAAAGGAACCCAGGATGTCCTATTTTCTACAGTCAACATTAAAAGAAAGAGGACAGTCAACAGAACACTCATCCTCATCATTAAAAGACAATAACACAGGGAATATTTTAGCCAGGAAGTGATTGTGGGTACTGCTTAGAGCATCATTTTTATTGAGGTACAGGGATTGGAGGATACTGAGTAACAGCTCAAAAGCTTTTGTGATCTTTAACACATTACTGTCATAGTAAAGATCACAGAGCTGTAAAGCATTAACTACATGTAATTTAGTGCTCTGGCAACAGGAGAGGAGAAGAAGCCAAATCTCAAACAACCCATAGAGTCCCTGCCTGTGTCTGACTCTGGAGCAGTGAGGTGGTAAGTGGCAGCCTCATAGCTTGCAAAAAGCAAAAGGCAGTCCTGTTCTGGCAGAACAGGCAATTTTGGTGTTATGGAAGTGACTTCAGCTTCCCCAGACTGCTTCTGGAATGGCAACTTAGGACCATAAACTCTCAAAAGAATTGACTCAACAAATGTAATTTCATAGCAGCTCCTTCAAAGAAAAGCTTTTTCAAATGAAAACTAAAGGTGTTTGTTATAAAGTAGGGTGTTAAATGCTCTCCCAGGAAATTCAGTAAGTAAAATATTTCAAAGTGTTATCAGCCTTTAAAAATAAAGGAAAAGGCTGTTTGTAGTGTTTATTCATATTCATGTTTTTGTTGATTTTGATAAAAAACAGCATAAAATTAAAGTGAACACAATACAAAATTACAATTTAGAATTAATTATTCTCTTCATTCAACTTCTTTAAACATTTGTCTTGGGGATTTAATAAATTTTATGAATTCTGTATCTGACATTTAGGACTTCATGGCCAGCTATAACCATCCACTTCACTTAAAATTTATTTCACTTAAAATTTATTTCACTTAAAATTTATTTCACTTAAAATATAAACCATTTATCCCCCTTCCAGACTTCACTGACAAATTTTACTACAGCACTGTAGAAGAAAAACATTACTTAAACTATTTGGCTTCTAAACCCTAAAACTGGAGTCCTATTTGTTCCCAGTTTTGAATCCAAAAATGCAATTTTAGGTTTATTATGATGAACACAGTACATTCTAAACCAGTTAAATGTACTGACAAAAAATTCTGGTTTGAATATTCAACTGTGAAATCTTTTCTAGATGTTTAATTCACTCATTTTCCTCACAAAAGCAAATTTAATACATTAAATACTTTATTGCAACCTGAGGAAAAAAGAATTACTAACAGAGACTACATAGATAATATCGTATCATAGGAATTGTTCTAGCAGTTCAAATATAAACAATCATTTTATTCAGACACCACTATGAATATTAGTTTGGCATTTTCTTCAGTGGTAGCTGTACATTCCAACGAGTTCAGCCTGTGTGTCTGTTAGCAGCTGCTATGCCACAACACTCAAACACATCCCTCGTTTCCCTCCTGGTTCTGTGCCTGGGGCAAAACCCACTCCCAGGGCATCCTGCTGGGAATGTGAACTGCAGCCAGGATTTGGTGCTACAAGCAAACCTTGCTGCCAGCTGACTTTTCTGCCCAACACTCAACCTCAGTTGCACCATGTCTCAACTGAGACAACAGTACAATCTGCCTTTTCTCCCTTCACACACCAAACCACATTACTTTATTTATGAAGGCACAAGATGTCTTAAAGCCACCCCAAGGCATCCTCAGTCCTAGTGGGGCCATGGTGTACCCCAGGAAGCTGCAATTCCTACTGAAATTGTGAATAGGCTCAGTTTTGCTCTAGGCTTCCTCACAAAAGGAAAGATTTAGTAAAGTGAAGGTTAACATGTTCCACTACCCACATGCCTTCAATTATATTTCAAATTCTCTTACATTTACTGAATATCTAGTGTTACCCCTGTGAGTTAGAGAAAGAAGCCTGCAAGTTCTTCTCACAGAAGCTGTGCTTTGATTCTGTGCATTATTGATTTATTTGCGTAGTGGGTATAGCCAGCGTGAACAATGGTGGGAGCACAGCATTAACCAGGATCATGTATGTCACTGCACACAATTTTACTAATTATATTTATTGTCTACTAGTATAAAATTCTCTGAAGTGTATCAAAAGCTGCTCTAGGGGACCACACTGAACAACTGAAACAACTCCTTGCCAAGGGAGCCATTAACACATCCAACTGCTGAGTCACTCGGAAACTTCCTTTCCACTTTCTGCTCACTAGCTGTTTAATGGAAAAGGGAACATCAAACTCAGACAGCTGGCAGAGCAAACAGAAGGATCCCCTGAACTGCTGCTACACTACAGAAATTAAAAATGGCATCTCTTCTGGATTCTCCTCCACCTGGATCTGTGGGGATCATCTTCTGATGCTGCCAGATGCCAAGGGTGTGGGAGAGAAGCATGGGAATCAAAGATAGGCATAAGGAATCTAAGCAAAAATATTTTGGAAGTGTGAAATATAAAGCTCTTCCTGGAACATTAAGTCTTCCTCAGTGAATACACACTGAATGAAAATGTGCTTTTGGATGAATCACAATTTATATCTTTATGTACTACAATGAGCGTGGAATATTTTGTTTTATTCCCAGCATCCTAAACCAAAATCAAACCTTAATCAAAATTTAACTAAACAATCACTTGAATTTACTATATGAATTTTCAAGTTTTAAGTTAAAAAAATCAGGTTTTACAGATAGTTAATATCTCTTTGTGGTGGAAAAGAATGAAATGTAATTTTCTGGACTAATTCCTCTCATGTTCTGCATTAACAAAGCATTCAACAGAGGACATTAAAAGTCCCATAGTCCAGACTAGGACAGAAAATTGTGAATGCACAAGATAGTGCATAAATGTAGTCCCATTGCCTTTCTGGATTCTTATACTTTCTTAAAAGGCTGAAATGGATTATTCAGAGACAAAATTATATATTAACCAGTCAGAAATCCTCTTATCATGTAAACACATTGAAATTAGCACATCTGTAGGGAACATACTCAATCTGTTTCTAACTGAAATCTAAACTCTCACAACTAACCTTGTCTTTACTTTTCCTTCTTACCTCAAATTTAGAGCTGAGAAGGTTTTTAACAACAGGAAGCCTCCCACTGTTTTCAAGAGCTCCTCTAACAGTTAGATGTCATTTTAAATCAGGAAAAAATGCCCTTTGAACATTAGGAGTCATTGCAAAACAGCAAAACACACCTCCTTCAAATGAAAGATGCAATTTTCCGAAGGGAGAGAGCTCTGTCTTGCTGCCTGAAAAACCATGTCCTTTTAGGGTACAATGCAGTTACAGCAAACCTTTGCAAGGGAAACTATATCATTTCTGTAAAAATATATTTGAGAATGGAAGACCAGGGTTCACTGGTTCTGGAACATAAGCTCTCTTACAAAGAAAACTCTTCATGCTAAATAATTTGTGGCACCAGAGAGATTACAAATATATACATGCACTTGTGTCTGTGTAACATACTAGAGAACTACTTAACTAAGTTCAGAAATATCACAGAAGTTTGTGGGTAAGTTATCTATTATTTGACTGTAAGCATTTGTAGTACATTACACACTGAAGAACAGGAAATCTCTTGATTACCAAGATGGAAAAATGCTGTTCAATAAAAGACTATTTTTTTCCCACACATTAGCTTGCAGGTTGGCAAACCTGCTGGGAGCTGGCACGTTAAAGAAGGGAAACCAAAGTACCATCTAGTCTGAAATACAAAAAGTCAGAAACAGAAGTAGGAGTCTGGTGGCTAAGTGTCAAGTGACCCTCACCAAGAGGTACCAAGAGCAGACAGAGAGCATTGTTTGATGTGTTCAGCTGTCTGTGGCAGGACAGCCTGCTGACACACTTGAAAGGGGACAAGAAACCCACAAATGCCTATAGTGCTTCCTGTGAACTGCACAACTCCTCTCCCTCGGAATGCCATGTTTGATTACCGGACTCTGAGGAACACTACGGAAACAGAGTTCAGCTACCTAGCAAAAAGAACATTTCTCCCCTGACTGACAGAGAAGAAAATATAACTGCTGTGTCATTCTGCTTGACCTCCTCAGAATGGCAGAGCTGAGCAACTGAATACGAATACGAAGAAGAGTGAAGGATTCCTGCCCTGTATTCTTGGCAGCTGCACCTGCACTTGGAAAACAGATCCCTCTATTACAATATAAAGAGCAGTCAGATATTCCCTTTTGATTTCTTTGACTTGTTTTTTACTAATGGTGATTTTTCCTAACCTCAAAACCTGAGGGTATTTTTATAAAAATTCATAGGAAGGACAGAGCAAGGAAGGGAACAAAATCTGGTTTTCTTTCCACTTCTTTCAGCTTTTGGCACAGGAGAAGAGTTATGACCACTATCAAAATGCAAGGAAACTCCTTAGCCTACATACCAGGAAACATCTGCAATTCCATCATGTGAAATAAAGAGGTATTTCTCCATATTATCTGAGTAGTTTTTTGTCTTCTGACCAGACTAACAGCAGCAAAGTTCCTTGTTCTAGGATTTTCTGTGGGTGTCAAAGTCAGGCAAATCCTACGAATAATCACTTTACTTACAGAATTACGGTATTGGTGTGTGCTAGGGGCAGAGAAGGAGACATCCCTGAAATTAATGTTCAGCATGTCAGTGTTGGGCTGAGGAATGAAAGGCCTCTCCTTGAGCTGGCACATAGAACAAGGCTGCTGCAGAAGGTCTGAGTTTGCTCTTTGCAGGGCTCTGCTCACACTGCAGTTCAAACAGCAGCTCTTCTAGTGACCTACAACGTGTTCCTGCCTCAGTGAGGAGAGGAGGAAGATAACCCCTGGAGTCTGGAGGAAGGGAGGGGAGCAGACTCAGCTGTTCTGGAGCCTTTCTTCTTCAGAAGGTTCACACAATGCCACTGGGGAGAGAGATGAAAGGACTTACTGTTTCTCATTGATTAAACTTCCACTCCAAGCTAGATAAAGACTTCAAAATTTTAAGAAAGAGACTGCAGCATTGTGTTTTCTTCAGTCTTCATAAACTTTGGAGTCAAATTGCCAGCAATGCCCATTTGCTGTATTTATTCCTCAGAGCTTGTTGGCATCAATCTTTTCTGGATTTCTTTTTTGTTATGTAATATCAATGAAGTATCTAAGAAAAAAATTCAGTTTTCTCATATCAATCTACAGGTTACTTTTAAGGCTGATAACAAAATAAGTGGAATTTCATGGTTTCTTGAAATCTGTCTATTTGGATTGCCAGTGTGAGTAAAAAAAGATAACTAACCAGGCAAAGATAGAGACGTGAGTGTTGCTGGCAGACTGTTTTCATTAAAATAAAGAAAGGAAGACCTTAAAACACATATCAAGGCTCCTTTATGCTAATTCTCACTACTTGTCTGGTGGCAGCAGGTGAACTGAGTCTGAAGAACTTGGGCTGAAGGAGACAAGTGTAGATAGCACACACGCAGCCAACCAGTAAAATACTGGCTCCAGCCAAGATATGAAATTTCAGCACTCATGTTTAAAATGCAACAAAAGGCCCTCAAAAATTCTGTCCTAATATCCACTAAGGTTTCCTACATAATGTGGTTTTGGGAGTACCATGAAACTGATTTCTGTCTCCTACAGACTGATTTCCGTGTATCTTTTAAGATAATATGATGATGATGTAGAAAATAATCAAGAAATAATTTTTCCCCCATCAGAGTAATAATATATTCATAACTGAAAACTAACTAATATTACTCTCTTATTTTTTTCTCCATCGACAGACCACATCCAATTTAAAATAAAAATAAACTGTCACTCTCTTACACTGAAAAATTCTGAGCCTACGGTAAAGAAAAAATATATGCCTCATGTCTATATGCTGATACACACCTAGACAAAGGTGTGCACACAAACTGGACATTAGGAGGAAAACAAAGACAAAAAAAAATTAAAAAAGAAAGGCCAAATGCAAAAGGGAAGAAAACCAGCCCTGAACATTTCAACTAGAAACTGTCCAAAACAGTGCAAGATTGGCAGAGGTGTTGAGCCACATGAACCAAATCATTCTCTCCTGGAGCCTGAATGCAAACAGGGAAGGAAGGGGAGCAAGAGAGTGAATGTGAAAAGAGCTGGGAGAAAACCACTGTACAAGGTTCCATGGAAAATCAGGACAGACAGAAAAGACTTCATAAAGAATCTAAATAAAACCCAAAACACAACAGCTGAGATATTTTTCAGACAGAATGCTGTCAAGAGAGACCTGAACTTCAGAACTTTGCTGCTTTTTCCTAGTGTTCTGTGGAGAAAAAATTGCCTGGTCTATCTTTATAAACAGAAATAAATCTGACATCCATATATCTCAACCTCTCTTTCTGAAGAAAATAATATGAAAAATCTTCCCAAAATAAAGGGTTCCATGCCTGAAAAGTTGCAACATCACTGTTAAAAGCAGGAATAAAAGAGAGAAATCATTAGCTTCTATTAATTTTCAGCCAAGTTGAAAATAATCACTCACTACCAGTGAGAATTTTGCAGAAATGTGGCACCCAGTGTTTCTGTGAAGTCCTACAGAATGGCTTGCAGGTACAAAGATAATCTTTGTTAGGCAATAACTAATTACAAAGTATTTAGGCAAACTGAGAAGCTCTAGTGCAACACCTTCTGTTCATTGTGGCAAAAAACCTCAAAGATACTGTGAAATAATAAAGCCAACCTTGAAAAACAATCACAGAAAGAAGCTGTAAAAAAAGATGCACAAAGTTGGAAAGTGATTTCAAAAGGATGATTAAAATGAAAGCCCATGACCTGCACCAGCTCACTGGAAAGTGCTAACAATTGTTTCCTATTCAATTTTACCTGCAATACTCTAAAAGGGAGAAAATGGAATTTTCTGGACTTACATCCAGCAAAAATCTACTGATTCTGTAGAGAAAGCTCCTTGAGAAGGACATATGGTTCAGCTCAACATCATCATCTAAAATAACAGTCAGGGAACAAAAAAGGAAGTAATTCTAATGAACAATATTAGTAGCTTCCCTGTGATGTTATTACTGAAATTTCCCAAGAGAAGAGGGAGTTATTTAGATCTAAATAAGCCTTTAACATCTGGTATTAAGTCAGGGACCCAGCTAAGGGCTGGGAAGAGGTAGTTAAGGAACAATTTCATCAGCAGTGGCAGAGGAAGATTTGAATTGTGTGTCAAATAACAGTAAAGGTATCTAGAATAAAGTAGCAGTTGAACAATGTAGAAATATGTGAAAGATGATGAGATGAGGCTAAAGACACTCAGAGATTCTAAAATTCATCACAGGCCTCAAACTGTCATGTTGGCATGCCATCAGATAGAATTATTGTCAGTGAAAAACCCTGCTGATCTAGAAGTACAAACTCCATGAGAAATAACCATGAAATCTCACCAAAACAGATAGATTTGGTTCTCATTTATGGTATAAGAGACATTGTATAAGACTCATGGGCAAACTTGCCTTGTGGCTCTGTGCAAAATGACCTTTTAGATGGGATGAAAAAAAATTAATATTTTTGGCCAAAGATGCTATCTTCTGCTGGCTCTTTCTGAGTGTGTTCAGAGAAAAGGCATTTTCTCATAAATCATTAGGATTCTGTTCAGTTACATAGCCAGGTGCTCAAACCCTGGCTAGCCAGCTGGGTTAAAATGGAAACAACCTCTGGCTAAAATATGTTGGCCTTGGGAAGGATCTATTCAAGATATTACCACAACAATAGATTTAAATAGAGCCACAAAAAACAAGCTTACTAGTGCCAGAACAACCAGGAAAATAAAGACCATTTCCCATTCTCAATACAGCAAGTAATAAAAAATATCTGTTAAAAATCAAATCAAGCTGACAAAGCAATGTTGAAATGGATTGGAATACTGCCAAAGAAAAGATCAGGACAGCTATGGACAAACAATGTGCACTGCACTGTGAATCCGCTTTCCATCATCACAGGAAGGGATGTAAAAAACAACATAATGTGCATTATTGCTATCATCTATTAAAAGAGTTGGGAATATGGGTAAAACAGCAAATAAAGATAGTTAGACATGATAAAAGGCAGTACATTTCTGACAAAGATGCCTCTTTCTTTGTTCAGAGTTAGCACTTCAGTCTGAACTCTTTTTGTCCTTGCCCATTCTTAATCAGAGCTGCTTGCATGTATTCACAGAGCCTCCAAAAAGCATAATAAGACTCCATAAGCACAAATCACTACAGTAACACATTACTCCAGGGAGTGGGAGAACACAAACAAGTACAGTCTAAAATCAAGATGCTTTAACATCTTCTAAAAGCATGGGTAATGTAATGGTGTCAGGCAAATGAACAGGTTTCTTAAAAAAAAAAAAGTAACCTTTTGGATAACCCTTCCAATGCACAATTTTTCACAATTGAGAAGTAGAAATCACTATTCTTAAAAATATCTATTTAGAATGCAATGATGCAGAATATTTTCAATTCATCTCTCAAGTCTAGTGCATACTGTAATCTAGGATGACTAGACTCTTATTCATAATTTTCCTGAATTTTCTTCTCATCAATGGCATCAAACACATACACAATGTGGGTTTGTTCCTGAGAATGCAGGTTTGTCAAAGTACTCTAATATTAATCCATGTTAAACCATAACAGACTATATAAACATCCCAGCTGAACGTTAACCCAGGTTCTCAAACCACTGAGAGAATGAGAAAATTTACTGATGTGAGAAAGAGAGAACAGGATAAAATTACTGGTTTGGGTTTTTTTCTAAGATGAAAACAGAGAGCCACAAAAACCTTCATAGTTAAATATGAGAAAAGTACTTCAGTCACTAAAATACTATGGTATACTTGATTTACCTACTGAAAAGCCCAAGGTAAATATGTTTTTTTCAGGTTAAAGGTGTATTTCATTCAGTTACATTGTGTCATTCAAGAGAAAAAATAAAACCAGATTCATGTATGTTTTTGCAAAAACACAACACACCTTCTTTAAAGCGCTGTAAATTGGAGTTAACAGGGCTTTGGAGCCAACAGCATCACTAAAATTGTGAAATAGAATTCACAATAGAATGATATGGCATGCAGAAACTGTGCAGTCTTGAGAGCCAGCTTTGCTTTCTTAATCAGTCAGGGAACAGCTTACACAGTTTCCACTGGTGACTGCACAAGGATACGGAGTTAATTCAGGCCTGTGAAGTCTCAACACACTGCAACAGTGCTGTTAGTGAAAAAGGGGGGAACAAAGGGTACCTCCTTCATCAGATGGCCTTGTTATCTCACTGCAGTAAGAAAAGGTAGGGTTGGTGTCAGAGCCATCTGATTTATACTCTCCCAGACTGGTAGAATGTAAATACTGCTTACTGTAACGGCTTGCTCTTTCTACAAAGGTAGAAAGAAATAAAGAATATCACAGTAAATAGATGACAGAAGTGCACAGACAACAACAGAAACCCCACCACTGCTAACATTGCTATTCATACACTGATGGCATTAAAATTAAAGAAAAGTAAATTCATTGCAATTTTGTATCCCTTTTGAGCACCATTAGTTCCAAAGCTTGCTTCAAAATATAATATAAGAATTTACTTTGCTTTAAAAGCAGATCAGAAATGGAAGGTAGTTTTGAGATAGCAGAAAGAGAAGGGATAGAGATTAAAAATATGAAAATTTCCAGTGGAAAATCAAATTATTCCTTTATCCCAGTATGTCAACAAGTGCATGGGGAAATACAGCTGTATGTTGTTTGAAAGAATATTTAAAGTTCCAAAGTAGCAAAGGAAATACATGAGAAAAATTAAATATTCAAAATAAACACTCCTATTCAGGAAAAGAATCAATAAACTTGTAAAGCCAAAATTTTGCTCCCTCTTATTACATTACTTTCTCTTCCATTTATCCTTAAATTATAAACACCTTGGAGTTGCAAATAATAGAACAAAGCATAATTTCATGTACCATATAGGCAAAATGTGCATGGAAAAGAAATCAATTTTTTAAATAGGTCACTTTCTATAACTCTAAAATTTTATAAGGTCCAACTATTTGAAAATTCTACTTATAGCAAGGACAAAGTAGGTCAATGCTTTTTAACTGGCTACTTGTAAGTGACAGTAATAACTTGTTTAAGATAAGATTTATGTCACCATTTCTTATCTCCACATGTGATTATGGCTGAAGTTCCTATAAAAGACTGCTTTTAAACTACTACAGTTATAAATATATATGAAAGTATGCTTATAAAACATATGGCTGGCATATTGACCTGAAAATTTACAGTATCAACTTAGTTCCATAAACATGAAAAGCTGAATTGGGGAAAAGTCAGGATATAAGCAATACCAGAAAGCATATGCAGACTCCTAGACTGAATATTGTCCTCCAGAGGATCAATGTCGAAGATGGAGCCAGGATCTGTGCGCCAAACTTTAAGATCTTTTTCCAAAGCACAGAAATTATAAGACAGACAAACAACAAAGGAAGTAAAGGCATGAAAGGAATGAGCTTTAACAATCAGCAATCAATCTAGAAATTAACCAAAATATCTCAATATTCACCTGAAGAGATGGAAAGCTTAATTTCCTCCTTACAAGAACTTAGTGTATTCATTTTAAGCACTGACATTATTTTAAGGAGACTTTTGCTCCTGACTTTTTTTCATTTTCTAAACATGACCATAGTATTTCTTAAGGCTAAATAAATGGAAAAAAAGTTAAGTGTCACATATTAGAGCTCCCTTCCAGCAGCAGAACCAAAATCACCAGAGGTACAAGATTATTTCCCCAGTTCACCAGCAGCATCCTTATGTGTGGAGATGCTGCAGTGTAGATCCCCATAGCTGACAGCTGCAGCATACAGCTCCACAGCTGACAGAGACACCACAGACTCTCCTCTGCATACAGCAGAGATCATGTCAGCCTAAGAAAAATCAGGGGCATAGCTCAGCTTATCCAAAATGAATTTCTACTAATTGCTTAATTCATGTAAACTCAAAAGTATCCATCTTTTTTAATTAATACCAGAAGGACTAAGGTGACAAATTCAGCTGTAGAAATCTGCATTGTACACATCTAAGGTAGGGTAAAATGAAGCCCACTCTTGAACTTAGCAAGTAATTCCCTGTGCCAGGGAGTGCCCAGGTGGCCAAGAGGCCAATGGCACCTGGCCTGGATCAGCAACAGTGTGGCCAGCAGGACCAGGGCAGCGACCATCGCCCTGTACTCAGCATTGTTGAGGCCACACCTGAAATCCTGGGTTCAGTTCTGGGCCCCTCAGTTCAGGAAGGACATTGAGGTGCTGGAGTGTGTCCAGAGAAGGAAAATGGAGCTGGGGAAGGGTCTGGAGCACAAGTCTGATGAGGAGCAGCTGAGGGAGCTGGGAGTGTTCAGTCTGGAGAAAAAGAGGCTCGGGGGGACCTGATCACCCTCTAAAATACTTGAAAGGAGGTTGTAGTGACATAGAAATAGGTCTCTTCTCACAGGGAACCAGTGACAGAATGTGAGAAAATGGCCCCAGGTTGTGACAGGGGAGGTTTATATATTGGATATTAGGAAAAGATTATTCTTTGAAAGGTTGTCAAGCACTGGAAGAGGCTGCCCAGGGAATGGTTGAGTTACCATCCCTGGAGATATTTAAAAGATGTGTTGACATGATGCCTGGGGACATGGTTTTGTGGAAAGCTTGACAGTCCTGTCCTGGGTTGCATTTGATGATCCTAAAGTTCTTTTCCAATCTAAATGATTCTATGACATCTGACATGTCTAAAATAAATAAATCTTTTAATCTCTTCAAACCAATTTCAAATAAAATCTTAATGTAAAGTATAATCAGTCAAAGCACAAATCTACCAGATCACACATTTTTACTAGGGAGTTTCTTCTTGGGCAGACTAGGCTGCAAGATTTACTACATACACTGAAAGTAGGGAAAAAATTGTCTTCCCAACTTTGTTCTTTTGCTGGTTTCAGAGGTACCAAGTTAAGTTATGGGTCTGTAGGTAAAGTAGGACTGTGAGGACTCCAAATATGTCATGTTTCAAATGATTAACAGCCTAGATGAAATGGAAAAAAAAGAGCTAACAAAATAAATCCCATGGCTTCAGAATACATTCAGTGTATGTACATTATACGTTATCTACCCCAACTCCCACAAGGCGAGGCACAGTGCTAACTCCTTCCTGCCAAGATAAATTAAAGCCAATACAAAACCTTTTGATAAACTATGTGTTAGTCCTAATGGTGATAAATTATGCACCTACATGAAGTACTGACAGGCTTGAGAAAGGGTAGGGGAATTGGTGAATGTCCAACTTGTCCTGTTTGATCGTGCCTTAGAAAGTAAAAATATAAGTATGGCTTCATGGTAGCACCAGTGCAAGAACCATTGATTTGTATTGATTTTATCCATCTTTATAATCTCATAGAATATACAGAATATAAAGAATCAGGATCTGGGCAATATATAACACAAGTCAATTTTAATCCTCTGGTAAATTTTGCCAAGTTAAAATGTCCTTATATTCATGTGAGAATTGTGGTTCCTCTTTAGTTAACAGATCCAAAGCTTGTTCACATCAATTTATCTTGATGGATTTAGAATGCCCTAGTAGGGTTAAAACTAGTGCCTATTTGCCAGAGCAGGGTCATTAATTTTAGCAACCAGGCATTTGTAAAAGCAGTTACAGCTTCAGCAATAATACATTAAAAATCAACCAGAGGGATTCTGACACACTTTTCCTATGTGGCTGAACAATTTTCAGCTATGAAAAATACTCACAAGAGGCATATGTATGTTTTTCAGTCTGCAAGGTTTTTTCAAGCTGCCAAGGACATTTAATGAGCAGGAAGTTCATTGCTTCTTTTTAAACAAGTAGATATTACAATTGCAATTTTACTCCAAAAAACCATTAGCTGAAGTATTTCAGGTTTATCATGGCCTTTTTCCTTTAAACACTTGTCCAATTTTTGCTGTTTGGCAGGCATGGGAAATTAAGAATTTTTGTATGTTTTGATACTGGAGTATTTTTAGGTGAGAAACAGTACCAATATTTCAGTTCTTACAGCTCAAGAATCTATCTTAGGGATGCCCTTAATTCCAATCTGCCTGTGTTGGCAAGGCTTCAGCTGCTGAGCACAGGACTGCACACATGGTCCTTACACAGGGCTAGAGCAGCACACAGGCAGTGCAGCAGAGAGCAGGAGATTTGCAGTGTACACTAAACAGCAAATTGCAAACTGAATGCCACACTGCAGTTTCACAGGAGTCTTTTTCTCTGGCTGCACCACAACTAGGAAAGTGAGTAGTGATGGAAGCTCAGGCAGAGCTCTCTAAACACACATTTTTGAGAAATACCTTCTCATATAAGGCTACTGTAGCTACAGACACATAAAGGATGGCAACAAAAACGGAAAGAAATATGCTTCTCTATACGGAGGAGACTTATTTGGAGATTTTAAGGAACAGACTGAAAAAGCATGTCAGGAATAATAGAATTAACCCTGCTTTAGGCAGGAGGATGGCCTGTGACCCACCAATCAGTCCATTTCACCTGCAATTTCTCTGGTTTTTGAGAGGCAAACTTAAAATCAGCCTCACTGTTATATCTATGCATGAAGAATTTTAGAGTGCTATCCCAGTATGTTTTTTGGTACATGGTTGTAAAGCACAGAAAACATTAAAGGGACACATCAAGAGAAAAGGAAATGAGAAAAAAAAAGCAGGTTACCATTTCCTTTACTGTAGCAGATTTGCTGACTTTTAAGCAATTTCAAATATCCACTTTGATTTTTAAATAGAGTTCATTATGATTATGCAAAAATAATACCTTAATACAATACCTTGCCTTTATATATAAATCTAATCTGTATTCTGCCCCCTGAACACCCATCCTTGCCTTGGACTTTCTTTCAGAACACCACTTCTGAACACTGGTGCTTGGTTTACCAGAGATCCAATGAGTTAGTGATGAATTCTAGCTTGAGATACTTTATAAGCTGTGTGAAATTCGGAAACAAGAGGTAAATAGATACATGCACATCTGGAGAAATTACTGACTGACAGAAGGGGAAATATCAAACTGGCCTGCAACATTTAAACATTGAAATCTTGCAGAATCACAGTTTCAAACGTCTTTCTTCTGCAAAAAATTAAGATTATTGTACATTTTGACCTTCCTTACAGAGTCAAAATTCAAATTTAAAGTAATAGCAAACATTATCCTTTTTTCTTTTTCTTTTTTTTTTCAAAATTGTAGAGTAAATGATAATGTATCTCCCATTCATTCCCATTATTACTTCACAAGAAGCTGACATGGAACCAGTAGTTCAACCACAAGTTTCATGCTGAGAAAAGAGAGAAAATGAAATCTGGAGAGCACAAATAGGGGCTTTTATCTTCCCCACAGTGCTTTCAATAACAACAGTATTTAACAGCTTACCAACAATAATTCCAGGTCTTCTATCCATTTCAACAATATGTGGATGCACACCTTTATATGCTGCATCACTCACAATTTGGGTGTTTTTCCGTACGCGCTCTGTTATGGGATCATCTACCACTGGGGTGAAGCCTCTGCCCTTTGTCTTCTCGAAATCTTCATGATATTTTACCTAGGAAAACAAGAAGAATTACATTTTCCCCCAGGTTGCAATTGACAGCAAATGGTTATTCTGTACAGGAATGCATATCTATTTGGTTTATGAGGTACTTATATTCTTTGACTTTGCACCATAACAGAATTGCTACACACAACAGATGGGCTGGGTGGCCAGTCAAGTCTTTTCTATCACCTTAACTTAATTTTTGGATATTTCATTACCAATTTTGCATTTCTTTTCCACTGACACTGAATCAGGCACTAGTGTAAGCAGCAAAGTATCATCTATCAGGACACACAACAGCCCTGCCCTCAGGAGGTTATCTGGTCCATTCCCTTCTTCTCTAGGACAGGACAGCTGTCTGCTGATGCAGACAACTACATGTGTCAGTAAAAATGCTCCAGCACTAGTAGTTCTAAAGTACTCAAGCATTTCCAGTCACTGATAATTTTGACTACATGCACAGTATCATACAAAATGCATATTTTGCTCTTTTGTTTTATCATATGTCAGCTGGCTTTAAAAGTAAGTTTTTTGAAAGAACAACAGTTATTCTAAACTGCCTTCTTTAAAAAAAATATTAGAAAAAAGGACATTAGAGTAGAAAGTGTTACAGCACCAAGTGTTGGAACAAAATCCCAGTATTAGTAAGAGTTATAAAGGTAGTACTGCTGATTATGTATATTTACTTTATAAATAACTTAATCATCAATGAATTAAATTGACAAACATTCTCACACAAGCCAATGCACACAAAACAACTCATTCCAAGAACCAAAGTCACACAGAAACCAGGAACATGCACAGGCACAAGGTGAAGTGTGTCACCTAATCCAGTGAAATTGTGATGCTCAAATGACATGTGTACATTTTTAAAGAAAAAACAAAACCAAAAGATCAGACATTTAACTGTTAGAAAACTGTTTATTAGTATTTTGAAAATGTTCATTACACTTCTATGCAGTTAGCAAACACTCCCTCTACAGGCGTAAGAAGAAAATATTCCTTCCATACCTGAGGAGAGAGTTTCATTAGTTACCTATATTAATGGGAGGCAAAATCCAGTGGGAGTCAAGTGCCATTCCTTAGAACTCTCTAGTTACAGGAAGGAAGCACCCTACCATTGAGATGTTGTTTTGTGTTTCTTTGACATGCCTTAGCTCAGGTGTGTCTAGAAGCACACTACGTCTACCTTTCATCTGCCTCTGATCACTGCTGTACTTGACCTGCAAAACAGCAACAACAGCACAGGTGAATTGTTGGTTCACAGGAGAAAGGATGGTGAGAGTCACACCATGCAACAGAACCTTTCCAAACCACAATGCCCAACAGCTCTCGTCTTTCTTTACACTCAGGTGCTAGTAAATTATTTCACTGTGAGGATACAGAAGAGCTTCTATATTGGTAAGGCCAAAAAGCACATTTATTTCATCAATCACTTACTTAAAACAAAGTATTTCTTTAAGAGCTGAAATTTGTGACTGTTTAAATTACATAAGTGAAATAATTCATTTATCAACTGAAAAATAAGATAAATAATAAGAAAACACCATTGTGACTCAGAACATCCTTAAAAGATATTTGTATGGCTGATGATAAGCTACATTCTCATTATCCAGACACACACAGAGTCTATTCTCAGTCTGCTTCCAGGTTGGGATTACCTAAGAACCCCAGGGAATTCAATTCTTACAAGAGGAGTAATCTTTTGGAAGCCTTCTTACTCCCTTTCAATAGCTGGTCTTTACTAGCAGCAAAAAACCAACATGTCTGGGAAGAATCTGAATATTCTGTTTCCTAAATGAATGTTTGGGCTCTGGGTTTTGTGCATCAGTAAGTACAGAATCTCTCATGTCACATTTCTCCTGAATAGCTTATTTTGTGGCATTTTACAGACAAGTAAAGATTTAAGGTTAGTTATCAGTTAAAAATAATAAGGAAAAAAAACCCACTCAAAATTCTAAAATAGTAAAATTAGTTAGGCCTACTTATTGTTTCTGGAATGAGAATTCCTACAGTTTCTTCTGTCTTGTTGAATTCTCCTACCAATGGTCTCTCTAAGCTCCTACACTGCATCGTAACCTGTGCACTGCGTTAGTTAATTTTTTAGATTTACCTAGGTATTCACCCTCCAAGTATTCCTTCTCAAATTTCAACATGTGTTTCTGATGAGAGAAACCATAGACTGAAACTGTCTAACCCTCCTTAAGATTACCTGTTGGCTAAGAAAGCACAGCCATGAAAATGTGTCTTGGTGTCTGGGTTTCATAGGCAAGTTTGAAGTAATGTATGAGAAACAAAAATATATGGTACTGCATATTCTTCAAACCCTTCTTAATTAAACAGTAAATTCTCTTAGAAAATATATGCAGTTACATATGCTTTTGAATATAAGGCATTTTCTGGACAGAATAATTACAGCCAACATAGGTTGATTTTCATCTTGCTCATTAACACAGAGGAGTATTTATACCTGTAAACCTTGAGAAACAAAATGAAGGAGTCACTTGGCAAAACACATTTCATTTTCACAAATTAAGAAATTATTTAAAGTCTAGAATTGTTGTGAAGTTTTCCTCTTATTTACAACTACACACCTCAAAAGTAATTGACTTTGGTAAATATTCATGAGCATTTTAAGAACATGATTAAGGTATGTGCACTTACAATTCAGATTCTGTTCCTTTGTCCTTAGACATATTCCCTGACAAATCCAACCTACTTTTCACTGCTACACTCAGTTCTAAAGTTCTGCACACTGGTTCTGCATGAAACCTCTTCTATTTACCATCTAAAGTGACTTTGCCACTGATGTTGTTTCAGGGCTGAGGACAGACTGCAACATAACTGGTCTTATCTTTTATTTCATCATGCTTTTTGCAATTCTTCCTTACTCCTTAATAAAATTGTCTCCTGCTTCTTACACCACTGTAGTAGCAATTATATTTTATCATAAAAGCCAAGAAATAATATATTATCTTAGTCTTTAATATTTAGTAATGGGACCTATTAAGAACTACTCAGCTCTAATGTAGGTGCCATGTCAGAGAGTGGAATGGGTGCTTCCATGCTTTGAATCCCCCCAAAAAAAGACATTTGCACTGAGGTTAAATTCTCATTTCCTTTGTTCTTTGCTGCAAGTCACTCCTGCAATCTAACAACTCAAATTTGGTAACAAGGGACAAAAATTCTTGAAAGAATTACTGACCTCTACTGACTCTCTCCTTGAAAAATACTGACAACACCAACACAACCATTTACTAATTTGCAAGAATAATCAGACAACCCTGAACATGTTTGTTGCACATATGTGCAGTGCATGTCCTCAAAGAATAAAACCAGTATCTCTTCAGTGAATGATGCAGTTGGATTTCTTTGACACATCAAATGTAAAAGGAAAAGCATATCCATGTTTATATTTCCACAGTGACTGAAAATCTGAATGACAAAAAGATTCAAACAACTTGCCGAGCTGATATTATCTTGATTCTTCCTGACTCTCTCTATCTCAGGAGTGACACTCACAGCAGTAGCTTTGCCAGGCTGTTCTCTGTAGTGAACCTATTATTTAACAGAATAAAATACATATTCATACTATTTCAGGTATAGCAATATCTCATTGTTTTATATAAAAATGCATGACTTCAAAGGTCATCCAGAAAAAAACTGAAAAGATAAAATGCATCTGAAGTTTATTAAAGTTTATAAAACTTGATTTTTGAAAGATAACTTTGAATTTTTTTTTCTGTACAGGATGTTTATTAATGCATTTCTGTGGATATATACCCACATATGCACACAATATCTTGGCATTTTCCAGACTTGTCTGTGGCTCTAAAGAGAACTCATTTGGAATGGGGTTAAGCCACATATAATGCAGTAAAGGCAAGCAGAGCACATGAAAAACTGTATTTCAGGAAGGTCCACTGTAAATTTATATTTGTCAAGACACAGAAATTCCATAAGGTCTCCATTTATGTTCTAAATTTTATATACTATATATTCAAAGGTGATTAAACACAGAGAGTCCAAACTGCCAATTGAATCCAGCCTAATTTCACCATGCATTTATTTAAATGTACTGTAGGAATATCCCCTTTATCACTTTGTATTAACCAAATGCACACTGGATCAGGATCTAAAGAAGGTAGGGGACAGGACGTGGTATTGATAGACCAAGAAATCCAATGTTAACACTGCCCCCCTATGCTGGGAATTCAGATATGGTAAATATTTAGTAACAGATTCTGGCAACAAATTCATGCCAATTGATATATTTTTATGTAAAATAAATGCTTCCATAAAAAAGCAACCTCTTGGTTTAAGTGATAAGGTTAACTGTGCAGTCATATTATATTCATAATTCTGCAGTGCACTGTGGCAGAAATGCACCTATTGCTTCAGCAATTGTCTTCCAGCACAACACAATTTTGGTCTGTCCACATCAGGGTATTCCAATTGAAAAATTAATGTATTACAAAAACTATGGTAAGTTTTCAAATGGATTAAAATTGCAATTTAACATTTATATAGGTAAAATGACTATTCAAGAATTAATGTTTCTAGAAATGGCTGAAGTTAAAGAATCTTCACTCAAAGCTATTCCAGTGACTTGAAAAGAATTTAAACTTTCCCATAAAATTTGCATGGCACAAAAATTGGTGAAAAGTAAACAACAATGTGAGTAGAAAAGCTGTACAGACTGGCTTGAATCACTTGGGAAAACAGTTTTTGAACAGAATACATTTTAGGAAAGCTACACAGATATCAACAATAACCCAGAAGCTGAGTTAGAGGGACAGAATTCTTGAAAATTGTGACTCAAAATTATTTTGGTGAATGCAGCAGAAAGCACCCTAGGGAAACACTGTAGCTATTTGTGGACCCAAGAGCTATGGGTGCTGATGGCAGCTCTCAGTGAGGGGAGCACCTCTCATTAACGAGGTACAACTTCATTAGTGAAGGAAGGCAGTAGTGTGCTCCAGTCCTTGCCTTCCTCTCTGTGCTCCTGCAAATCAAATTACTTTCTAATAGTTATATCAGCCATTAAATACTAAGTTCTGATGGGAAGGTCACTGATGAACCAGAGGGAGAAAGGTAAGAGAGCAGAAGTTTGAGCACAAGCTAATTTTTTACAAAGCAAAGAAAAATAAAATTGGAAACAGATATTCTGTTAAAAAAAAAAAAAAAAATTGGTCAAGATTTTCTGCAAATATCCAAGGAAGAGAATAACATCTCAAAGAATTGCAGCCATTTCTTTGATAGAATATGTGATGCTTCACCTGCCATTTCCCAAACCAAGCAAAGCCTTTTCACAATTGCTTCCTAAGAGAGGGTTTTCAAGTAATTCCATTATTTGAATTCCAATACATTAGAATGTATTAGTTTCCCTCTGACTAAAGGAAAGGCACAGTTTAAGAAAGCAGAACTTTGTATTCGTCTTCTGCACCCAAAAATTATACAAAGTATTAAAGGATAGCAACTTCCCATGCTGACATTCTCTTGATTCCTCTTGACTCTTTCCATCTCAGGGGTGACACTCACAGGTGTGGCTTTGCAGAGCTGTTCTTTGTACTGAACCTAGCAAACATGTCAGAAGATATTACAACAGAGATTTCCAAGTAATAGAAATACATAAGTGTGCTAGACATCACTAAAGAGCACACTGCATTTGGATGGAAAATACCATTCCTTAATAATCAATCCCATCTTTCCACACAACACTTAGTACTCACCCTCTGTCAGTTCTATTTCAAACACAGACAATTGTTATTTCAACAGGAATACTTCACTCTCATTGTTATTAACCAAAGTGCAAGGCTAAGGAATTATCATTTTACCATTAATTGATTAAACTGGTCTTTGTGGACAAACAGAAAGCAGCACAAATGCCACAGACATATTCACCAAGACACAAACACATTTAATCCAGCAGAGAAGTGTGCAAGCAATGAAAAAGGGGCACACATTGCTAATATTCTTCTGGTTTTCCTTAACTCTCCTTAGCTCAGGTGGGTCAGAAATAGCTGTTGCACGCCGAATTTCTTCCTTGTATTTAATCTGCACAACAGATATTACAAAAATATTAGCAATTTAAAGAAGAGAGAGGCAGGCACTAAAACACATCAATCACTTTATACTCTCTCCCTTACACATACTGCACACCTAGACCACATCTACCAACAACATTGTTATATTTAATTTCTAGAACAGTCTGCTAGGTTCTCTAATGCATCTTAGCTAATGCAGCAGAGAGTGCACTTAATTCCAGGGTACTACAGCTCTTACAGTGGGAATATACTTCACATGGGATTGTGGCTATTTTCACAATAATTGGGATGCTGCATATATTACTTGGAGATCCCCACCACTTTGACAATGACTTGGTCTTACTATTAACTTGCTATGGAGTCTACCAGTCCATTTCAGAAACCTTTTAGGTGTTCCTAAAAGGGTGGATGACTTCAAAGCCTCGCTGAAGTTCTCTAAAAACACATGCAGACACACAGGTGAGAATGTAGCTGTCTGGATTGTTGATGCCTTTGCAGGTGCTGTCAGATATTTACTAGTTTTTTCCTAACATTTAATTTTCAACTCCCTTCTCCAAGACATGGTACTTCTGGAAAGTGCCCAATTTCATAGCACAGACAAAACAACTTGTTTTTCTCTAAGCTCATACTTGGAAGCTGCTTTGACTGAAATTTATAAATAAATAAAACCAAACCAGCCTGAAGTACAGACCAGGAATGGAAAATTTCAGTCCAGACAGTTCAGGACTGGCAAAAATACTAAACCACTAGAAAAAAGGGTCTTTTAATAGAGACTATTAAGTAAGTTTAAGAATTGGCAGTGCTACTTGTCCTTAAAATGCTTCAAAATGTCTGTTACTTGAATTTTAATAAGACCCCAGCTTGTGGTATTGACTGACATACCACAGGGGTTTCTTCACAGATTTCACACTAACAAAAACACAAAGAGAATCTTCTCCCAAAGTGCTTCTTCTTCCCAGCACTGTGTCCAGCCTTGCCTGCCCCTCAATATAAACAAGTTTTTTGAAAGTCCTTATTTATTTGTAGCTTCTCAGTTCAGATTCAGCTACAGTCTGTGGGTCTGTGGCTTCCTTTGAAGGCTCTGTGAGATCTTGGCTTTTTCCAAACCAATCATCACAACAGGTGAGATGAGCTCAACCTCCTTGGCTGTCATCACCTTCTGTGCTGGGCTTTGAAAACACCATTCTGATGTTTGTCTCCTACATGTGCAACCTGGAACAATCTGATCACTTTCAGAACATGATTCAATGGACTTTTTTGTGTGGTTGGTTGTACTGTAAGTGTTATTTTTGGTGCCCTGGTGTTTCTTTCACTGCAAATTTGCTTCGTTCCACCATTTCATTCAGCCCAGCAAATAGTTTTAAGGCTGTCCCAAGTTCTTCTGGCTAAATTCAAAAATACATGTAAAATATTTAAATCTAATGGATTCAAAATTAGTGTAATTTACCCTTCCTTTGGGACTCTTGTAAATTACACAATACAGTTTCCCTCTTACTGCACAATATAATTTCCCTCTCACTGACACATAATTTGAAACATTCTTGTACAGTGCTTTAAATTTGGCATGCTACACCTCTAATAAATATTATACAAGACTTTAGTAATTTCAAGCACACTACGTGTAATAAAATACCTTTCGTAAAACATTAACTCTACACAAAGACTAGCAAGGTGAAGGCCAAGCTACTCAGAGTGTACCACTACACCACTAATGCATTTTGTACTTCCCTTGGTATGTTTTTGTTCAAATGTGTTTACTGGCATACCAATCAACCTTTCATTTTTCCCTCTTCACCACTATTTACAATTTCTAAAACAGCAGGAAGAGTGTACACTATTTTTCCACTTCACTTTGAAATGTACTGTGAAAAAACATTAAGACTTCTCCTGTCTGTGTGACTACTCTTGAAATAAAAGTCTGTGGTCACTGGAAATTTAAAAGCAAAACAACAACAACAAAAAAAAAAAAACAAGCAAAAAGAACCCCTCACCCTCAAATCAAGCAAGCCAACAGCTTTCCAATCAGCAGGTTTCTACTATTCACTATACAACTATTTCAGGATTTAGAACACATGATAGCTTGCACTGTGACTCAAAATGACAAGATGAAAAGTGATGGATGGAGTAGAAAAATATTCCAAGGAAAATATGAGCTTTTCAAAATTTTTTGGAAATTCTCTACTGACCTTATTTTGGTGGGAAATTAAGTGTTTAACACTATTCACTAAACACTGAAATTCTATGACAAGAAGTTCTATGACCAGAGTCCCTAAATCATATTTTAACCAATATGTAAACACAACATAGTGTCATGTCTATATACTATTTTCAAACTTTACTTTTAAAAAACATCTAATCATCAGAAAAGTCATGTCACAAACATAAAATTGCCCCAGAGGAGTCCCCACCAAATATAAGAAAGAAGTGAACAATAGTTACAAGGGTTTTGCTGCTTGGCAGTCAGTTTTCTGATTTTTTCCAAGTTTTGCCTCATATTTATCGGAAGATAATGTTCTATTTGATGAAAACAGTCATTTTGATATTTTATTTTCACTTGCCTATTAAAGTGCCGAAGACATTGGGCATCCATAGACAAACAACATCAATTCAGAGCCAATCTCATCAGATCCATGGATTAACTTGTGACAAGCATGTAAAGAGGCACCAACTCTCCACCTTTTCACATAGCTCAAGTCTGGACATAATTTTTCTCTTCTTGAAGTGCCAACTGTATCAAGCCCTATGCAATACATGCAATTTCTAACAGAAATGTACAGATTTTCTTTTTTTGTCACACGGTATTTTTCTAACCTGCAAATAAAACATATCACATTTCTCACTCTTGAAAGACAAAACAATTTCCTCAGGTATTTAGTTAAAATACTTTCTTATTTTTCTTAATGCTTCAATTAGAATGTCTACCTTTGGACGCAGAAGTGCTACAGTAGAGAGGAGTTCTAGCTTTGCTAGAATAGAGCTCTATATCCAAAATTCAGTGGACAACTATTTGAATGAGATGTGTGATATGAAAATGAAGATTTTTTTTTTAGTAAACAAGATGGGAAAAAAAAATGGTGCACCATTTACTCACATAAGAATAATTTATGTAAATAGCACTTACCGAACTAATATTCTGTTGATTTTTCTTTACTCTTTCAATCTCTGGAGTATCTTTTACAGCTGTGCCAGCTCCCACTTCCTTCTTATAAAACACCTTCGTTTCCCCAAAAGAAAAGATAATTATGAGACTGTTAGCAATGCAAATACTAGTCCTCATAAAAGGGTTAGGCAATTTTCCAAGTTCCAAATTGGTCTGACTATAAATCTGGCTAAGAAAGCAAATACTTTAATTTTTCATAAATAAGACTAATTATCAATAACTATGATAATGTTGTTTGTTTTCAGCTATAAGCCAGATAATATATTCTCATCTTTTAAACTGACCTCAGTATTTTTAAGTATTTGCAATGATGTATTTAAATTTGGAAAAAATATTAAAATTTATATAATCATCTATAAAGCTTTACAAATGTAACTTTATGCTTGAGTAATTTCATTCATTTCAATGTAATTGAAGGTGCATGTACATGCAGGACTTGATTTGGTTTCTGTAGTCTTCAGGTCTTAAAATACTGTGAGAAGTGAACAGACATTACTATTATTTCTAAAAACTAGAAAATTGAAATATTCATGGAAAAATAACCATAACAACCAGAGCTACAATTCAAGTCATGCAATTTTTTACTCCTAGGTTCAAGCCAGAAAGCTGAAGACTGTATCTAAAAATAAAATTCACTTCTTAAAAGATACACATGCTGTTTATACAATTCTCTCTATTTCAATTGTTTCAGTAAATGATAAACACAAAGCACAGCAGTAGTATCAATCATTTGAAGTTACTGAAAGAGACAATAAATAACTGCTCCACAAATTCCAAGCATGATAATAATTTAAATAACCATGAAGCAGCAGTCCATGCTGCAAAACACCTAAAGTTTAGAAGTTTTACTTGATTTTCAGTATTTGGTGTCACAGCTGTTGCCACTCTAGTAAGTATTTCCAGTCAGTTAGTGTAAAAAACAAGTCTGATCCTGGAGTTAATAAAATTAATCTTTACCATTTAGTATTTCTGCCTTTCTTAAACCAAGATGTATTTAACTTTTCCTATCAACAAACCTTGAACAATAAAAACATCATTCTTGATTAATTTCTCCTACTTCCTTGAAGTCCTCCATAGCCTGGGGTGAATACTACAGCCAAATATTCTAGAGGAGAGTGAATGTCTGCAACTAATTTTTTAAATATTCAGAAAACCTTTAGCAATCTTGAATTTTGTTTTACCATGTGAGAACAGAGACAGTTTATGAGTAAGAACTTGATAATTCTTCTGCATCATGTCAGTTAGAAAGATTTATATTGTGGACTGGACTACAATATACTTTTCTCCTCTACCAAGGAAGGATTGGTAAAATATGTTGGAGACAGGAATTTTTCTATGAAAGAGATGACTGTGGAGTAAATATCTTTTATAAATCAACTGCCAAATGAGCTAGTGAGCTAAAAGCAGCAATGATCTTATCTGCAGAGCTAGTTGCTATTTTTTGTCCCTTAAGGCAGAAAAATACCTGAGACAAAATCCAAAAATCAGAAGACTATTGGGGTCATTGGGTGTTTTATCTATTTGGGCTGCTTCCAGCTGTATTTTCACTCAGTAATAATTTACTTTCATCATCTAAACTGCACAGAAGGATGAAAGATTAAAACATAGAGAAAGAAGAAAAAAGGTAGTTCAATCACAGCTGTAAACTTGGAGGACCCAGTTCACAAACACAAACAGGACAATCACAAAAGAAATCAAATACAAATCACCTCAAAGATTAAATATTTTATTTCTTATTATCTGGAACACTAACAAAGAGTATAATTGTCAGCCTTGGTACTGAAAGCTCAGACTGGCCTACAGGGCTGCAAGGGGTTCAGACACATCAGAGCCTTGTCAAGGCTTAATTGAGTGGGGATGCCTATCTTAATTAAGCTTAGTACCTAACTGTTCGTGAGTCCACACTGCCAGAGCCACTGACCTACTTGAGGACTTCATCAAAAGCTATCAAAGGCTGGAGCAGGGTGGAAAGCAGATCACAGAGGCTGGCTTGGATCCCTCTGTTCCAGGGAGTTTCATCCTAGCCCATCAGGACACCTGTGACATGAGCAATGGTGATAAGCACCATGACCCTGTGCTGCAGAGCTCCTCTCAAAACCAGCAGCCAACAGACGGCAGGAAGCAAAATTGGGCCAGTGAGCCTCTCAAGAGCTCCTTCTAGAAAGATGTAGCTTTCAGCTGTCCTCATTCAAAGGAAGAAAAAGGGCAGGTAATGGCTGGAGATGTTACAGGAGTGACCAGAGGCTCAGAGAGGTCTCTCCTCTGCTCTCCCCCCAGGCTCTCAGTCCCCTGCAGAAGCCTCAGCTGTACAGGGGAGCTGCAGGCAAACACCTCTGGGAGAAACCAATGAGCTCGTACTCCTGAGAGCTGGAGAGACTGAGGATGTCTCTAAGTTAAAGAGCACATGTGTCAGATAATACTCAAAATATTTAAGTATCTTATATTCTTTTCTCTCAAATCATGGGCTTTATTAGTATTATTTAGTCTGCCATAAAAACCAGCCACTGACTGGCCTTTTGTTCTGGAGGCAAGATTTACTCCTCTTCTCTGTTATATTACAAGCAAAGGCAGAATTACAAACAGCAGCATTAATGGGCCCAAAAAGGAAGTGCAACTTAATACATCCCAAACTGGGCAATTTTAGAAATCTAAGCTCATAATTTATATTAGGGATAAACTGAAACTTAAATCTAGCATAAAATTTAAAAATATACCCAGTGTAATATAAAATCATTATATATATATATTTATGAAATCTGATCTTTCTAATTTTATACCCCAATCTTGATGCTCAGTACATATGATAGAAAACAGATGAAAAATCTTATATGTACAGTAAGAAGTGTTAGATTTATTTTTTTTTTCCTTTTAAATAAAGTACTTCCTGGGGCTTGATGGAAAAAGAAAAAAAATCTTCATTTAAAAATAACTGTGGCTTGGCAAGGGAGGATAAGGGGGTTAGAAATTCAAAATAACAGTGTCGCACCTAGAAAAGCTGGGTATGATTTTTACTGAAAGAAATGAGTGATACAGCTTTTGCCAGGAAAATTATGCAAATGGTTCAAGGGACTTCTACTCATAAGTTCTCTATTTTACACTGTGGCACAAGAGAGCCTATTTAAACTAAAAAAAAATATCTGAAAAGTTACAAGCAAAGAAAGCAGCACTATTACTCACTGAACTGATGTTTTTCTGAGTACTTCTTATCCTCTCCATCTCTGGAGTGTCTGGGACAGCAGAATAGTTACACAGCATCTTCTCTGCTTCATCTTTGTACATTTTCTGAAAAATTAATTTTAAAATGTCTTTTCTTTTTGGGCTCAGGATATCCAAACTGCACAAAAGAAGCTTATTGCTGATGAGCCTCCTGATCCCTGTCCAGTATTTACTTAAACCTCTCTTCATGATAATGTTATTATTGTCTGCCCCTCACACTAAAATATATATAATATACAGATATATATCTTCATATATAACATATCTTCTTATATAATGTATCCTCATATATATTTTCTCCTCACTGTCAGAATGTAATGTAACATTAGGTAATTAGGTTATGTGAAAAAACTACAGGTAAATGCAAACAATTAAATTCAATTTAAATAAAATGGTTTAACAGGCCTAAATACAAATAAGAATCAGGCAGTTAAGACATTTTGCTACATGTAAATTAATTTAGTACGGGTATGAAAGCCTCTACAGAGCTAGAGAATAAGTATTTTGAGCAGCATATGTCAAGCAGTCATTGTTACACAGAATTAAAACATTCAGCCTTTGACCATGTCTACCTGGCTTGCTATTTCTGAAGCCCTTTTGACTCACTGCATTTCTGGAGTATATGGAGCAACTTACATCCCTTTTCCTATAATTTCAGTCCCCAGATCCTTTTTGTATACTTTCTGAAGAAAAAATAAATGGGGAAAAAAACCATAACTAATACTACAACTCTCTGTATATGCTGTCTTCAAAGCTATTCTGATAGTACTGGTCAGATTATAAAAATAAATTCTTCAATTTCTTCTATTTAATATTTTTATTGTGCACTGCTTGCTTTTTTTAGCTTAAGAATGTTCAAGAGGATTTTATGGTTTTAACATCTCATTGTGTTTTACTTTCAAAGCAATCTTAAAGCAATTAATTCTGTACTCACCTGGCTGACAATTTCAGCAGCTTTTTTGGCTCGTTGTATATCAAGGGTATCCGTACCCACTTCCATTCCCTTTCCTTTAATTTCATTCTCCAAGTCTTTCTTGTATTCTTTCTGAAAAGAATGCATTGGCAATACTGACAGCTGACAAGCCAAATTCCTAATTTTTTCCCAATTTAATCTGTGCCATTTCACTGAGCAGCATTCATAAACCACCAAATAACTAATGACTCAACAGCCCTAGTTTTGCAGGACCTATCCATGTGATGCCTGCACTGTAGTTACAGATGGGTTGAAAACTCTTTTAACACACTGCTCACTTGCAGTCTGATGTAGCCTTTCACATCTACCTGTCTTTGCAGGTTGGCAGCCACCATCAGACACATGTGAGAATTTCTCCCTGTGCTGTGCTTTGTGAGACTGAGGTCATCACACTTCAGCATCTCTCCAACTGTTTATCATTTTCCCTGACTACATAAGTAGCTATTTAGAGCTAAAAGCAGCTTCATATATAACAGTCACCAAACCAGGCCAGGATGGCTCATGAGGAACAAGCACAGCCTGCAAAAGGTGACTGGAAGGTGACTGGAAGGTCTAAGTTCTGGGAAGTCTTAACTTTTCCCCCTTAAACTGATTATGCAACTGTCTGACTCTTTGCAGCCCAATGGATTAGCTGCTTGGAGAAATCTGTGTTTTCAGGACTGCCTAGATTGGTCACCACCTGGAATTCTCAATCACAATAATTTGTTGCATTCTGTCACATGGAAAGCTTGCCCCAGGAACAGTACTGACCATGCTTGCAATTTCAGATGCCTTCTTGGCTCGTCTTATCTCAGGGGTATCTGGACCTACTTCCATGCCTTTCCCTTTAATTTCAGTTTCCAAGTCTTTCTTGTATTGCCTCTGTGAAGATAGAATTTATACATTATATTCACAGAATCCAGAGTTACAAGTAGATTTTTTCCCACAAGATTTTGAAATTTAGGATTTAGGTGCAATCAAAACTCACAAGAGTCACAATTCTCAAGAATCTTGGTAAGCTGTTGTCAGAAAAAACAGATAATAAACTGAAGTAGGAAAACTTTAAGAAGATATTTACTGAATGTACAAACCTCTAACAATGAATTTTTTATGTGGCAGAGGGTGGGAGGAAATCAGCCCATGCAGCTTGGTACAGTTATCCTCTAAAGTAAAGGGGAAGTTTAGCTCTGCAGAACATGGTGTAATAAGTTGGTACTTGGTGCCAGCCTAATTGAAACACATTTTACTTTTAAGAAAATATTTTATTTATGACAAGACTGCATGTTAGAAATTTAATACCATACAGAAATGCTTCCAGTGAACTCCTAGATCAGGAAGTTGTAATTTATTCATTTAATAGGTCTTTCCTGAACCATAGCCATTAGGCAAGTGGCAGTCCTCATCCATGATTGCTGCTTTTCCTTCACAACATAAATTATAAATAACCAATAAACTGAAAACAAAATTAATATTTCATCTTTAGCTTATCTAAGCAAGGATATGTTCCTTGTTCATCAGCAAATTATATTAAAAAGTAATATGGAAATAATGTATACAATAGTTGTAGAGGGTTTTTTGTAAAAAAATATTCTCAGTCAGTGCCATTTCTACCACTATAGTAATAATCATCCTTTTCTATATTCTAGTTCATCTCTGCCTATGGAAAACATTTCTTTTTCAAATTAACTACATATAATTTTTAAATGCCCCTTACTTTTCTTGTTTGTTAATTATTTTTAGGTTGTACACTACTTAGAAAAAGAAAGAAAATATGTTTTTACTCAATGCAATGGTTTGATCACTGACAAGAACATGAGCAAAAAGATTTTCAGTCTTCCATCTCTGTCTCACTCTGATGTGGAAATAAATGTGATAAAACAACTCTCTATTTCACAAACCACATTTTTTTGCAAGAATTGTAAATTAACCTGTAGGAACATATCAGCTCTGAATATCTCTTTCTAAAGGTGGGATGACAGATGTTTCCTCTAAGCTTCATATTGGGTAAAACACCAAGGAAAAGATAATCCTGGGAGTTACAGTTATATATTCCTGCACTTCTTTACAGTGGTCAAATTGGCCCTATCCATGGCATTCCCTCTGGTTTTTATGGATATGTGTATATGTGTGTCTGTGTGCAAATAAACATATATATAACATATCATAAATAAATAAATACAAAATTAATATAAAATAGATTAATATATTAAATAAAGATATATATTATTGTGAAATTATTCCCCAAAGGCATAACGTGCAGCATAAGCTTTGCCTTCCCTCTTCCCTCCCTACACCCTCCAGCCCCACTGTTGCTTCCCAGAGACAGCCTTGGATCTCTGGAAGAGCACCCAAACTCATGTGCTGGGAAAGCCTCTCAGCAGAGCACAGCTCTAAATGAGGGATCCATTGACCTCACTAATAATCTCCACTGACCTTCTCCTTGCCTGATAATCTGAATTATTTGTCCTATATTGTTTTTTATCCAGAGCTTTACCGTATTTTTCAAGCAAAATTGAAATAGCCTTAGTTTCAATAATTACATATTTCATTGTAGATTATGTAAAAAAAAAAAAAAGACTCTCTTGAGTTTAACATAAAGTGAACTTTCTGTGATTTTAATAACCTTGACTAGCATAACATACCTCATTTAGTATCTGAGCTGCATTTTTCACTCTAATCAAATCTGGTGTATCTTCAAACACTGTCATGCCTTTTCCTTTCATCCCTTCTTCCAAATCTTTTCGATATTCTTTCTAAGGATTACAAAAAAAATAAAGAGAGAGAGAGAGAGATTTCACCACTTCTTATTTTGTGCAAGGTCTTGAAAAGAAATGCTACTTATTAAACATCTGAAGAGTCTCTTTGAAATTTCTATGAAATATGAATTAGCTGAAGTACAGATTTCAGACTTAAAATAGAATTGGAAATTGTGAAATCAAAAGGAACAATGTTGAAAAAGTGAAAAGATTTTAATGTCATCATCTATTTTTTCATGCTCTTGAAAACCAGCTGTGTCCTATAGAGCACTAGGACACTGTTTAGGGGCTTTGGCTGTCTCTGGACAGATATTTTAACTGCAGTAGCATTTTCTTTCTGCAGACCAGTATATGGTGTGCTGCAGTTTTTACCTCAGCTCCATTAATGGCATCCCAATGAGGATGGATTCCCTAAACACCACACTAGGACCTGTTAAAGCAACCTCTTGATAAATTAAAATGTGGAAGCAATATTCCTACCATATCACTCCTGTGCCTCCTAGACACTGCACTGGGATGACCTATCAACATTCAGCAGCTGCAGCCTCCAGAGGACTCAAATGTTCAGTATCAAATTCAAAGCACACTGGAACCTGCCCACAGACATTTGGTTCTTTTTGCTCTTCCCAGCTGCTAGAGAGCTGATATAAGCCTATTGAAGTTCAAGATCTTTAAGTTTTGTAAGGATTTTTAATTACTCTTCCCATCTTCAAATGAGGGTTAGGCTTTTTTTAAGCAAAGAAATTAGAAGAACATTGTAACAAAATATTTATCAGAAGGATTTATATAGACATGAATTAATACTCCTAATTACATATTAAATTTCATAAACAGCAGTGAGCACCTTTATCTGCCTATAAGCTCTTGATTTAAAGAAAAGGAAACCAGGTATTTTTAAAGAAGCTTCTCTTAATCATCAAAAGCATGTCCTACAACAAGCAGGAAACAATTTCTCCTAATTTAGAACTATTTAACTCAGAACTACTTTACTCAGCTATCTCTTCTGAAGGAGTTGTAAATGTGGTCCCAGAGAAGAAAGTTTGTAATGTTACAAAATGTGAAATATTTGCAGAGCTCTCTACAGTGGAAAGTGAACAGAATAAACTGGAACACAGCTGACATGTGGGTAAAAAAAATTTAATTGAACAATTAATTCATTTTTAACTCCAGGTTTTTCTTCTTGTTACTTGCAGTATCGATTCCAAATTTATTATGAACATTTATGGAAAAACACTGAGCTACATCCTTTACTACAAAGAAATACATATTTTTTTTTAATCATGAAAGATAATAATTAATTTTACCTAGATAATCTTTGGGTTTGGAATATGTTCCTTTAATGTGGATATAAAATCATAAGAAATTCATGCAATTATGCATTAATGGAAATACCATTTTCATTTTCTCATTTTCTTCCCCTTTGTCACAGGCTTGGTTAACTCCCTAAATAAGAAGGCATAAAACTTGAGGAGGTCAGAATTAGAGAACCTCTTAATGCACATAGCACTAAGGAGGGGAGCTACACCAAAATTTCAGAGGTGAACATGTAGAGCACACGTTATAACTTTGCAGACAGTACCCACTTTTGTGGGCATTCAGTGAGCAGCAAGATTACCTGAATGAAATGACAGCATGATTTGCATTTTTCCCTAGTGAGAAGGCATATATGAGGTGTACCACAGAATGCCACTGTACAAAATAAACCTAGCTTGAAACTTGCCTACCTGACAGTCAGGCTTATCAGAATAAATTATTTATTAGTGGATGAATAATAAAGAAATATCTTAAAAAAAACCCTTTTCTTTAACCATATGAAATTTAGCATAGACTGGAATAAGTTGTATAAAGAACAAGGAAAGGAACAAAGTACAAGGGGTTTTAATTCTAGCATGCTTTATTTGTTTTGGCAAAAAAATATCTAAGGTATTGTTGGCTCCCAGATTCAAAGGCAGGATATCTAGCAGCTCTGCTCTTCTCTCCTAGCAGTTCTAGCTCTCCAAAATTTGGTCAAATAGTAACCATAATTCACAGAGCCAAACAATACTCAAAACCTAACATGAAACCAGTTTTAAATAACAATATAAAACTACTGAAGGTAGAAGGATTCTCGGTTATAGGGAAAAAAAGTTTCACTTTTAGTGACACATAAAATTGAAGAACATTCACAAATCTTAAGGAAACAGGAGGCATAGAGAAAACCTGTACCTTCTAACAAAATGGACTTACAGCAGTTATGTAATATCACAGCTCTATTATGGAATTTTGGTCTTTATTTTTAGCCATAAGATGTATGATAGGTAATTATTTTAATTAAGTTAGTTATAAGTGACTCTATGCAGTTCAAGGCATCCATATAACCACAACAGGCTACCATAAATGTGAAATAATTACTCAAATGGAAAGTGACATCTGGATATCAATGGAAATCCTTCCTTCCAATCCTTTACCTATCTGAAAAAAAAAGTGATAGTCTGGTTTGGGTGTGCTGAGTTTTATAATTTCCTTACTACAGGACTATTTAGAAAGCAAAATGATGTGAAGCAATTTTTACTCATGAAGTGACTTGTTTGTAGCTGCCAAGAAAATTTTAAGTTATTCAACACTCAGCAGCTTGCAGTGATGCTGCTTATTCCTCATTTACAACTTAACAACAGAAAAAAATAAATTAAAATCCTTTACCTCTTTCAGAAGATTAGTGACTTGTTTTATATGCAAAAACTCTGGGGTCTTGTCTAAATCCAGTGAAGGTCTTCCCTTGATCCCTTCTTCAAAATCTCTGCGGTACATTTTCTATCGTAGCAAACCCAACAATTAGTGGTACATACATATGCAACTGCAAGCATATTTCAGAAGAGACACTGTAAACAGACCCAGAAATGAGCCCTGCCATAAATTAGATTTCACACTAATAAGCAACTTCATTATGCATTTCATTATGTAGATTATTTATAGAAACAGATATGATCTAGCCAAAAATTTGTGTACAGTATTTCCAAAGAGAATGTTGAACCTGATCTATGAAAGAAACAGTTTGCTTGGTAGAGAAAAGAGAAGACAAATGGCACACAAGGCAATGGTTTAAAACTCATTAAAGTTTCTACCAAGAGGCTGAAATCATCTGTTTTCCATGACACAGGAAAACCAATGGAATCAAACTGCTGCATGGGGACACAGGTGCATCCATCTCACTCAGGATGGATGGTAACGTGCTGGACTAGATTGTCTGGGAAGTCACAAAATCTCCATCATTTGAAGTTAATTTTTTTGAAAAGTTAGAGAAACATGGGCTGATATAGGACAGCCAGTGCTGTTCTGGAGCCTGGGAAAAGTCCTTCCTCCTTGATGAGTTTCCCAGACTGGAAAGACAGAGGATGTTTCCGTTAAATCATGGGGTTGGACTGGGTTTTGTGGCTTCACTTGCTCCCAAATGAGAACCATCCCTCCCCAAAGATGGAATTCAAGTGAAAATTTTAGAAGTCATTAATCTCTGATCTAGATGACCTCTTGAGCTTCTTCTCAATTAAATGATGTGTGTGTACTGGTTATTACCAATGGCCTTTTGAGAAAGAAGCAAATTCACAAGAAGAACTGAGCTACAGAACAGCAGAGATAACTACTCAGTATAATTCTACCACATCCACAATTTACTCTCTGCTTTGTACATTTTCTTAACCTGAGTACAAGATGTCTGTTAACCTCTCTGTTTATCCAAATTTTACTTGTTCAAAAACACATTTTTACTTACCTCACTTTGCATCTTTTGAGCCTCCTTTGAAACCTGATACATTGGTGTATCCACAAACTCCAGCATTGATCTGCCTTTAGATTTTTCATAATTTTCTTTGTACTTGACCTAGGAAAATTAAAATAAAGTCTGTTAACAGCTGAGAGAATATGAGACCTAATTGCTTGCTCTGGCAAGAAACAAATCCTGTCTTAGCCATACTCCTTAGATGTTTTGACTTGGAAGACTCCTCCCAAATTTAACCTGTTGGGGAAATAGGGTGGTTAGATAAAGTAATATTTTTTGGAGTAATTTATTCCTTTTCTACAAAATTCAGACCTTAGAAATTGTGAAATTTGAAGACAACAGGAATAAGGAGCATCATTCACAATCCTTAAACTAATTGCATGGGTTTGGCCAAATGATCTATGTCTGAACAGTTGGCAGTTTTTTAATAGGGTCCCCTGCTATGTTTCCATAAAACACATTTACTGTAACAGCAACAAAATCTATTCCACAGCCAGGCCACACAGGTCTTTGTTTCAGGCTTAGGAGCACCATTCTCAAATGCACTTTTGTTTGTGTCTGTGGGTGGGAGAAGGGCAGGAAAACTACTGCCTTGGTAGGGTCCAGTCTTGCACCAACATTCCCCTCACATCTACCAGGGACCATGACTTTAGAGCTAGCAGCAAAATCTCATTGCAGGACACGGGGTTAAGACATCAACTTACTCCTTTATGCTAACTCACAAAGGAAATACACTTTGTTTGGAAACCTGGAGAAGCCTTCTGAACTCATTCATTCACATTCTTTTGCTTAAAACTTGCAAACACATTACTTATCTCCATCAGTCAGTGTGAGGCATGATGGAACAGTCTACACAAGCCTTAAAGGAAAGCAAATAGCTACAAATCAAAATATTACATTATGGTGAGTAATGTGATTTTAATTTTTATGTCTCTTCATAAATAGTGATGTCTGAATTTCTCTTTCCTTGTCAGGCTTCTTCATTAGGCCTGGGTCCTGCAAAAACACTCTCCTCTGTCCTCATGGGGTGCTTCTGATTGAACAGGCGCTGTGCATCACTGAATTCTACCATGTGTTTTTCTGCATGATTTAATCACTGTTAAAACCCTGCCATTTTTCTCTTTGCAAGACGTGTTTGTTTGTGGTTGTGTATATCTGACTTTGAAGCACTGCATTTTCTTTGAGATGGATTTGTTCTGCAGTGGCTGGGCTGAAATGATAGAAACACTTTCTTTGCTCAAATGATTTCTTATATTCATAATGAAACAAAAAATTTCCAAGAAAATTCACAGAAAAAAATCCAGATTTTTGAATTTAAATACTATTTAAAGTAACTATGAAAGAAAAAACATAGAAGAAACTATATTTTAGTCCTACCAACTGGGAAGTTCTGTCAAATTTGAATTTAAAATGTTGTGATGAAATTTAAAAAAAAAAAAAGGATATGATAAAAATAGTTTTTGTATACTCCTAGAGAAAATGCTTGCCCTGCTAATCTAAAAGTCAAATGTTTATGTTCGATAGAAAATAAACATTATTATTTACACTTGAAGTGCAAAGGAACACATATGATGGTCTGGGTTTGCCCCCTAGTGGAAAGAACTATAAATGTCACACAACAAAATCACTTCTGCAGTGGAAACAAATGAAAATTACCTCCATCTATAGATATTGATTTCATACTTTTACTCCATCCCTCAGCTAATGGAACAAAACTTTTTAAAAATTCTTTAAAATCAAATTAAGTAAAACTCATGACTTTTTGCTACATTAAGCTAAACTAAAAGGACCAGATTCAGTCTCTTATGTTCTATTTATTCACCCTGTTCCATAAATGAAATACATCTAAGTTCCGCCTTTTTTAGCCTGTATTTCCTTAGTATCTCAAAGTCTCCACAATAGGAACAGATCTGAAATGTGAAAAACATTAAACTAGCTGTTCTACATATATCAAAGTATCAAATTTTATGTCTCCACAGTTCATACCAGAACTGCATATATATCTGTCATGGTTTAACCACAGCCAGCCACTAAGCCCCACACAACTGCTCACACACTTCATCCCAGTGGCATGGGGTAGAGAATCAGAAGGGTAAAAGTGATAAAATTTGTGGTTTGAGATGGGAACAGATAAATAATTCAAATAAAATAAGCTATAATAATAATAATAATAATTATAATAATTATAATATTAAACAGTAATTAAAGGGAAATAACAAAAGAAGAGAGAAATAAAGCTCAAGAAAGAAAACAAAGGACACAAATGAAAAAAAGTTACTCACCACCAACCTATCAATGCTCAGCCTGTCCCTGAGAAGGAACCCCTGGCCAATTTCCCCCTAATTAATATCCTGAGAATGACACTCTATGGTGTGGAACATCCCTTTGGCCAGGGTGGGTCAGCTGTCCTGGCTGTGTCCTCTCCCAGCTCCTCATGCACCACCAGCCACCTCCATGGCAGGGCTGCATGAGAAGCTGAAAAATCCTTGACTTAGTCTAAGCACTGCTCAGCAATAACTAAACCATCAGTGTTTTATCAGCATTGTTTCCATCCTAAATCCAAAATACAGCACTGTACCAGCTCCTAGGAAGAAAATTACCCCCATCGCATGTGAAACCAGGAAATACTGTATGAAGCGAGAATTCCAACTGATAATTTTCTTCCTCCTCAAAATAATAAAACCAGGATGAGTTTCACCTGTCAAAATCAGTTTATTTATGTCCAAAGATGCCCATCAAGGTTTCCTCTTAACTGTTGGAATTTATTCCCATGGAAGTTGACTTGTGTAACAGCCATGCATCGATATTACAGTGTAAGTGCTTCATAAAGCTGCCCACACTTCTACACTCTAGGTCAATCAGCAAACCCATCCATTCAATCAACAATATTAGTTTATGAGTTTAATTAACCATACAGGTTTCAAACTGCCACAGTGGTGCAGGTGTAGCTATGTTATGTAGAAGATAATGAGANTGATAAAATTTGTGGTTTGAGATGGGAACAGATAAATAATTCAAATAAAATAAGCTATAATAATAATAATTATTATTATAATAATTATAATATTAAACAGTAATTAAAGGGAAATAACAAAAGAAGAGAGAAATAAAGCTCAAGAAAGAAAACAAAGGACACAAATGAAAAAAAGTTACTCACCACCAACCTATCAATGCTCAGCCTGTCCCTGAGAAGGAACCCCTGGCCAATTTCCCCCTAATTAATATCCTGAGAATGACACTCTATGGTGTGGAACATCCCTTTGGCCAGGGTGGGTCAGCTGTCCTGGCTGTGTCCTCTCCCAGCTGCTCATGCACCACCAGCCACCTCCATGGCAGGGCTGCATGAGAAGCTGAAAAATCCTTGACTTAGTCTAAGCACTGCTCAGCAATAACTAAACCATCAGTGTTTTATCAGCATTGTTTCCATCCTAAATCCAAAATACAGCACTGTACCAGCTCCTAGGAAGAAAATTACCCCCATCGCATGTGAAACCAGGAAATACTGTATGAAGCGAGAATTCCAACTGATAATTTTCTTCCTCCTCAAAATAATAAAACCAGGATGAGTTTCACCTGTCAAAATCAGTTTATTTATGTCCAAAGATGCCCATCAAGGTTTCCTCTTAACTGTTGGAATTTATTCCCATGGAAGTTGACTTGTGTAACAGCCATGCATCGATATTACAGTGTAAGTGCTTCATAAAGCTGCCCACACTTCTACACTCTAGGTCAATCAGCAAACCCATCCATTCAATCAACAATATTAGTTTATGAGTTTAATTAACCATACAGGTTTCAAACTGCCACAGTGGTGCAGGTGTAGCTATGTTATGTAGAAGATAATGAGAAGCATAAAGTTCAATGGAGAAAGGTAAACTGCAGGGAAACAACAAAACCAGGCAATTAACAAGAAACTCTGTGTTTCAGGACAAAGAAAAAGAATCAGCCTTTGGAAATCAGTTAACACAGGGAAGTCAGGAAGACTGATTTGTACAATGGTAGCAGATTATAAGACAGATTTGGTATGAGCTGTGGAGAGACAAGGAGAACACGAGGAATGTACTGGGAAAGCAGGGAGAAAAGCAGAAGAATAAAATGTGTTTAAATAAAAGCCATGACATGGGGAGGTCAAATCTGAGAGGGATTGTGAATATGGGATTTCTGTAAAAGATAAATATTTAGTGGAGAGCTTAGGGATTGGCAAAGCATTTCTCTTCCTGTTTGTAGCAAATAAAAAACTCACCAGGATCTGGACAATGCAAAAATCAGAGACAGTATTTACAGAGTCCCCAAAGGATCCCATGGACATTATGAATCAACCCCTCCAGGACAAAAGAAAGAAAGACATTTTGAAAGATGTGATCTGCCTTAAGGGAAAGTCCAGGTTTCTATGTCCTTAGAGATAAGGTGATAAACTGATGAAGTTCATTCTTAGGGTGTTCATTTAATCAGCAAAAAGACTGCCAATCTCATCTTACACTAGAAGGAAACTAGATCTGGGCCATAACGTGCATGAAGAATGCAGGAAGAGAAGGAGTCCAACCCATTTATTACTCATACAAAATGGGATTGTTAGTGTTAGCTTCACAGAGTGAGCGAGACTGACAAAAAGTAAGCTTCAATTCCCCAAAAAGCAACACAAAAATCAAGTATAGATGGATTATTTTGATTATTTTAGACATAAGCAGACACTGACTCAAAAGATGACCCAGTATGCTCCTACTCATTAGAGTTAATTATCTGTGAAACACTCAAGTCCTGCCAACCACAGAGCAGCCTTCCTTCCCAACACCACCCACTGGTGCCTCTCCACAGCAGTTCTGCAGGCCTGCTGTGCTTTCTGGAGTAAAGATGGCAAATGCAGCTAACCAGCCTGCAGGCACCACACCTGCAGCACAGGTGCTCCTGGAGTGGGAAAGGACCTTCACCATGGCACAGGAGCCAGGGCTTTCCCAGCTCCTCCTCCCTACTTCCACCCACACCATGATCCTCTATCAGACACAGCCCCATGAAGGGACATGTCCAGCTACATGGCAGAATGGAGCATGTACCTATCATCTGACCCAGAGTAGCAAGACTCAGTCAGGAGGGGAAAAAAGTTTAGCCAGAGAACAGAGAAGCCCAAAAGTAATCTAGCACTAGAGAGGCGGTTCATGAAAAAAGTCCAAATATTAAACTAGCATAATGGTCACTTCTGTACAGAGACTTGCAGATGAAAGCAAGATCTTAGACAAAATGAGATTTGCAAGGAAAGAAGTATTTTAGGTCTTAGAACAAAGAACAAAACAATGTTTCAGATATATGAGAAGAAATACTCAACATTGAAAGTCTGTGATTCTTCCACAGTATGTATGACCTGCTTTAATAACTGAAATATGTCTTCATAAAAACCCATTTTTCTTCACTACACCCCTCATCTACTACAGTTACAACACTGTTGCCTACTACATATGAGACAATGAAACAAGTACCAAAAATGTGTTTTCTACAGTGACTATACATAGTACTTTCCTTACTAGATTTATTTTTCAGGTCATTCTTAAAAAGGCAACTTACATCACTCTGTGTTTTGCTGATATTTAAAGCGTGGTTTAAATACAGCAGGTTTGGTAGATCAGATGCTGGATCATGTAGGCTTTCCAAATCTTTCTTGTAGTTCACCTGGAAAGAGAAGTCAGGTTATGCAAACCTAAGAGTAGTAAAATAATTCACAGCTCTGTACAACAGTGTGACCATCCAGAAAGAGAAGACATTGCTTGCCTGAACAATCTCTCCCAGCCACTAGATGGTGGTCATCTACTATTATTTCAAAGAAAAGGAAAGAACCATATAGTACTCATTTTGTTGAGTAAGCACTTGGGAACTACTCAAACTTTTCCTCTAGAAAAGGACACTTACAAGAAAATCACACTTTTTATGACTTTTTAGATTAGAATTTATTTTCTCCTTTTTTCCTGTCCTCTCCCCTCCCACTCCCCACTTAAACCAAGAATATCTTCCTTAATACTTTGGGTCTATTCATTTTAAACATCTTTAATTCTTATTCTTTTTCCCCTGCTTCAGGAATTATACTAACTGTCCAATTTAAAAGTTTGATATACAGCAGTTAAAGGGAAGTGCTCCTGGGTATCTTATCTAATACAGATTGCTTTCACCAAATATAAGCAATATGGTGACCTAAGGCAAAAGATAATCACTTAATGGAGCAGCAGAACATAACTTCCTATCAGCCTACAGCAGGATTATCCATTCTTCTGAGAGCTGGATGCTCAACTTCACAGGAAGAAAACAAGCTACCTTACCTATCTTGAATGACAGACCTTTTAAACTAATACCTTTAGTCATCTCCACAAATGTATTGTACTCTTCAGTTTGCCCATTTCTTATAATAACTGTTTCAACTGGGTTTTTTTTGCTACACATTTAGATTTTGGAAATAATTACATAATCTTCTGTACCCTTCCCAAAGCCAGTCTTTCCTATTCCCATTGCATGGTGCCCCACACTTTGGAAATGCTGGACTAGAGAATGAAGGTTTGTCTTTTGGCTATCTGGGATCACAGCCTCAAAGAAGAATTCACATTTTTAGCATTAGACACACTTTTAAATATATCCTCCCAAGAGCATTATCACTCAATATAGATGTTTGCTCCAGTCTGGCTCCAGCAGCAGACACCCTTTGCTGAACCTAGTGACTCCTGTATTTTGTAACACCATTGAGAAGATCAACCAGGAGAAAGAAGTCTAAAAGACAGACATCCAAATCTGAACTGCTCATGCAACCTCCTTCTAGAACCATTGGAGAGATACCAGTACTTTGCTCCTCTAAAGACAGGCACCTCTAACAGATGAGAACTGACCTCTAGACCTATTTATTTCTTTCCTGAGTAAAGGGGACCCAGTACAAGGCAATTAGCTCAGAGCAAGCAGTCATATCTTTTGACATAAAATTAAGTGAGATGAACCTCATCTAAAATTATTATGAAAAACTCTTCAGGCCCTTCTGTCAGGAGCAGAGGAAGAAATGGATAACATGCTGTACCTGCTACACACTGTATAGCAGAGACTGTAGCTCAGAGTAATTCCTAAGATGAAAAAAGAAATTCTACTTGTGAACAAATGTTAGTTTATGCAGGATGTAAATGCATGTAAAATACAGAGCAAATTAACTTACATTACTTGCCAAGGTGGATGCAATCTGTGCTTGCTTGAAGGAAGCACTGTCAAGAGGATTGTACTGGTGACTCTTCATTTCCTTACTGAACTTCTCTTTGTATTTCACCTTTCGCCAGAACAAACATGTCTAAGATTAACATGTAGCACTTAAAAAAGGCACAGAGAATTCAGACTACAAAGAAGCTTATTAAATGCAGTTCCTTTATTCATAAATCTTTAAACAAAGTCTAAAGAAGCTCAGTTTACCCACACCTGTGACAGTCTTTCGTTGATTTTAAATTAAGTTTTATGTATCTGAATTTTACTGAAATTTTAAGATTGTCATATGTGATTAGTGGTGCTGAAGGATTTATAAAAAGAAAACAGAAACAAAACCATATGACTCACATGAGTAATCAAAGAAAATAGAACTGTTTGACTAGCAATAATAATTCACTGAGAGTCATTAAATTCATAATTAAGATCAAAATTGTGGTTTTAATTAAAAAAAAATTCTAAGGTGAATAAATTGTAAAATTTGTGAAACAAATCACTTGTAAATTTTGCAACCACTTGAAAGTGGGAATTCAGAATCCAACTTCCCACCACCAGGTCCACGTGTCACTCCCACTATGCTAGACTGTCACCAGAAGTGCCAGGTCTATTTTTAATTCTGCCAGAAATTTCCCACGAGACACTGAGGAATCTCTCTGTAGCACAGTCCTTTCTTGAGGACAATGCCCACCTCATTACAGTGAGAATAATTAAATGACTGCCTGCCATCACTTTCACCAGCTTTTCTTCTCGTTCAAAAGAAAAACGGGGAATGACAACACATGTAAGAGGAAATAAGCAATACTTAAATATGGAGAAAATGGCACTGAAAGTAAATACATCACAAAAACTCCATAAAACATGCTAAAAAACTGAATTTAGAATCTGAAAATATGAAATTGAACAAATAGTATCTCTCCCTCCTTTGCTCCCTTTGTGAATGATCATCAAACATCTGGAGACTCTGCACACATGTCTGCTTCTTTCCAACAGCTGGGCATAATGGAGGAGAATAAAGTTCAGTCTGAATTATGCTGCTTTCATGAATGTTAGGCAGACACCTGATATCTGAGCCTATGCAACATCCATTATAATTTACCACGCTCTGCACTAAATAAATACACGGATTTTTCCCTACTCCTTTTTTCTCTATTCCCACATGAATGTCTGATAAAGTGGTTAAGCCACCTCAAACAATCTTCTTTTTTTTTTTTCTCTTCTCAGCTTTAGTTGTGAGAAGAGCATTTTTTAACTTTTTCATTCTTCCTTGCCTTAAAAGACCCTCAACATGACTTAGCTTATGAAATCTCATTACCTTTAGCCACAATGGCTACTATTTCATTAAGCAGGATAACAAGAAACCAAAACTAAGCCACAAAAACAGAAGCTAGCCATGTATGTTCAAGCCTAAATTAGGATTCCAGCACTTAGGTTACTTTTTTCTAAGGAAATTCTAAAACATTGTTACTTTTAAAGAGAAACTTTATCTGAACACATGATGAACTTCATAATCTTTCACACTAACAGTAGAAGAGTGTATCTATTGCCTTCTGGTAGATTCATCTGGTTTATATTGTTTGATATTTGCCTTGGCATTGGATCAAGTGCAAAAGCATATATCTGAATACAAAGACAAAGGCAAATCCATGCTCTGTATAAGCAGTGAAGGAATAAATCAGAGGGCTCTTCTCTCTTAAGAGGTGTATCCAAAACTTGCCTTCTAATGAAAATCAGGCAGTGCTGTAATATGCCATTCAAAAAGCCAGAGATCAAGTCAGCAGGGTGAGCAAAATTGTCTTTTACTCCTTTACCCACATCACAACACATAAGACTTTAAATATCCAACTACTGCCCTCTCCCCAGCCAACAAATGGCCACAAACACAACACGCAGGCAGAATGCACAATATGGTACTTGAAATTCTTCTTAAGTGGGAAAGCACTGGTGCCAAAGGGACCTCTCCTCACAACTGGCTGGCCACCTTCCAGCTGCAGCCATTTCATGCCATCATTTAAAAATTTTTTTAGCAATACATTTCAGTCTAGAGGTTCCAGTAATAGATCCTCTTTAGTGTCACTTCAGATCACATTGCTGCTACTAAAGGACACGGGGGGAACCAGTGAACCCAGCCTTCACAGGGCCCCATATCCTGATGCTGATGTGCAGGAGGGTCCCAAACTTTAAGGAGCCCCCCAGGCAGTATGACTGTAAATGATGTGGTTGCAGTGGAGCTGTCTCACAGCTCTGGGCCCTGCTGCCTCCTCTGGCTGCTCAGCTCATTGCCTCTGCTCCCCTCCCCATCGCAGCATCGCTCTGGGGCAAACCGAGCACACGCTGCAGTGTCAGACAGCCCTGGCAGTGTCTCCAGAGCACTTCCAGCAGTCACTTAGCTGACCTGTCATAGGGGATTTGTTGCATTGAAAGCTCCACAGACATATACTTTCTCTTTTATCAATATTTTCCTGGCTCTTTCTCCCTTTTGAAAGGAAGTGTGGGGTGGGACAGAGTGAAGAAAGAAGAGCAAGACTATGGATGAGTCATGGTGAAGGAAAGCACACAGTATTCATCCTTTTTTTGAACAGGGTAAGTGCAGTTTAAAGAGAGGAAATATGCCTCAGAGAAAGAGTTCTGAATAAAAACAAGGAAGAAAAATACCTCATATGATTTCTAAACCATCTGAAACGGGGAGGTCTTAGCAAGTCTATAATATGGTAGAAGAGCAAACAAGTGGGAGTAGAATTGACTGTTGTTAGGGGACACTTATCTACAAATTTCATCATTAACCAAGAGCTTTACTTTAATGAGGGCTTAAAAGGATGGTTACTTATTTACCATCTTCATTAAACTCTTAAGTTTGTTTATTTTTTTAGAGATTATATAGTTGGGGTTAATTTAAAAGAAATGCGCGGAGGTTGCTCTCTAAAGACTGCTTAAGAAAGAGCAGACTCTGCAGGCTTTTAACACAACAACATCCCTGAAAAACCAAACTGGAATTGAATAAGGCCTGGATAAACAAACTTCTCATTGGCCTTGCACAAAACCTATAAAAGTCAGAATTGCAGCTGGACAGAGCAGTGTCTTTTGAAGCTTAGCAGCAACATTCCTAAATCAAATCTGTAGTTCAAAGCTGTTCACACAGGGAGTGTTCAGTTTCAGAAGTGGATGACATCACCCACTGTTCAGATTTACAAAGAAACTACAAAAATTGAATCATTCAACCACTGGGATCCCATGATGAAGCAGACACTTGCAGCTAAAGCATTTCCTCATGATCATATGAAAACATTTTAAAAAAAGGAAAAAACCTGTCAGAGCACATACATATTGAAGGAAATGTAGCATAAACAAAGAGCAAAATTGAAACATTCATTGCTAAAAGCACTAGCAGAGTTTAAAGCAAAGAAAGATTGAGAAAATCCTAGGCTCTTCGGGTTGTTACTGAAATTCTCAGGGAAGGTGCATTTTGAAAAATGTTCTACCTCTAACAGGTTTATCCCTAAAACAATAAGCACCAGATTCAGCAACAAATACGAATATCCAAAATTATTCATCCTAAAACCTATTATTGAACATCTTAAGAGGAATACTTCATATCAGCAGCTCTTTAAAAAAGCTAATAAAATGCATTAAAAACATAAAGAGGGCATAAACAAGATCTTGTTTTAATAAAAAAAAATTTTAAAAAAAGGAAAAAAATAGCCCAAATTATACAATGCACACTCGGCAAATTGACATGCTTCATGTTTTCACAAGGACTAACAGAGTTTCTGTTTTAAATTTCATTTAAAATCAACAGAAAAGGGTTACCACATGCTGTGGGTAAATATACCAGTTCTGGGAGCTATTATTTTTGCTGCTGTTGTTGTCAAAAGCTTTGTTAAATAAAAAATAAAAAAGGAAAGAAAGGAGAGAGAGAGAAAACAGTGATTTCTGTAGAGCCTTGAGTGCCAGTCAAACATTAACACTATTTTCTTCGCTTTGTTTGCTTTCCTGCTTGCCTTGATTGCTTTCTCCCTTCGTTACACCCACACTGCCTGACCTCTTCTTGCTCCTGTTCTCTATACTCCCTAAATTACCTACCCATATGCACCACATTAAAACATGTTATCATCTTCTCTTCCCATTACATCCATCAGAATTGTCAACTTTGCAAATTTACTGTGAGGGTCAAATAACTAATATTTCTCTGCATGTCGCAGCTTATAGATTCATGCAATTAAGGGAGATTATCAACTTTCAACACAAAAAGTTTATGATCTTCCCATTTTCTGAGAAACAAATGGAAACTCTAAAAGCCAGAAAGTCTGGAGACAATAAAGAGATCATTAACTTCACTATTTTTTGAATCTTGTAAGTGTTACAAGCCTGTTTCACGATCTTTGAATGAAGAGGACTGACATGACTGACCCATATTTAGGTCTCTTCCTCTCCTCCAGCACAGGTGCATTCCTCATCCTGCCCCACCACCCTGCTCTTTGGACACTGGGGTCATCTTCATTTTTCTGTGCTCTTGATTTATGACTAGTGTGTCTAAGTGTTACAATGATTCAAATAATATATAAGAACATTAGACAACTCATGGCCACTGCCTTCCCTTCAGAGGACAAGGGGGAATTGCTGAGTGCACCTCCCTGCTGCTGAGAGCTGCCCACTATTTGCACCCTGCATGCTGCTGCAGGCAGAGAGTCAGGCTGAGGCACTGCCTCCTTCTCTAGAAGCACAGTCCCCATCACACACACTGCAAGCAGCCACAGCAGTGGACCATGAGGACAGGACAAGACAAGAAAGGATCCCAAAACTTGGATCTAGGGCCACCAAGGTTTAGTAAGAATCTTCTTCACAAATAAACCAAACACGAGATACACTCTGTCAACTTCTCCTCCCTTCCTGTCACACCTTCTGCACTATTTGGACTCTCTAAAGAAGTTAAAATTGCACAGTAAATGCTGCCTTCCACAGAAGGATCTCAACTAGAACTGCTGCCATCCGAGTTCCTGGCAGTGAAGAGGCTCTATTATAAAGCATTTGCAGATGTAGCTTGCATTGTCCAAGATAAAAAGCACATCTAATAAAAATGAGATAAAAAGTGCATTGATGAAGCATTCCACATAGCTGGCTCATCAGCCTGCAGGACCTCATGATCCAGCTGATATTTTTCATTTGTTGTGATTGCTGGGCACAGTCTCATGGGTACCAGGCTTGGGAAGGTGGAGAGGGCTATTGGACAGGGTTACAGTTTGGTCTCATTGGCAAAACCAGGCAGCTCACTGGATTCTGAAATAGGCTGCAAGGACAGGAGTGTGTAGTCAGCCACTGAGAGATATAAAGGACATTACACAGTAAATTTAGATACGGACCCTTTTAAAAACCATTGAACATGCTTGCTAAATGGCAGTCCCTTTCCTGTAAGTGACACCCAGGTCTGAGTAGCATCACACTGGCTCCTTCTAGAAAGTGCAGACTGACTTCCAAGCCTGCACAATGCTAAACACAAAATAATCTCCTTGCAGACTTCCCCATCAGCAGAGAAATGAGAACATGATCCATTATAAAGTAGAAGACAGAAATCTATTTGAAAAACACAAACTGATTTCGATTCTGAGCACATCACCAAAAAAGCAATAAAAACCATTTATTTCCTTCTTTTTCTCCTTGTGTAATGCTTCGAAGTTTACAGTGGTGTGAAATAGGAAATCATGCAGCAGGTATCTAAGGATAACAGCAAAAGGAGCTCTATCTCCTGCAGACATTGCACTGTTTTTCAGCTTGTTCTCTATGACATATTCTCATTTTATGCTAGTTCTAGGGAAGGTATTTAGTATCTAGCCAAATCACAGGTATTTTTTACATAGCACTGATGTTGAGTCTGTTCTAGTATATACACTGTTTACACTTGAGGGGGTTTTTGGATCTGGGAAGGCTGACACAGCCTTCTCCAATCAAAGGGCACTATCTCCTCTTACAGGAGGGCAGAATTTGTTCCTGGGTTTACAAAAGCTCCAAGGGTAGCTGGACAAGATTACTTGCAAGGATTATGCAAGGCACCACTAAAGAACTACTTCAGACA
>VZRX01010491.1:190949-362281 GCA_013398075.1 Notiomystis cincta
GGGGGGGGGGGGGGAAGAAGAAGAAAAAAAGAAGGGAAAAAAAAAACAGATCAGCAGTGAAAAATCTGTTCTCACAATGTCATGATGATCTGTAGTAGAGAGTCTTACGTGTATATCCTAAGAGCAGAAAACTACTAAGAGGAAGAGGGAATATTTCTACTTCAGATTTCTTTTTATTTAAGGATTAATTTTTCTTTTTTCCTGAGGTTAATATATAACAGTAGTACATAAAAGGTTCAGTTTCAGGGGGAAGGAAGGCGGGTGGTTTACATGTCAGGCCAAATTCAGATCCCATTACTCACATTAGCAAGCAGCTACACAAAAGACCTCAGTTACTTCAGTGGGATTAATCACAGGGTAAAGTTCCACTCAAACTGAATGAGGAACAAAATTTGCCTCTAAATTACATACAGTTAATATTTTAGAAATCCTAGATAATCTGTATAAATATACACCATCTCCAAAAGAGACAAGCTGTAGTCAAAGTTCATTGTATTTTTGCTTCAAAATGTGTATTTGATTTCCTAAGAATTCAAAATTTACCAGTCATTGCAATACTATATGAAAAGTCTGAGAACATAATCTTGAAGGCAATTAGAGATAATCTTCTATAAATCTAAGTATTTCTTTGCATTACTAGGAATGAGATATTTGGATGAAATCATTGTAAAATGATGGAGAATCTTACTTGGCTTAAAAGTTTTGAAACTCCTTTTGCATGTTCAAAATCTGGTCTTCCAAGTACAGCAGGCTCCTTATTCAGCTCTCCCCTTCCTTTCTTGTACTTAGCCTTAAAAAAAAGAGACAGGAGGGGAGGGGGAAGGGGAGAGTCGGGATATGAATCACTAATAAATTGTTTTGGTTTGTTTTATCAAGAAAAATGTAAGCATTAAAGCTAAAAAGTCTCACGTAATGGTCTGCATTGACACTACTGTTCTAATCAGCTCTGAGCGCAGCCCTTGTCAGAGTTCAGCTTCTAAACAATATAATATTTATTAATTGTAAAATACAATCTGCAGCATTCACAAAATTCAACTTTAACCAAATGCACAGCTTAAGCCAGAGAAATATTGTCCTCCTGACCAAGGCAGAATGAGTTACAGTGGCTCAGCATTTCTTATGACAGGGTCTACAGTTAACACAAGATTATTTGCAGCAGCTGAAAGTAGTCTTGAACTAAAACTAGTCTGAGGGGCAACGTTTTTCTGAGCTGTAAGGTCAAATTCCACTCTCAGTTTTACCACTGTGCTCTTGCTGGCTGCCAGTGAGGCGGCAGCGGTGTCACAGGGCGGGATTAGTCCCGCAAGGTTAATGATACGTGAGCTCTCCAGCTCAACTGCCTCCCATGCAAATTGCTGCAATTTTTTCCCACAATGCATTAGAAAAGAGCACAGATGAATCAACAATAGGTGCTTTGCAATATCACAAACTAAATTACCCATTCCCTAAAATAGGCTTCTTGCTTTACTCAGGCACTGTGAATCAGCAAGGACACGTCATAAGAACAGACTGGGAGAAATAAAAGTCCCAAAGCCACTCTAATTCTAAGAACACTTGAACAGCAATTAGTAAATTTGCATGTTGAGCATATCAATTAGTAGAAGTTCTTGGTTTTCAAAAATTCTTGAATATTGAAAGGTGAATTTCAGATCTCTTAAATCTGTCTCTCCAAATGTGTCTAATCAGTCTCACATTTAAGTATCAGTTACTTAAAATCTTGACTCAGGGCTTTCAGTATATATATTGTTTGACTTGTCTACAATAAATACTAAACTGCATCACACACTGCTGCTTCTCAAACTGCCCCTTCACCTGCCCATTAGCCAAGGTCACAGTGGAAGGGCAAAGAATTTGAGAGGGGAGTTCAGGGAAGAGACTCCCCGTGAAAGAAGCAGCATCTACACAGCTCTTGGAGGGATATTTTCCTGTTACTGCCAGCTGAAATGGGAAAAGGAAGGGGTATCCTGGGATGCCAGCTTCTCTCATACCAAGGTAAAAAAGGGTTTGGGATGTCTTCTGAAGTGCAGTATAGCATAAAAGTACATGACTTATATTGAGAATGGTTATCATGAATAAAGCTGACACAAAACCAACTTTAGCAATTTTCATGTTGTCTTTACATAAATTACCAATAATTGCAAAGATCATACTGTCAACATCTAAAAAGGAGAAACCCATAACTTTCTAGCCTACCATGTAAGATTGGCTTGTTTTGGTTATGTTTGGATTTCTTTTAAGCAAACTTCCCTAGCAGATTTGTGGGTGCAGGTTTTCTGTTCAAGACATTTGAGAATTCCATCAGCATTCTAAAAAAATCTAATCAAAATTGGAATAAAACAAATACATGTCTTAAAAAACAGAAAGAGTGTAAAAGGAGAACATACATCACTTATTATCTCTGTTATCTCAGTTGCCTTCTTTATGTCTGGTCTGTTCAGCACTTCAGTGTACCTATGAGTATCTTGCACATCCTTCTTATAGGATACCTGTCAAACAAAACACAGTTTTGTTTAAAATACACAATAAAGTTTGAAGTTTATAAATAAGCTTTGAATGACCTGTCAAATCAGACATCAAACTCAATAGAACTCCACCTAATTTATTCCAACAGAGTTCTGCTTGACAGTAAGACCCACACACAAGGTAAAAGGTTAAGGAAGAAATTCAGAAGCATAAAATACAATTTGAAAAAGAAAAGTGGTTTTTCTTAGAAGTATAGTGGAAAATGAAAGCATTTCAAAGATACAAATATTAGGTTTTATCATAAAATTTCAGAGGACTTTTTTTTTCCTATGTTGTACTCTTTTTTAATATAAACTAACCCCTGCTCTGATGCTGAGCACTGCAGCCTAGCAGATTGCAGCTACACTGAAGAGAAACTGTAATTCTGTTGTGTGAATTTCTTTCTCAGTACTAGGCAGACATGTAGCTTGTACGTAATTCGATGATACAACTCCACCTCAGCAGCCCCACACCACCACTTATTTGCTCCTTTGCACAATCATGGGAACAAGAAGGCTGAGTGTTCCAGCATGTTCAGTACAAGACTGACTCTTCCTGTTTGTGCAAAGCCACTGCCATAATGAATGGGCTCAGAAAACTTTGGCCAGATGGCTCAGCCACAGATAGGAGAGTCCAAACATTCTCCATTTAGCAAAGCAATCACGGGAGCAGCATAGACCTCAGGGACATTACAGAGCTCCACAAGTTATCCTTCTTTTCCCTCTTCAAGGTTTGTTAACCTTTTCCTGCTCTAGCACACGTGGCAATCTAAGCCAATTTCCATGTGTTGTCTTACTGAATTATTCTTAATGATATTCTGTCCCTGGTATTCAAAAGTTTCTGACAAACAGAAGTTTCAGGCAAAAGTTGGAGAACATAAAATAAATTTTAGAGGAAATAGAAAATAAAACAATAATTCCTCCTTTACTGGGAAATCTTTTACATTTTCTTTTGTTGCTCCACAAAGTTAATCAACCTCTCAAGATAGTATTTCACCAGCAAGAAAGTTCTCAGCTTGAAGTTTCTCATTACAACCTCTGCTCCTATTTCCAGGTTTCACTCTGGGTACCATGCAACAAACTAATAAACTGCAGAAGTCAATGACAAATATACTTCATAGAAATGGTATTGGAAAAAGAAAAGAAAAAAAATTTACTTTTTGGCAAATATTTTACATGCAACAGGAAAGTAATTTTGTGTCCATATGGCTTCAGCTAAGTAGACAAGCTAAACAGGCTTCACTGTTGGCTGCATGCCCACAAATAGATCTTATAATTTCTAATCTGCTGTGAGTGACACACAAGTGTAATCATTGATAAAAGAAACAAATAAATAGCCTTTATGGATACAGTCCAAATTATCACATACATACAAAACAAAAGTTGATTCTTACAGCTGGTTTAAACCACTGGAACTTTTGTTTTGGTTATGTTTAGATTTGGTCTAATTTTTAAGAAACTAGAGGTACAGAGAAGCATTTGCAATTCAGGACTTTACATGAATTTAGTTAATTATATGCTGTTCATCCTAATGACCACATGAGGTGAGGTGAAAACCACAAAGGCAGCAGAAACAGGTTTCTGAATAGCACCCTATGATCCATGTAAATTGCAAATTAAAGGCCAGCATATGTGCTCAAAATAGAAATTAGGAATGTAGTGAATTTAACATCAGAGAATCAAGAACAGTGGTGATAAAGTTGAGGAAATGTGGTCACTTATTGCTCCCAAATGACATGATCATATAGTACATGAAATAATGGATTGTGGTTAATTTCGGGGAAAGGAAGGGGGGGAGAAATAAGACAGTGACAGTCCTTTATATTTCACCATTTCCAATTATATTAGATGCAAGGCCAATTGCCATACCTTTCCCTGAGTGAATTATTATTCTTCCTGCACCTAAACCAGTATACCTATTACTTATGTCTGAGGGAAAGTCATCTAGCATTTTACAAATGTCTGCAATATATATTTGCTCCATTCTGCAGCTTGTCATACTCCAGTGAGAATAAAAATGTTATGCAGCAGAACAGTAGTTTGTCAGAGGTAGGCCAAAGAAAGAAAAAATATGTTTCCCATTTCCTGAATAACCTCAATCCCTGGATGCTGACCCTCTCCCATTGGGACACTGTGCTGGCCTCTATTACACAGCTGCTATTCTGTTCCATCTAGTGATTTTTTTTTTTAATAGTGCAATGTTAGAACAGTAAAACCAGAGCAATTCTGAGAGAGCAGGGGAACAGATGTAGACAGAGCAAAGCAACCGGCTCAGTGTGTGCACCATGGGCATCAGAAGATGGAAAGTGAAGAACCCCATGAAGAGGGAGAAGCAACAAAAGACAGGAACCAGCAAAAGCACCCAGAGAAGGAGCCATCTTTTGTCCTGAGCTGGTTCAGCCAAGAGGCTCATACCCTGACTGGAATTTCCAGGCATTACATGAAGCTCTTACTCAAGCTTCACTTCAAAGGGCTGCTCAGGCTCTATCACAAAAAAAGACACCAAAGGCTCGAGAATTGCTCCTCTTTGTGAGGACCACAGGTCTACAAAAAATTTGTTCCAGCTGGCTTTTGCATAGGAAAAGTAACTGAGATAACAATTTTAGAGCAGCAGTGAAAGACCTAGATGGAGAGTTACAGCAGACCAGTGGGAAATGCAAGCGAGAAAGAAGGAGGAACTAAAAAGGGGGAAAAAATGTACCATCTTGAGTTTTGAAGCTGAAAACAGTCAATTACACATACCAACTAAATTTAAAGTGGGTTTCTACCCAATTTGAAATTACAATAACAAGTAGTTACATTGTTGAATGTTTTTGTGAAGCAATAATTGGAACAAAACCATTTCTCATCTTTAATCCCAAATGTGATTATACAGTCTGAATTGCAACTAGTTTTTGCAATGCATGGAGAATATTCAGGGCCTGCTCATAATTAGTAGACTGATTTTAATAGGGCCAAACCTCTTATAAAATGCATAAGGTCCACTGAGGATAAACATGCTGATCTTGTTACTCCAGCAGGGTCTGGAAGACGCTTCACCTTACATGAATACCAGTGGAATGAACTTCACTGCCATAGAGTAAACAGAATTCTAACAATGCTGCAAAACATCTCAGACTATCAACAAACAGAAACTTCTACATGGTGAGCCAAGCAAATCTGGGTTTAAGGGATTCAGACTTTTCCCAAAATCTTTTATGTTCTCATTTATTCCAATACCAAAAATATTCCAAACAATACATGAAAATATTCCTAAATTTTGCACAAGCAACTATGAATACATTTTGCCCTCTTAAGGATTCAGCAAGAAGCTGGGCACACCTGTCTGCACAGGAATTTGTCTCCTACTGTTTGTCCCTGAGTAGCATTTTCTAAGAGCTGTTAAGTCCACTAACTAATGGCCTGTCAGCTGTGTCTCTGCCCTCTTTCCTCTCATCTACGCTTTGGGGTCCATCAACACTAAGAAAATGACTAGCTGGTGACAATCATCATTGGCAACAGCTTTTCTAATTCCTACTCAAATGATGTTGAAAACTGTTTTCCGGCTTGTGTAAAAGAGACAAACACATTTCTGGCCCATTACAGATTGATGCAGTCATCCTTTCCAGTAATGGGCCTTAAAATTGATTGGTCCCAATTACATCAGGAGTAAACATCATTTTCAGCACCAGTTGGAAGTAGTCCAGGGGGACCTACTGTTGACAACCACTGTCAGCAGAAAGTTAGTCAGTGAAAGGTGATTTTTCTAATGCAGATACTGAACAGAGAGCCAGGACAAGCTTGACTTTACCATGATCTGCATCAAAACAAACATTAACCTTTGGGTATGTTACTGATGGTGTTTAAGCACACTCAGTTTAAGACCTCCTGATTTGATCTTATTAGAAAGAATGTACTTTTTTTGTGTGTGTGGATTGTGACTGTGCAATATCCTGAACATGAAAAACAACTTACTCCTAAGACAATATAGACATCTTAAATATTCAAATTTATATGGTGAGTGAAACATATAAATTATCATTACTGATCTCATGTGAAGTGGAATGTGTATACATACACATCAAAAGTTTGCCCAACTGTCAGCTAACATTTTTTTTTAAGCACTGTTTTGTAGATAAGTATAAGAGAAAAGATACCAGAGCTTTAAACTCAGATGTGCAAACTGCCTTTTATTTGTCCATAGATGAGTCTACTGCAGTTTTCTTATTTGTAAAATCAAACACTGCATCCTTTTTTCACACCATGGAATGATGGGAGGAGAATCAGTAATTTTAACAAAGCAGAACATTTAAACTGCTGTACAAATATTTAACACCATTTTCCTATTCAAAATGCCCAGTGATGGGCCAGATCATGGAACAGACAAAACTGTGATGCGCAGCTTTGAGTACCTTGATCAGCTTCCACACAGACACAACATGGCAAGTGGTTCCTTTGCTTTAGAAATTTAGTTGTCATGTCATTTCACTGTTCAGCTACATCCTTCCATTCACATGATACTCAGATGCACATAAGGCAAAAGGCTGTTTTGTGACATGACATTGTTTTAAGGCCACCATCTAGTTTTGGTCCCAAGTTTGGAAACTTCCAGATGAGTTAAATAACATCAGCTAAGACAGATAAAGTAGGCTGATGGTCCCTACTTCACTCTTCTGAAAATGACTTTGTGTTCCAAAGTCACATCATTAAAATTCACTTCAAAAAACACAAACACAATTTATAGAGAAAAGTACTCTGGTTTGGATAAACACACTTCCCTTCAAGCATTGTGTACTATTTAAATTCTTTTTAAAGTATATTTCCTGTCATTTAAAAAGTCACTTTTGTTCATTTGAGAGCAATTTTCTTCAGTCTAAGTATAAAAAAGAGAAAAATTATCTTCTCATACATGATCACATTGTTCAGGAGATTTTACAGTTTCTGCCCAAACATACAGAGCACGTTAATGATATTCAAAGTGCTGTGAAGGCCTACAGCACATGACAGTTTCAAAATGTCAGCACAAATGTATGGTAAGTTGAATACAGTTTTAATTTTTAAAGGAAATTGCACATTTCACAGCGTTGAGTATAAATGTCAGCCTTATTTTAAGGCTGAGTAAATAGTCTTAAACACATCCTAATCCTATTAGATGCAAACCCTCCATGTAAAGGTTGAATTGAGTTGGCAGAGCATTGTAGGTAAACATGCATTCTGCTCCCATAGGTAAACCATACTGAATGGTGGATAAAAGAGCTTTGTCCTTTCAGCTCCCCAGTAGTTTCCCTTCTTTTTCCCTGCACTTTCAAAGCTGTGATTACACAGATAGCCTGAAATAGTTTGGAAAGACAAATGCTCCACATTTGGGATGCTCGCTGTTCCATGTTCTGACTCCAAGATGAAAAATCACACAGTTCTTAATTAAACCTGTACTTACAAACAAGAAATCCACAGCTTTTCACCATGATGCCCAAATATTACCCACAGGAGCTGTGTTGCTCTGCTGAGCAATAACTGAACTTACATAATTTGCTCCTTTAAGTGTGATAGATATTTGCCCATTGCACTGCAGCTATTCATCAGCAACTACAAAGAATCTGTTCTTAAACAGATTAAGCTAACTGGTTGGAGTTTTATGTTGGATTTGGATAGCTTATTTGATTTTTTGAAGTTTGCTCAGGCTGAAAATTATTTCCCTCATATTTTTTCATTATTTCTAACATGCTGTTAAAAGTTCTCATTTATCAAAACATCCTTCCCTCCTATGTTTTTCCCTCATTTCCTTTTTTTTTTTTTTACTTTTTTTAAGGGTGAAAGATGACACAACTGAATTTCATTTATCCTCACATCTGTAACCTGCTCTCCTTAATTCTATTAGCAGCTGATATACAGCTGTAGAAGGGAAAGAGTTTTTGAACTATCATACTAATCTTCAAACCATGATGAATTTGCTACAGAAAATCATCTCATATTCCTCCTAGTCCCACCACCTTCTCTGAGAGGGATTCACATCTCTCTTTCCAGCATTATTTCCTTTCCTGGTAGTCCACCATCATTCCTACCGCTAGGTAAATAAAACACCTCTTGCTTATGGGGAGAGACATTGCTGTTCTCAGCTCCTAGGCTCTGTCAGTGTGACAATCTGATGCTTCCAACAGCAGAAACAGACAGTGCTTGACAGGAAGAGGGAATTCTGTAATCAAGGCAGGTTGCAAATTACTGCTGGGAATTCCATTGCAGGTATTTCCCAGCAGAAGAAAAAGTTATTCTTCAAACATAATGCTTCCCTGAAGTTTTCCAGCAGCCTTTTAATCAGCAGCCAGCTGTCAAGATTCTGCACACACAGACATACATCTAGCACTGACATTTAGTTTTCAGCCTACATAGCCTAGGAGTGTTTGTTGCACTGTTAGTAGGAGAAGATAGGGTGAATTTAAGATAATTTAAAATGAACACTCAAGCTTCATTTTCTACATTGTTAGCAGCAAACAATATCCTGTTTATCTAAGAAAAAAGAGTTGTAAAATGACATGCCTACCTCAATTGATTTAAGTACCTAAAAAAGAATGGAAATGGACCATAACTTTTAAGGTTACATATCAGCTGTTCTTAAAAGCTTTGTGTACCCCTTAAAATGGCATTACTATTCTTCTCCTAAATCACAATCTTCTCCTAAAATTTGCTTTTCTCACAAGTAAGCTTTCAGAAAACCGAACACCAGCAAAAATTTTTCTTCAAAGTTGTGTCTGTATCATTCAATGCTCTGATCTAGGCAGCATTTCTGCCTCAAGCAATGGTGCATTGAGCTAGTATATGCTAGCTTGACCATGAAATCAAACATGACTTGATTCTAATAAAAAATGTAAATAGTATTATTAGGCTTTTATATCGTGAAAAGCCTTCAGAACTTCAAGAAGATAACAAGCAGCTGAAAAAAAAAAAACAACCAGCTTTCAAAATATTGCTAAGTACTTCTAATTATTTGTAAGTTATCTAAATAACACTACAAGAACAAATACTTTGGTCAAATGGTATAAACCAGTGTGGTCATCAAACTGAACTCCATGGATCAAATTCTGTAAAATAAATCATGTATCAGTCTATTAAATTCTTTAGAAAATTCTCTTGATATGTATTCATGAGATAGGAACAAACTTATTCATGTGCATAAAAGTGTGCAAGAGCAGGGCAGAAAGAGCTCTCTTGTCTCCTCGATACAGCCCCCCTGAAGAACTACCCAGGTATTGGCAGAGTAAGACACTAAAACAACACTGGTGTTCATTTAAACAAAGAACTTTATACACTTTAAAAGCACAAGTAGCTACAGATGAATTCAGAAAACCTATGCCTGCAATTTTATTTCAGTTATAGCTTTTAGTAACAGTTACTACTGATAAACAGTAACTACCATTTTCCACTGCAGTTCAGAATAAAATTCACATACTGTTACTCATAGCATATTTTATACATGCACCATGTCCTAAATTACTTCAGAGCAAATAATCTATTAAAAATACCAACTAAGGAAATATGGAAATAATCCATATCCAGTTCATTTCAGCAAGCTGTAACAGAGGTATCTACCCAAAACAAGCACACACATTTCAGATGGGGGAGTACTTACATCACTCTGGTGTTTACTGACTTCCATGGCATGTTTAACATCTGGAGGCTCCCTCATACGTGCATAGTCTGAAAATCCTTTCTCAGCATCATGTTTTTGTTTGTAGAGAACCTGAAAAGAACAACAATATAGTTTTGCAACTGACAAAAGCAGGTATAATAACATGAGCTAGGTTAAACCTAGTGGCATAGTGTACCTGTATTCAGGAAGAAACTTAATAAATAATTAAGCTCCTTAATGGAACCAGAACACTGAAATGAGAGCAGCTTCTACCCAAAACAGAGACATATGAGGCATAGTGAGCAGAGAGATTTCTCTGCATCTGTTATTGCAACAGATGTGTGAGTAGACAGAGGAAAGAAATAGTAATATACAAAACCAGAAAATTAAGCTTAACAAGGTGAGAAGACAGCCAGGGAAAAGTATAAGCAAAATCACTTTTTTTTTTTTTTNAAATGAGAGCAGCTTCTACCCAAAACAGAGACATATGAGGCATAGTGAGCAGAGAGATTTCTCTGCATCTGTTATTGCAACAGATGTGTGAGTAGACAGAGGAAAGAAATAGTAATATACAAAACCAGAAAATTAAGCTTAACAAGGTGAGAAGACAGCCAGGGAAAAGTATAAGCAAAATCACTTTTTTTTTTTTTGAATCTATCAGCTATATAATTACTCTCCATTTTCAGAAACAAAAAAAAAAAAATTTTATGCGTTTGTCATAAACAGTTTTACATTTTACACCCATAGACCAAAGTTCTATTTCTTCCACTGTTAGGAAACTACCAGTACAACAGGCATTGTGACTAGCCCCCAGGTTCACAAAGAAAAATAATATTTACATTCAATTGTCACCATGGTAAATGAAAATGGAATTGAATTGTGAATTTATAAACACCTTTACTTTTATAATAGAAATGGAACTCAATGTTGGGCATTCATCCAGCTTTCACTGTGCTGTGTTATACTTACACACACACATTCACATACTACAACTGCCTGAAAAGCTGATCTTACACTTATCCTTGTCAGAAGCTTTTAGGCTTATATTAAGGAAAATTCACCAGGTTTTGATGCCTAAAAAGTAGCAAGCATCAAGGAAATTCATTTTCTAATTGCTCTCCTGAGCAAACATTGAAATAATCCGTAAGAAAACAGCGAGTATTAAATAAGATAGAAAGCTGATTAGGAGGAGAAGGATTGACATGAAAAGCCATGACAGCAATGAAAGAATACTGTGAAAGTTTTCAGACAGAAACTCTCAACTACAGAGATTCAGACTCTTTTAGGACAGGATACTAGAACTGTGAGAAAATGCTGTATCTGTTTTTGTTTAAAGCAAGATTTCATCTGAGTTACAGAGTAGTGTGCCCAAAGCAATATGTTAGTATCAGCCCCGACTATCTCAGATTACAAAATGATATACAGGCTGAGAGATTAAGACAAGAAGGGGGGAAGGGTATTTTTGCACTGCTACTATGTGAACAAAAGCATCAAATCAGGAACCTTAAAGTGCTCCACCTCCTTATCCAGTGTAACACAATCAGCCCTCTGCAGAAACAAACACAACTGAGGGTGAAACAAAACGAGCCCACAGCTCGCCTGCACTGGTTACATCTTGCACATGGAAAAGCACATCATCTTTAACATGACTGAAGCACCACTAACAAATGATTCCCCACTAAAATGTAATTAATGTACAAACATATGACACAAAAACTCGTTTGCTAATTCTCCTTGCTTACACTGTCACTTTCAAGATGTCACTTAATGCCATTATGAACAGAAGATCCATACAGTTACTTCTAAAATCTATTCATTTACAGATATTTTATTACATTGCCATTTTGCTGGTTCAACATTTCTATTTCTCCCTTGGTGAATGGGCTACATAGCCAAGATATGAAAACATAGTAACACATCAACTCTCAGCATGAGAATTTTAACAGAAATTACAAGTATCCGCTGTCTTGGGAAAAGATGATCATTTCTTTAGCCTAATGTAGCAATATTTCACTTGCTTTAGCATCTGCTCTTCCTATCTCTTCCCACTATTTTCATTAACTCGCTGAAGTAGTCTTGGTGCAATCCCAGGCTAGGAGGGGTTCAATGGCTGTCTAGTGTAGTTTGGGACAGTTTAGTGCAGAACTATTCCCAGATTTGTAAATCGCTTCCAAGCATGTAAAAATATTTTTTTATTATTATTATTTCATCAATATGCTTAGAACCATTATTCTACAGGTTAGTGTGCATACCCTTATTTCTCAACTCATGTTGATGTTCGAGTTTTAGCTAAACTGAATTTCAAATCTGCATACGAAACTACTCTACACAGAGATCAAGCATTATAGGTCACTGACATAACCTCTACCCTGTAGTGGTGCCATTTATTAACTTGAGAAATACAAGGCAATTATTTAAGTAGGTATGACTTCAGATTGAACCAATTTGTAAGTACTCATTTTTTATTTTTTCTTCTCTCTTTTACCACCAGTGTGTCAACAGGAAGCTGCATTAAGGAAGCTTTTGTGCTCTTTTAACCTAGCTCTGACTGACCCACTGTTTCAGCATACATTAAACACTATTACATTTTTATTTTTATATTTCCCTTTAGAGTCAGTAAGATGTGCTCTGAACTTAAAATCCACAGAGTAGGATTTTGTAGGAGGAAATGTTCGAGAAGACCAATAATGTCACTTTAATCTCCATACAGAGAATTAAATTATCCAATGTATTTGTGTAAAACAGAACTATAGAATCCAGAAGAGTAATACCTGCCACCATAAAACATAAGGAAATCTTGAACATGACATTTCCTACCATAAAAAAAAAAAAAAGTAGAATTACATAAAACAATTTGGAAATGTGTAATATGATTGGAAATGATACAGTAAACAATTTTTTATTGCAGTAAAAAAAAACCCTCTGAAACTTTCTCTGGAACTTGAAAACATTGTTTAAGATTCTCTTGGCTCATCGCCTTTATAAAGAAACAGGAAATACTGTTCAACGTTGACTCTTTGAGATATTGCCCTGTGCAAAGTAGAAAATTAAACTGCCTTCAGTTTGCTTTAGATTATCCCTTTTAGATAAGAGGAAAAACAATGCAATCACTTCTTATGGCAGAAATAAAGTGATGAAAAAAGTGATGAAGTGCTTACTTTTTTTCAACATTGTTTCCCCACAAGCAATTTTAAATATCTTTATCATTGTTTGTGACACCTTATTAAAAAAAATATTGTTTTACATAAGGAAGTATACTGAATACTGATCTTCAGACAAGAAAAAGACTTGGCACAGAGCTAGCAATGATCAGAAATTTTCCTTCAGCAATGTTTTCCACAGGAATATTGCAATTTCTCCAAAAAGTTTCCATTTCCTTTCAGAAAAATCAAAATGAAGGCTCCCTGCCTAGACTGCTCTCATCAAATTTATTCTCTCATTGCAGAAAACAGGGAAATTGGTGAGAACTTTGTAGGCTGGTAAGGAGAGTGAAGTTATTCAGTGATGACAGGGATTTCTTTCTAGCTTAGCCTGGGGACAGCTATGACGGAAGTGAGAGAGGGAGGCAAACCTGGTTGTTCACTCCCAAGAAAGCCATTTAGAAGGCCATAGTCAAATTTTCTGTGAAGAGGGAAAAAAAATAATAAAAACCACCCAAGTAAGTAGGACTGTGAAGCTTCTTTTTCATTTTCCTTTAACATTTTTTCCCATAAACAGTGTTGGGATTTTTTTAGTCAGTTTTGGATAGATGTCATTCTCTGTGGCTATTTATTTCCTTCTTTCTGCCAGTTCTACATTAAAAAAAAGAGCAAACATGGGTTTCATGCAAAAGCCAGCAGGCAGTCTTGTTTCAGGCTTTCCTGAGTATCTGGAAGAGGGAATTGAGTATGATTCAATACAGCCAACATGGGGAAGAGGTTCCACAGGAAGGGAACCACATGTTTCAGGGTGCTGTACTCTCCATTACAGCCAGATCTTTATGTCAGCACTGCCACTGCTTGGCAGGACCCCTGAAGGAGATCCTGGCTCTGCTGGAAACACTGACAATTGCCACAGGAGTTGAAGAATGCAAACATGGTCAATGGTGCTGTGGCAGCCTGTTGGCTCTGGAGAGGACAGTGGAGGGCAGCTGCAGGTGGAGTATAACTGCTTCAGAAAAACAAGAAATTTCCCCTAGTTGTCTCCAAGTCCCTAAATCATGTGTGTGATTTGAAATGGTGTATCAAATTACTAAACTGGGCTAGACCTAGGCAGGCTGAAGACAAGCCTGCTGGGCAGCAGCAGCAGCACCATTTCAGGGGCAAATTTCGGACCATGGGAGAGCTCATTTGTGGGGATGCACCTGTGCAAGGAGATCCTCTGGCAGAGGCACGCCAGGCACTGCCAGCAGGCAGCAGTGGGGAGAGCCAGGGGCTCTCTTTCCTCCACACCATGATCCTCTAGTCCCAGTGCACCTGCTTGGCAGATGTGGCTGCAGATCCTGCCACGAACTTGGCACTGCAGAGCAAGAAGAGTCCTGCTTGATCTGCCCACAAAAGCATTCCAGCCCAGCATTGCATCCAAGAAGCTTTGGAAAGGGAGCCAAAGGTGTACATTTGTTCTAATGTGGGTAGGGAGAAGGACACACACTCGTGTTTTCCACCTCTCAGGAAATCAGCACCTATTTTAAAATCATCTTACTGTAACTCAGAAACAGACTGCAATCCTGTGTTTGCAGCAGCCTTTGTGGGGCAGAGCTGGTGCAATGGCCAGCTGGTGCTGTTCTCTCTCCTCCTATGGCATATCTGTAGTCTCCTTCTGGAGTGATGACCTGTAAATTCACAATCCCAGCTAGACAGATGCAGCAGAAACCCCCTCTGCCATATCCTGACCCAGCTGAAATCTGAAATCCTTGTATTAGCTACTTAGGTACCGCAGTGATAGGCACAATATGGATTAGATTTGAATACTGTGGAGAAGATTTTCACTAGAAAATCCCCTGAGATCTCTCTCAAAGTAGCATTAAATTCAGGTCCACTGCAGCAGTAACCACAAGTTGGAAAAATGTGTCAGCGTATCTTTAAGTTTTATGGTATATTATGATTTATAATGCATCTACTCCTAAGGGGATGGTATGAATTTTATGGGAAAAATTTCTGCTTAAATATAACTCACCCTAGATGCATATTTTTTTCTCTATAACTGTTGGATGATTGAAGAAAACCTTCAAAAATTACCGAATAAAAATGCCACTCTTTCTTAGAAGGGATTTTTTGATGAACCAATGGTTTCATTTTTAGTCTCAGTTATTTATTTTTTCTGCCACATCACCAATGTTAATTAACCTCATTTGTGTAAACTAATGTAGAATGTAATAATTTGGAATGAATTTGGGACTAAATCTGTGGCAAAATAGTTAACTAATGTTTTATAAATCAAGCTAATGGCTTAAAAATGTTATACAAGTTTAATTCCCAATTTATTTTTACTGTAATTCCTCTAACCACTCACTTTACAATGAAATGTCACATTAATGTCTTTTCAGCTACTGTGGTGCTTTAACTTGTCTAAGTATGTTCCTTCTCAAACGCTGAAAACTAAAATATATGTTATTATATTTGCTTAATATAGCCTTGATTAATACAATGTTTTATATCAAAACACTTCTCCATAAGCTGTCCAGAGACTTTAGTCCTTTCTTTTTTTATGAATATTTTCCTTTGTCTGAAAAAGTATCACTGCATTACAAGAATGTATACTGAGATACAATCAATATTATGGATTTAGAAGCATGTTCCCTCCATGCAATGGTTATATTAAACTATATAGAGTTGATACCTTTAAGAGAGGAGAAAGCAAAAACAAGACAACCAAGCAGTTGCTTGGTGGACAGAAAGCCATGAGCATCTATCTGATGTAATTCTCATGAGTAACAATGAAAATCTGTAACCTCATCCATATTACACATCCTTAACATTCACAATTCCACTGAGATCAGTGGAAGTAAAGGGTCACCTGCCTACTCTTAGGGTATTATATTTTGGAGCCCCTGAAGGCAACTGAACCAGAATTTACTATTTTACTGGTTGTTTTAGAAGCTTTACACTATGTTCAATATACTTGATTTCATATTTTAATTCTATAAAATTTGTTGTAAGTAGCAGTATGCAGACCATCAGAAATACATTTACTGCTACCACTAAGTGTCTTTAGAAGACATTAAAGCAGTTGTTTTTTTCCTGTGCCTTCAGCACCAAACATTTTATATAGCTAATACAACACCCAAGTGGAAATAGTTATATAAGATTCATCCATTCTATAAGGACCATGCAATGTCACTGAATTCAATAATTCCTTATTGGATTCCTGGATTTCACTGGATTGATGAATGCACTACCAGCTTTTAAATGTATATTTAATGAACATAACAAGTAAAATTGTCAACATTTTAAAAATGAGTAGTTTTTGAAGTTAAGAAGTTATGGTGATAAACTCTGGATGATAAGCTCACCCAAATAAATCAAGCAGGCAATCAAGTGTCCACTCAAATATTTTTGTTCAAAGTGTACATATTCTGACACACAATTAATCTAAAAATCATTTTTGCAATTCTAAAGTTGTACCTTGCTCTGAAGGTGCATTAATTCTTTTGCAAATACGCTGTCAATTGTGGCTGGCATCTGCTGATAAAGAGAGTTGGAAAGGTCTTTCTTAGCAGCTCCTTTATATTTCACCTAGAGGGCAGAAAAAGGTGACACATAATGCAAAAATGAAGATACAGTAAACATACTACTTATTTTTTCTACTAAGTAAAATGGCATAGACCAGAACTAGAAAAATATAATGCTGTCATTAACTTTCAAGCAAAAACATTTTCAAATAATACTTTAAGTAGATGTGTCTAATTCACAAAACAATGCAAAATATCTCCTAATTCAATTTAATAATTTTGGTGGAAGTACAAAATAAAGTAAGGTAGCTTTTCTGTACTTTTTCAGATCATTTTCAAACTCAAAAATTATTTTTCTTCTTTCTCTTTTCCCAAGTCCTGAACAATGGGAGCAAATGAGAGGCCAACCATAAATATTTCACCAACTAATCAGTAGGAGCAATTAAATGTAGCTAGAAAGGACAGAAATATTGAAGTTAGCATGTTTGCCATCATTTCTGTTTCACTTTTTAATATTACAGTCCCAATTTTAAATTACATTTTATTTATCCTGTGTTTCCTCCAGTATTCACTATTGGCAGTTCTTTACAAAGAGGTTTTACAAGAGATACCAGAAAAAGAGCTCAAAATGCATGAGGCTTTTGTTTCAGATCTAAGTTTTTCAAATTCATAAAACAATAACAGCAACACTGCTGTGGAAGTAATCATAAACATGTTTTCAATTTTACTGTCTGTCACTCATTTACTGTGAAATATACAGTTCTTCATTAGAGGCTAATTCCCCAAATGTATTATATATATAATCTCAATAATTTGCTGTAACATTTGTTGCTGTTTCCCAAAACAGAGGGCTCTTTTTCACTGCAGTGGACATGCTGTTAAGAATATCAGTGTCCAAGATTTGCAAATTCAGGTTATGGGACACTAGAGGTCAGTAATTTACAAGATAAACCATCCATCACATCATTGGCTTCAGGTAATGCTGCAATAAACAAGGCAGAGTGCTCAAAAGTGTGGTAATATCAAATCTACAGAATTAAAAATTTTAGAACACTTTTTATATCTCAAAATCTTTGATTAATAATTAGCAGCAGATTCTCTGGAATCAGATTGATTAGATAAATACTATTTATGTGCTGTATTTTTGTAGACTACAATAGTCTGTCTCATAAAGTGCAATTACAATCAGATTTACTTCCCTTGTGACATGTCACTCTTTCTCAGAAAACAGGAAGATAAATACAAGAACAGTATTCATTAGATGCATTTATATTAAAAGCCATGCAGCAAATTGTTGTATATCAGAAAGAGAATTTAGAACGTATATAAATTACATCACCTCAGACAGAGATTTTTTTTTATTTGTTACAGGGACTTTTTATTATAATCATAAAGGTAGCACAAGATATTGAGGCACCAAAAATGTAATTTTTTGAATGGCCATAGTGACAGAAAAATCACTCAGAACCAGTGATTCCTAAACAAGGCCACTCTCTCTCAGGTGAAACTTTTGCTGCTGTTCTTACCTGTGGAAAACAATCAGAGACGAAATCCTACATCACCTTGTACCCTGGGACATGAAGAGCTGGCAGTAAATGCTGCTCTGACACATTGGAAGCTGTTGATCTTTCTTTGCCACCACAGCTGTGTGTGTGTGCACATGTCACAGGTATGCAGATATACAGATATAGATAGGTATAGCCAAATATAGATATATAGATATACAGATATATAGATACATAGATATATAGATATACAGATATATAGCTATATAAATAGATATAGATGATATAGATTTAGATATAGATGATACAGATATAGGTAGATGTACATGCAAGTGCTCAGGCAACCCACAGATGGCACTGACCTAATGTCTGCCCCAGGCCCCTTGCTGAAGGAGGACAGGGATGAGAACATGGAAACATCCTCCTTGTCTCCTTCTGTTTGATATCAGGCTGTGAAATCTCCCCAGCAGGGAAGTTTTGCACAGGTGTAATTTGCAAACCTCAACACTGCAGNTGCACATGTCACAGGTATGCAGATATACAGATATAGATAGGTATAGCCAAATATAGATATATAGATATATAGATATACAGATATATAGATACATAGATATATAGATATACAGATATATAGCTATATAAATAGATATAGATGATATAGATTTAGATATAGATGATACAGATATAGGTAGATGTACATGCAAGTGCTCAGGCAACCCACAGATGGCACTGACCTAATGTCTGCCCCAGGCCCCTTGCTGAAGGAGGACAGGGATGAGAACATGGAAACATCCTCCTTGTCTCCTTCTGTTTGATATCAGGCTGTGAAATCTCCCCAGCAGGGAAGTTTTGCACAGGTGTAATTTGCAAACCTCAACACTGCAGAAAAAGTAACATTCCTTTCCTATTCCTCAGTTTATCCACACAAAAAATGGGACAGCTAGGACTGGTTCGGAACCATTAATGAAGTAAGTTCAAATCCCAAAATAAAAGTGTCATGTAATCTCAAATTATTACTATTATTCACATTACAGTATACACTAATTACAGCCTTTTAAGTCACTTCAGCTTTAAACCGAATTGTTACTTGAAATAAGTCATCCTTCCCCTGCTAAAAATCACAGTATTCAACTGAAAGAGTTTTTAGGAAGGATAAGAAGCCAAGAAAATTCTTCAGTCTTTCAGATCTTACCTCAGAAATAAAAGCACCAAGGCTTTTCACATGTTTTAGCTGCGGGGTGTCAGGTACAAATATGCACTTGCCTTTAGATTTTTTAAACTCTTCTTTATAGTGTACCTACAAAGAGGAGAAAAAGAAGTTTAATTGTTCTTAAAAACACACACACACGGAAAAGTAAACATTGGTTATTTTTATTTATATTTTTATAATTATTTCTGTATTATTTTATTCATGGATACTATGCTGGGAGGCTTGCAAATACCTCCGGCTGGATCAAATTAAACCATAAAGGGAAGCTACCAGTTCTCACGCACATTACCAGGGCTATGTAAAAGTCACAGAACTCTTTAATAACACAGATGAAAAAGACAGGATTTTTTCTCTACATCTAGAGCACATTTTCACTACTGTTGTAGATGTTTTAGTATCTCTAAAGAAAGAAGAATCGAGTAATTGATCTCCTTGATCCTTGATCTCAAAGATAAAAATTGTTTAACTTCTAACACAGACCTAGCAAGCACAGAATCTGTATAACATCATCAAATGCCCCTTTATGAATCCAAGAGTTACATGAATAAATTCAGGAGGCCACTGCCAAACCATTGCCTACAAAGGACCCAACAGTCATGCCATTCAGGTAATAACAGAATTTCTTTAATACCAAACAAATTTTAAATTGAGGCATTTTTCAAAATGTGTATGCACAAAGGAAACCATTTTTGGGAAAAAAAAAAAAAAAACACCAGAACATTATGACATATTTAAAAAAAAGAAAAGAATAAAAATTATTTTTTTAAACAACTAACCTTCTTACAATGGGGCAAACAGTGTAGGCAGGTACAACAATCACATGAGTGTAGCTGAAGTCAGTTATTTTTTGTTTTAGTGAGACTGCAAGAAGGGTAAAATCTATGGCCATGGTTAACATGTAGGAACATTCATTATATAAGAACTGCATGAAGAAAGATGGTGAATTATGATGAGATGGACTAAATAAGGTTTAAAGACAGACACTTTACATGGATAGCCTTAGATGTTTTCAGTGACATTTCTTTCTTTGTACAGAGAATTGTTTAGATCAATGCAAATTGAATTATTTAGTACTAAGCTTTCATGGTTATTATCTGCTACCATTTCTCTAACCTCATTTTCACATTCTGCATAACAGCAGCTTGAATTTATGCACTCTAGACTTGCTGACAAGCACTGACAGAAGCAATATGATCTGCATCTGAGCATTACAGAAATATGCAGCCTTAATATCCTCTTTCTCTGAATCCTTAATGGATATCACAAGTTCTAGTCTACGCTCCTCTACAGGGACTTGGAAAACTTACAAGGATGGCAGCTTACACAGAATCAGCTCCTGTGCTTTCTAAGGCAAACTTTGTGTCCACTGAAAAATGGATTAGATAATGCCAAATTCATCTCAAACCCATGACTACTTAATCCTCACAGGAAATAATTTTGGATGATATTGAGCTCATTCAGATTTGAACAACTGAAAGAATTTACACGTCACTTCCAAATCACATCATTGCTTTTGTGGATTACAGTCTATTCCTAAAAAACCCTTTCAGTGAACAATAGGTGCAACATTATTGTGTCAGGACTTTACTGCAGGAAGTCACAAAGACAATGGTTCTTGCAAACTGTGTGTGACACCACCCTCCCAAGTAATCACAGAGCTAACACACAAAAAAGGCAATTTTATGATAAACATGAACAGGCACTTACTGTTCAACCTGCACACATGCATGGGAAGACAGAGCTGTCTACTGGGTGGGTTTGATGGCATTCCCAGTAGAAACTCCTGTAAAGCTGTGACTCTGGCACAGGAGACAGAGTCTTGCTGCTCACAACTTAGATCACCCACAGGTATCTGAAAGCTGACTGTAATTATATCCATTTTAATTACAGAGCAAAAATCAAACACGAAAACTTCCTAAGGTATCTCTTGATTGGGGGGAATGACAGAACATGACTAGAAGAAGCAAAACTGTTCTGCTGTAGAAGTCATGCTTTCAAAAGAATTGAAAGCAGTAAATGACTAATGCCACCTCCTTGATCCTTTATTATTCACATTTATTACAGTAACCCATAGAAGCCAAAAAATCCACACTGACTCAAATGGGCAATTTAGAGAGAATATATAACAAAATGTTTGGTCAAACTCTGATCCAACAAACTCCATTCTGCTACAGTATTGTTCACATTGCTTGGAATCAGAAAGATGGAAGATGAAATGGGACAAGTATAATGAAGTCATGACATCTGCAGTTAAAAAACATATTTAGTGTAAAGGATGCAAGGAAGAGGTTCAAGAGGTTGACTGTGATCAAACATAAACAATGGCTGGAAAGAATAGGCAGAGAAGCTAATATTCCTCTCCAAAGTCTGTAATTAAAAATTCAGATATCTGAAATATTGAATAGGAAATCTTGCCTGCAAGGGGCTTACCCCTCACCACAAAATATGCTGTTTAAGTTGAGCAGATCTGGTATGCCTTGTGAAAAAAAACAAATAGGAAAAATTTGCAAATGATGGCCTGGAGCTACTGCTCTTTCAATATGCTTCTGAAGTTCAATACCTCACTAAAGGCCCAATTTTTCATAGTTCCCTCCAGATCCTTTTCTTCTCCTTGACTCATCATAAAACTAACTCTGACCGCAGCACAACTACCCAGTGAAGTGGATTAAAATTCCTAGACAACCACCAAAACAGTAAGCTTCAAGCTGCATTTTTTTCGTAATGGATATTATATGGAAAGATCAACTTTCTAAAACAAGGGCATCCAACCTTTAAGCTGAAGCTTCCTGGTTCACCAGGAAAATTCATCTCGCCTGTGGCCTGTTCCATCAGCCTTTTTCAGGGGGAAACACGGAAGGGAGACAGTGGGCTAAAGGAAACACTCCAGTGGTGACAGCATTATCCAAGCAGCCATCATTCCTTTTATTCAGGGACACATGCTCATCTAACTTTAATATGAATATACTCAAAAAATTACTCTTAATAATTTTAACATCAATGGTGTAACCATGTCAACAGTCACCATGCCAAGATCCATCACAGAACAGTCATATCTAAAATACCCATATATGTTTAGAAAAACAAAAAAAAAGTCTGAACCTTCTTATCTAGCTTTTATTTTAGAACAAAAGGGAACCTCTTTCCACTAAGGATTCACTTTCCAACCCTGCATTTCTGAACTTGTAATCTCTCAAAAGGCTAAGGACTGGGTCAGACCACAGATCCATCTAATAAAGAATTCTTTCTCTGTGGCCACAGGAACCTAGAGAAAAGCAGAACCAAATGACAGGCATGCAGTATTACTACTAAAATACATAGTATTTTAATCTCCAACAATTTCAAACTCAAGGTCTCTAGAGTGAGAGGCTGTGACTAGTAATGGTGAGTCCAGGGGAACAGCTGCAACCAGAATTAGGTAGTCAACACCCTGTTAGTTTGGCACAGTGTTTCCACTCTTGGCTCTAGGTCTTTTTGGACATTGCTTTATAACAGAGACTTCCTAAAGTAAAGTTGGACTCTGTGCAAGGACAGATAAATGGCAAGCAGTTCTATTTTTTGCTTTAGAGGATAACAAGTGCTGGTAGCACTCATTACCAAAATTTAGCAGAATCTTCAGAAAGCTGTGTCTGCCATTCTACCAAAAAGGATTATGATAGTTTGGTCAATTACCTTCTATAATTGTTCCCATCTCTGCTTATAACAGTACTGACAACATCACACAACATAATCAAAACAGAGAAGAGATGAAAATACACTACAAGCAAATGGATGAGCTCAATTTCAATGTGGAAGAGAAAAGGCATGGAGAGGAAGGCAATTCATATAAATCAAACACACATGACAGTTTTGAAAACATCTGTGGAATAAAATTTCATAATAGAGGGAGATTAAATGGAATGACTGTCGAGAGAAACAATCCAGGGGGTATCACAGCCACAGAACAAACATCTGCCAACCTCAAATGAACACGGGGATTTTCTCAAGAAGCGGAGCACATAAACACTCCACAACTTTCCCTACGTACAGCTCAAGGCTGGCAATTACAGACACACCAAGGGCTGCCAGTGGAACACTTCTTCAAAACCATAGTGCCAAATTAAAGTCAGCCTGCAAAGAATGCAGGGCAAGCGTAATACAACCCCCGTATCTCAGGCATGTGCACTCCTGGCTCTGCATTCTGGTGGAGGAGTTGTGCTGACAGCTCCACCATCAGAAAAGGACAATCACCCAGTCTCGTGGGCAGCAAGGACACAGGCTGCTCCTCCAAGGTCATCTGAGGGACAAACTGCAAGCACCAGAAAACCACGGTACAAATAAAATATACAAGTGTCTGTCAGTCGTAAATCCACACAAACAGTAGTATGTGCAAAGGTTCATGTGAAAAAGGAAAAGGAATATATGAAAAGTTCTGAATGTCAGCAAGTCAAAAACTGAAGTTAAGAATGCAAACTCCTTGCAATTTATTGGCCACCACAACGAAATGTGCAGGGTGAGGAATTTATACCCAGGCACAAAGGACTTGACTGGTCATAAGAAATTCCATTATAGCAAAAATTCTGGGAAACAAAATTCATATTCTATGCATATTCCAGTCAAGCCAATGAAGAAAAACCTACTGATTTCACCAGGGGCTGAATAAGGCCTCAAAGCTAGATGTTATTTTTAAACACAGAGCCTCTTTTTTGAAATTAGATTGGTCTGGACCATTATCTATTGTTCTTGCTTTGAAAGCATTAATAACACTTTGCCATTATGCCTGACATATCTCAAGGAAAATCTAACACACTTGCAGGCTAAACGCATCACAAGTTTTCAGCAAGAGCCCACATCCCTGAGCCATTATAATCTGTAGAAGCCTGGCTTGACTCAGCTATCCACCTTAGCTCTCAAGCCCCTACAGAAAAACCAAGAAAATACAGCCAGTCCATTTATCCATTAATTAAGAGCCACAGACAACATTAGTCCTAATGGGTACATGGCAGAATAATAATTCCTTTTCAATTAAAGAAAGATTCTTCAGCATTTTTCAGGAAGTTTTTGTCTTTAGGAACAGTGACCGTGTTTAGAAAGAAACTGCATGGATGTAATAAACATGTATTGGGTCATGTAAGTGCTTCAGGTCCATTTTCATTTTTGCCTTTACATGAGTTGGCAGGCACTTAACACACCATATGCCCTTTTTTCCCAAAGAAAGCATGCATATGTCTATCAGTAAAAATATTACTAATCTCTACTACTTCCTAAAGTAGGTTGAGTTTACAAGGGAGCCATCTTGGTAGCTTCTCTTAAGGATCTATCCAATTTTCTGTGAAAATTGAAGTAGATGGTCAATGGACAAGAGGCAAAAGGAAACTTTGACCTTGTCAAGTCACATGTTCAAGCCAGCACTGTAACACTTTACACATCCCAGACACTGTTCTTCTGTCTTAACTGTTTTTTTCTGATATACAACCACTAAAAATTTATACCTAAAATGTAGATTCTGTATGTTCTATTCCCATTAAATCAACAACTTGAACCTAAATATCAGATTACAACACAACACGAACCAGACACCATTTTTCGGTTTCTTTAAAACATTTGTTGAAGCAAGTCACTCTCTCCTCAGAAAGGTCTCCTCTCCTGCCAACCAGGTTTCTCACAGGAGAAATTCCACTCTTTATACCCATGTATATGAAGAGACAAAGCTACTTTTCAGACACACTGCCCCAGAGGGAAACAAACAAAAATAAATTTCCTTCAAGGCAAATCTGATGCTGTTACATTGAAGCAATCAGATCTACTTCAATTTAAAATGTCTTGGAACTGGTCTTTGATGCTTATATAATGTTTATATAACTGATCCACAGTTTTGAAAATCTATAGTAACTGAATGAAGAATTAGCTAGCTAAATAATTTTTAAAGATATTCTAGCATTTCAGTGGATTTGTCCTATAAGCATAGTCAATAACAATATGCTGAGCAGTTTCGGGCAGATATCAGCACAGAACAAAGATTACACTCAAAATTCATCTTTTAATTTTAACCTCCCTCCTTATAGCTATGTATACTGGAACCCAGTTTTATTCAAACCAATTAAACTGCATTGGATCAGGCTACAAGCAGAAAAAACAGCACATTTTCCTGATGAAAGCAGCCAAGGTGTTCTCATGGCAGACACCTTCTGCCTAAGACTCACATTTTGAAACTTTCCTTTCTAGGGCCTATGCTTCGTGCCATCCAAGTGCTCTGAAAAGCTCATTCTTCTGTGGCTGATAAATAACAGTACCAGAGTAATCTGTGCTTTACTATTATTTTGTGTGCTTTTATTATTTGAGCCTTGGATGGGCACGTGCTACACTGTACATATTTGAGAAAATATGTAGGACAAATATAAATGCATCTGATAAAAGAAGTGCAAATATGAAGATGCAAATAGTCACCATCACTTACATCACTTATTAATTCACTGCACTTTCGGGCCAGTTCCATATTTCTGTCCTCAATAACAGGCTTGAGGAAGATCTGAAAGAGAAAGGTAATAATTCCAGCTTTATTGTCCTAAAGACTAAAAACAGAAGGAAATAAGTACTTTGCAAAACTATTGGGGTTTAACTCACCTTTTCTTCTTCTTCCCAATCCTCATTTTCATCCTCCCTGAGATCCTGAATGACAGACACTCGCATTTTAATACTTTGCAGGAAACAATGAAAACTCTTAAAAGGTTCAGTGCTGCAGGAAACAGCTCAGACCCTCCAGCATGCCTGGAATCAATGCTCCATTTGTGTCCCTCACTGCACTTAACCCTACCACGGCTCCTTCCTTATTTAGGCAGCACTTGACAGTCTTTATCTGAACAATTCAGAGTGAGTGAACTGAAAGGCATTGCAGATGGCCTTGCTGGCTATCACTCACAGCAAAGCTAATGCTTTCTTACTGATAAAATATAATTAAATGACCTATCCCCAGCAACCATTTTTAAAATTACTATGAACACAATTAAAATACTGTGATGCAGTTCATTTGTAACATAAGCAATTTAGTAAAATTAACAGGATTAAAAGGATTGACTCTAACTTTATAGGAAAACTGCCCAATTCTAAGATTTCAGGCATCAGTGACTCAAAAATCAGCTATCACAAAACTCTACTTTACTGGCTCAATAATAATGCTTCTTGTTTAAAAAAGCACACTATTCTCATTTTTCTCATTTTTTAGTAGATGTAACTGCTAGTATATTTTTTCAGAATTACCTCTTTTCCACAAAGCTTATAGAATTCCTTAAATGCTTTCCATATCATTTCAGCTGCAGGTTAAACCTGGGCATACATAGGTACAGACAAGTTTGTATTACAAGTATACATGGCTATGTATTCACACAAACAAGTATATTCCTTCACTGTTAGAAATTGTCATGGTCTGTGGTCTAAAAACCAACCTTTTTCAGTAGGAAGTCACTGACTCCAGATGCAATCAAAGTAAAATATATCCTTATGTCAGTGGGTGCAGCGTCAGTGTTTACTTCTGTAAAACAAGCAAGAAGACATTACAAGACCAATTGGAGGAACCAGTATTTTAATATCATTTTTCTTTCTAAACTGTAGCTTGTATATTTCTCATTTTTTAGAGGTCATGATTTTGAACTTCATCTAGCAAAGTCATTCACCACTACACAGCTTTGCAATCAGGCAAAGATATGAGGAATGCATGCTCTTAAACTCTTTAAAGAATTTTAAGTACATGTGCCCAAAAACAATGTCCTTAGAGTTTATTCAAAAACACAGATTTCCTTTGAAAAATAAACATTCCAAAGACGAGAAAAAATACTGCATTTGATTTAGTTAAGGTCTAATAATTTGAAAAATTAAATATTAAGAACAAAGGCAGGAACTGCTTTGAGCCTCAACCAAGAAAGAGAACTCTTTATACATTAATAGTACAGAAAGCTTCAAGACTTTCCATTCCACTCTCAAATATAAGCTCCTAAAGTTCAGGTTTGGATTGGCATTGCTGAAGTTCTGATTTAAACCTAGAAGTCTAGTTTGCATAAGTGAGAATTACCTGTGATATATGCTGACTGCTTTTGGAGTTCAGGGTGCTTTATCCTGGTGGAAACAAATGGTTTAGTCTTATGAGCATTCACAGTAACAAGTCTTTTTTGAAGATTATGGCTACAGCAAATATATTCCTAAACAGACTCATGCATGATTTTAAGGACCACGTGGTAAGGAGACAGCACCTATAAAGTGTCAGACAGAAATGCAGCACTGAGGCTTCACTTTGTGATTTTTGTGATAATATTGTCAATACTATATTCTTTCCGTGCAGTTAATTTCCTTTTCCTTCCCACATTTAATAAATTTTTTAAGTGGAGACATTGAAAAATACTTAAGAGCATATAGAACAGTTATTAGCAACCACAAATCTTGCTGAACATGGGGAAATCTTTTGCTATTTTTTGCACTGGAAAGAAAATATGGTTGAAATTACAATACCAAAACTGTGTTTGGGGGCGAAAGGGAAATGTTTGGCTCTTTAACATGCTTTTAACATTATATCTGGTGGATTTTCAGCAGCTGGAAAGACCAAAACTTATATATTAATTCTGGTTTTCTTGTAATGGATTCTGTGTAATCAAAATCTGCAAGATCACTTTTGCTCAGCTGTGAAGTGATCAGGCAGTTGGACTAAACAGCCACTGGAAGTCCCTTCCAACTGAGCTATTCTGCTCCATTCCATTCTATTTTATTCTACTATCTCTAACCACTTTGATACAATTAGTTTTTTCACGTTTTTGCATGATCTGAGTCAAGCATAACTACGCATTCAAATACCCTGTTTCCCATGTAACTTCCATAATATAAGGATTACAAGACAGCTGCTATAACTCATCATATTAAAGGAAAATATAATATTATGTACAAAGGCAGTAAGGGGAAAAAAAATCACAGAATCAACTAACCATACACAAGTTATTCAAAATTCCACTTTTCACATAACAGATGCAGCAAGATACTGTATGACACAGAAACCGGTCTCACTTTTTTTCACTCTCCTCAAAACACTGAATACTATCAGAAAACATTCACTGTGCAATAAAGGAAGCCTGCAAATTTAATATATCCAGATGCAATTCAGGGAAGAATTCATTAGGACCATTTAAGAGTTGCATGGTTTAGAAGTGCACTATGATTCCATTAGCAGCCTGCAAGCCAAGAAGAATCATAGAAAGGCTTGGGTAGGAAGGGACTTTAAAGATAATCCAGTTCCAACCCCCCTGCCATGGGCAAAGGTGCCACCCACTAGATCAGACTGCTCAGGGCTCCATCCTTGTTCAAGTGGCCTTGAACCCTCACAGGCATGGGAAAGAAGTTTTAGCTACTTCTATAGAAGGCAATAAATAATCTAGAATCAGCAGGAATGTTTGGCATTGCAAATGTTTGTGTTCATTTTCAATATTTTTAAAAGTACTATAAAAGCACTAAATCTAATCTGAATAAAGACCTAGTTAAAATGCTGAGCTTTTCATCCCCAAAACAATTATGGGCGATGTTGTATTAAAGATTACTTTTCACCTACAAAACCTGCAATTTTACCAAAACCTTCAAACTGACACTTCTGAATAATTTTCTGCTACATATAATGGAATAATCCATAGTCTTTTGTTCTGGCATGAAACAGCACAGATCAAGCAAAATCCAATTGTACAGAATTTTAAGAAAACACTGTAATGGAATGCCAAGATGTGTATCCACAATATTTATACGCACACAGGGCATGGCAAAATTAGAATTTCTTATTGCTTTATAGATACCTTAAAATGTGTACAAAAGAGGGAAATGGGTTCTTCAGGGAAACACTCAACATGAACTAACTCAAATTTTGTAAGAAAATGCTGCATAACTCCACATTTCTACTTCCACACACCTGCAAGGACATTTCACATCTCAGTTCAGATTTAGCCTAGATTGTTTACAGAAGCACTGTACCTGCAATACACAACCTTTGCTTATGCTATGAAAGGAGATGTTTCAGTCTCCCAACACTTAGAGCCATCATTCCATGTGCCAGTGTACTATTTTTTTACAATGATAGTACAACAAGCACTTGATGTAAACACATGTCTGCTGAGGAGGCAGAAGAGGAAGAAATGTGGGGCACAAATGAGCCCAATACCCCACGAGTACGAGCTGGCCCAGGGTGTGAATAGTTCAGGTGCCCAGCTGGGCAGATCTCCCACTTGGATCACACACAGCTGAGCCCACACCTGGCCAAAGCCCCACCACCTCCTTGTCCCTCTATCAGTCTTTCAAGAAATACATCTGGGAATTGTTAGCCCAGAAAGTTAAAAGGATTCATCTCGTTTTGGCCCTGCTACACAGAACAGTTTAGCAGTGATTCTCAGTTCTGTCCCTGAACAAACAACACCTCTGGACTTCTTTGGCATTATCCCTGAAAGCCTTCTGATAGATGCCCTATCTGTATGTACTGCTGGGCTGAAAGGACTAGTCTACCACTTCACAGAACAGCAGAACCTGGGTTTGTCCTGGTAAAGACACCAGAAACCTCGCAATCTCAAACTTAGTTAATGCAGAGCTCCTCAAGGGGTACTTGAACACAGGCTGCAAATGAAGGACCAAGGTATTTCAGCTGGAAATCTACACAGCACTATACTGAGATGTAGACACACTAGGAATATACTCCTTTCATTTCTGGGCTGGAAACCTAACAAGACCAGAGGTAAAGGTAGTGCTTTAGCTATCCTATTTTCAATTAGTTAAAAATCAACCCACAGACATCCCTGAAATTAAAATGTTCTTTTCTGTTCTACTGGACAGACACAGACATCACTGAAATAACTACAATTAATCCAATACAACACAGGTTTTATTTCAAAAAGCACACAAGGCATTTTTAAGTGCTGAGACTCAATCACTTCTCATTTCTAGAAATACTCAGACTGGAAGTTCCTAGCAGCCCTGCATAAGGAAGTTCATAGTTAGGCTATCAGTACTACAATCACAAACAGAAAAATGCAAGGAATCCCAGACTGCCAGATTTAAACTCCCTGAACATGAAATACCAATTCACATTAACTAGAGAAATTCAAGAGATGACTCTATTTGGTGATAAAACTTATCCATGAGTTTGTATCTATCAGATCATTAACATTTTACTCATCAGCAGCACTTCAAAACCTACAAATACCTCAAAAGCTAAGATTTTCATTCAATAAAAGTTATTTTATTTAATGTTTTGGTAAAGCAGAGAGTGGCAATGATATTTTTAAGGACAAATACAAATGAGATATTAGAATTCTGAATCCCAGAAAACCTAATGAATTTTCAATGTCTAATAAATACAGAAACACAGACATTGTTTGTAAACTCACACTCTCAGACATTATCTAGCCCAAGTGGATTTTGATGTCAGAGCATTTCAGATGTCTGTATGGTACACAACTAGTTTCACATAATAATACCCAATCTAATCTAGATACCAGAAGCCATGTAACCTGAGTTAATAAACACCCACACAACTCATTATCCTGAAAAATTAACTCATTCAGAAGGGAGAGTACCAGGGCACAAGATTGTGCAATGCAGATGTAGCCTTACCTGTGATGAGAAACAATACATTAAAATAAACCAAAATAAGCCATTAAAATAACCCCAAAATCTCCACTTCATTTTTCTACCAATATTTGTAATTGCCTGCTATGTTCACACAACTTTTTAAGCCTCGAAACAATTTTCTAGATACACAGTTCTATCTATATTTTCCTAGGTTTTCATTTATCAAGAAATTAAATCCTCAGCAATGAAGGAATCTGATATTTCCACCCCCTCCATATTTTCAGTTTAACCAGAAGCCTGAAAATCTACCCCTCCTACAGCTCCTTTTGCAAGCTGATGGATCAGGAGCTGAGGTGCAACTCTTTAATCCCCTCCACCTGCCTGCTGTGGCATTGCCCTTTCTGGTTCCCTTACTCAAGTGCTCACCTGAGTGTGGCAGTTCACCAGAGCCAACAGCTCTGGGTCACAGCAGGTGAGCTCTTCAGCACTCCCAAATCTCTAAAGCACATTCCCACAACACAGTCAGGATGTGTTTTCCTATTACCCACAAAATGGGAAGCCCCAATGCTCCCATGTGCTGGGTTACTGGGTAAGGTATCCATAAAGGCAAAATCCCCTTCAGCAGAAGGGGGAGTTACAGCTTTTCTCTTCATGCGTAAAAGTTTGGATAAAAGATCCAAGTTCTCCATTCACTAAATTTTCGTTTTATCCAAAACTAAATCCTATGAAAGAAAGAGACAGGAATACATAAAGTTTGGAAAATTTATTTTTCTATAAATCACAGCTAAAATCTTTAATGATTGTAGGTGAAAGGTATGAAGCCAGTAATAAACAAGCTTCATTTTGCCTCAATAAATCATAAAAAGCTAAGTATATCTCCTCCCATGACCATTCATATACTTACTGTATACTTACTAGCTTAGTGTAACCTGAAATAATAGAAAATATGCATTTATCTTATAAACAGATTCTTAGTTCTTAGCCATATAGATTGGGCATGTTTACTTGCCAGGAATTTTTCTTGTGGCATTACTTTGAATTCAACTGGCTGAACTGACAGAACCTCCTGGAGCAGGAAGAGAAAATTGCACATTTCCTATAAATTTAATTTTCAACCTATAACCCCCACTTAATGAATGCATTTTTCTAGAGACCAAAGCCACAGTGGTTTATTTTACTTGTATTTGAGTTTTTTCTTCTTCATATTTCTGTACTTGTATTTTAGTTGTCCTGATACTGTAACTCTGTGGACAGAACGATACCAACACTGTAAGTAACACACATTTTTAAAACAACCTTTAAAACTTTACTCTTCTGGGACACTTCATGTTACTGTGATTCTCAAATAAGTTAAATATGCATCAAATTGCTACAGACAGCTAACTCTAGAACAAAACCTATGTTCTTCATTGACAGTTATTTAAAAAATTATCTTTAAAACTGCAGAATAGTCTTCAGAAAACTCCCCAAAAGATGAAATCAAACAAGCCAGGATGAGAAAAGAAATTTAATTAATACTTTTGAGGTAATGGAAGTCACTTGTTCAGTGATGAAAAATGTATTTAAGTAGCTTCATTTTTTTTCAAAAAAAGAAGTAATTTCAAGTCATAAATAACTGATGCAGAAGGTATATTTTTAAGTAACTCCAGACACTAAAAGACAAAAATAAATCTTTACTTATGCAAAACATACAACATTTTTATTGTGCTTTAAATTACTGGTTCCTAAATCTCATTTGGAGAAAAAAAAGAAAACCATTTTAAAAAATTTACCTTTTTCTACTTCATAATTTTGTGCCCATCATGAGATTTTAAAAGAAAACAAGTTACACACACTGTGTTCAGGAGTACTTAAATCTGGATTGCCACAGTGAAGCTTCTCTTTCAGCCCACTGCTCCATGCACGAGAGGTTAAGGCAATGATACTACAATGATAGTACAAGAGCTGTATCCCTTCACAAGCACTGTATTTGAAAGCAAAGCACATCATACATAAAATCCACATTCAGAAAAGATCCATGGTTTTCAAGACAGAGTTTATAAAGACTGATGGATAGCTCATTCTTCCCAAAGAAGCTGCTGTCAAAATAGTCTACTTCAATAGAGTGAATATTAATTTTTAAGTGGTTATAATAGGCTACAATGGATTAGGAAATAGAACTGTTAATATCCCTGTATTGAAAAGAACCTTTTAACAGAGAACCCTGTACTGTGGGGTCTCTGGACAGCCTAATCCTGTAATTGTGTTCATGGCTGTAATTGAGGAAAGCAACTTACAAGTTCTTAAGTATTGACTACAATGTTGAAGAAAATACACTAAAAATACAATAGCTGGCAATAGTAAGTCACAGGAATATTAGATCCTTATGTACAGTCTGTTTAACAATGATATACACAAGTTTCCATGACAACAGTGACAAGATGATAAAAACATCTTCCATCATTCCCTGAAAAATACTTTTCTGCTTATATCACTGATGAAGTAGCAAGTACCTAACTCAGAAATGTCGAGTTGCATTTAGTAATGTATTTTTATATTCAAAGAAATGCAGATCACCTTTTTAAAGGATTTAATTAAATATCTGAAACAGATTAAAATTATTTATTATCTGATTTTTTTAGTCTTTTAAAACAGGTTACATCAAACTTATGTTTTACTTTAGTCACAGTCCATAGTTTAGCTGCAAAATTTCAGCTTAAAAATTTTTTACCCCTAGGGAAATCTCTTTTGCATGAAGCAAATAAAAGCTGATCTAGCACTTTCCAAATAAACAATGAAGATTTTAGCAGAAGAATGTATTATTTTTAAATTGGTTTAATTTTGCTCCATCATTCACAAAAAAATCCCAAGAAAAATTACGTACAGCAACTATTTTTTATCAGTTACTTAATTTGCTTTTGCATTTTGCATTATCTTACTTCTAGTCTTAATAAAACTGGAATTTCTTGCTTCAGCTACTTTTTAGTCACTTCTGTGACCTGGTTACTCTTGAAACAAGAGTACTCTTGAAACAATGACAACAGTGGAATTTAAACTTGGGAGTTATCTCCACACTGATACTTCTAGGTGAACATACTTCTCAATCTATTAAGAACATTCATAATACTTATTACAATGTCAGTTCTCCTATTTTACTGTAGGCAAATAGTTCCTGTAAATAAATAATAAAAATTTAGGCCTACAATGCTCTTCATATAACACAGTGTGTATCTAAATTACCACTTAAAAAAGCACATTGAATTCCAATTCCTCAAATCAAAGAAGGCTATTGCCTGCACTATGTGAAACCCCACAGTAAGCACCTCCTGAGAGGAGAAAGGCAAAAGAAATAATATAGCAATGTTTTGTACACTACAAATTATCCAAAAATACTATCTTTGGATTTGATTGCTTGTTGATGTTAAAAATGTTAAAGAGTAATAAATACTTTTAATTCGTACAGCTTCCTGTGGATAAGATTTAAAGAATTTTATAACTAGAGGGATAAAGCTTTTGATTGAATATACAGACATGGAGCAAGCCAAGTTCTCTCCCTGTCCTCAGGCATTTGAGGACTAGGCTGGAGTCAGGCTTAAGTAAGAACAGCCATGGATATCTAAGCCTGCCCAAAAACCTGCTCCTGATCATGCTGCTGATTCACGGCCAATTGACAATCATGGTACAAACAGAGGTTTGAGAGGTGCAGCAGACTTGATTTGGGGAACAAACTGTCTTAAGCCTCCTTTGAACATCTGGAATTTTGTGAAGAGGATAAATAGCTACTAACTGGGGTGCTCCTTGCTGTATACCTGAAGATATATGATGATTCTATCCTTCTGTTTTACAAGGTGGAGAACAGGGAGCCACAAAGCAAAGCAACATCTCCACAGTCAGAAAGGAAGCCTGCAATCAATCAAGATTTTTTGACTCCCAGCCCTACAGTTTTAATGCTGATACCGTAGAGCTTCTCAACAGGATTTTTCCTGGCTCTTTTTCAGTGATATTTCTGTTAAGTCATTTCCAGCATAAATTAACTCTTAACTTATAATACTCTATTCATAGTGGAGATTGAGGGATTTTTCTGGAACATCTTGCTATCTGCTAAATAAATTTTAGTGTTCCTATAACCTAGAAAATAAGAAAGGAAAATGTGGAAGATCAGAACACAGAGTAGTTCTTTACTTTAGAACCTTAAACTAAATTACAGTTAGTAAGTGATTGGGTTAATGTGCAAAATAGAGTTAGAATAACAGTGCAGTTATTTGTTATGCAAATTAATTTCAATGTCTGTTCAGTTATCAGTAGTAACTATTCAGCATGAAAAAAGCAAGATAACCTCGCTGAAATTTTGCATACAGAGAGAAAATACCATGTCCTTTCCTGGTCATCTGATGTCTAAGTTAAAGTTATATGAAGATGTTTTTATGTTGAATTCAAAAGAATAGGTGATATTAAAAAGTTATTTTCAAGTCTAGTTAGGTAAGTTTCTATTTAAATTGCATTTTTGTAAATATTTATTCGGTTTTTTACATACAAAAACTATCACCAGAGAATTAAATTATGTCAGGGCCTAAGGCCCAGCTTTGAAGAGCTTTTAGTCTTTTTATCTCTTTGAGGATCTCATGGGAAGTCTAAGCCTGCTTTCAGCACAAAAACCTCCAAAGCCTGAGGCTGCCTCTGGAAGAATTATATTTGCCTTAAGGTCTGTGGTAAATGTATTTTGGCAGCTTTACACTACAGCTAAAGAAATTTCTCAATCTCATCAGAAAAGTGTATGCAATAATGATAATCTGTAACACAAAACTGCAGACCCCGGGGGCGGGAAGCGCCTCATCTTACATGCACGGACACCATTCTGCAGCCCCAGAAGTAACTACACATTTCACTCACTTCCAGCAATTTTAAACCATCTCTTTGCAAGATGAAGATGCAGCTATAATATGCTCTGTGTAGACATTCAAAATATGTCAGACTCAGCTCCTGCAAGCTTATATTTAAATCCTGGGATATTAACATCCAGTGGTGCACAGTACTTGACTAATGCTACCTACAAGGATTTTTTAAGATGTCAGAAATTTCTACAGCTAAAAATCAAGCTGAGGTAAAAAATGAGCATCAGGGCACAAATCATGCTAATGTCATGTTGGTTGTAAAGCTAATAATGAGTTTAATCTCATTGTTTCACCATCATTATACATATAAACAGCTTTTGGAGCAGCAGATAGAACTGAGACACCCAGTCCTTAGCGTGTGATAATCACAGGTCTCAGCCAGAGAGCCCTCAGGAGACCCTTCTCTGGCCCATGAACCTTCTGTTCTTGTCTAAACCAGGGTACAGCTTCAGCAAACACCCATCAGTTCAACATCAGAACTTTCACAATGATGGACTGGTGGGCCAGACCCAGCAGCTTTTCTCAACAGGATTTGGTAACATCATAATGATATCAAGGCAGATGGAGACATCATATGTCAGACTAACAGCATTTAAAGTCTAATGACAAGACTAAAATCTGGGAAGTGTATATTCAATGCTTATGGACTTTGATACATAATTTTTTTTAAAATACAAGCTTCTATTTTTGAAATTAAAGTTTTATATTGTTGTTAGTCATTCTTGAAAAGGACAACAAATTGTCAGACACAAAATTTTTAAACATCTTAAAACAGAGAATAAATAGTTACCATTTTGTCCAGACCAAGTCTAGAGAAGTGGCACACCAATTTCTGGAACTCAGCTTTTAAGAAGCTTAGAGTCACTTCAAGGACAGAACTCGTTAATCTAAGAAAGCTTTTAAAAATCCTTTAACAAGAAACCAAATGTAAGTAAACCAGAGAAAATACCTAAGTATTTTAAGTCTGTACTCATATAATGACCCTGAATGACACATTCTCTGTCTCATCTTGAGACAAACAAAATATTAAGATTTAACTTCATAAACGTCAATTAGAATTTTCTTTGAAGGTCTGCTTCTATCTTAACTGAAAAATTGTTATCTTCATCCCAGATTAATTTAATAGAACTACAGATACAAATTAGGCAAACAGATAGATTTTGTTCATATGTAGAAATTGAGGTGAACTTCCATATTGTCTAACTTAATCACTTTTTGTTACATGAAAGTCTATCAGTCTTTGCTACTTTGCTTTTATTTCAATAGCAGTGAACTTCTGTTGTTACATCTGGTGTAAAATGGTTTCCAAGCAATCTAGGAGTATGGACATTCTTCATGGATTTTCTGTCCATTAAATTATAATTAATTCTGCTGGAGAGTCAAATTAATGATATACTTTTATTCACTAGTCACTCCTTGTATTCTAGCCACAAAAGAAAAGAGTGTTTAAAAATAAACATGCTCTATGTTCTATAAAAAACCAACAACAACAATTTTCTTCCAGTGTAGACAGTCATTATCTTTCCATCAATAAGGACAGCACAACTAATCCCTAAGGGTCCAGTTCTACCAAATCAGAATTATGTTTAACTGCAAATACATGAGAAGTTCTCTGAGATATACAATTCTCATGTGGGAAAATGGCAGAATCCATGAATAGTAGAAAATATTACAGGGTCTCAGCACTCACTAAATAACCATTCCCAAGCAATGTAAAACAGCATAATTGGCATCTGCATTATTATTATTATTATTATTACTATTATTATTACTATTATTATTATTATGTTTGAAGAAACAATAGCCTAGTTGCTTTCTCTTTTTCAAGCATGTATTTTAGTCAAAAGCATAAATATTTACTTGTACAATGCAAAGATATTGCTAAAATTACAGTTCAGCACATATTTTTTACTCAGTTTAACACTACCTGACTTCTTTTACAGACTATGCTGAATTGAAGTTTACTGCTTTCAATAATTCATTACAAAATAATCTCATTTATGAATAACCAATCTCTTTATTAACAGGTTCATTTCATACAAACCCTGAGAAAACTCACTCACAGATACAATATCTTATAAGCATTGATTACCAATGCAATCATTAGAGGTATTCCAGAGTTAAAAATGGGTTTGTTTGGAGCTGGGAAGAGCTTGGAAATCAGGCTAAAGTTTGCTGAACTTTAAAATAAATTGGGTATAAATAGAACATCAGGTCATTAAGCAAATTTTGGTCTAGACTAAAATCCAGATTTCCTTCTTTTTACAAGATGTGCTATCCACAGTACAGTTTAATTTATTGCACTCTGAATTGCAGACTGTACTGTGCCAAAAAAACTAATTTACTCTTTGTTATGGAAAAAATCTATTCATATATCCTCCATCCATGGGAACAAATAGTTTGGAATGGAACGATTTTCTTCTATAACCTACTATATACTGAAATAGGCATTATTTGTCTTGATTCAAATCTAAACAGAAGATGACAAAAGGTTTTCACATCTTTGCTCATTATGAAAGAAAAAATAGCATGTTTGAGTCAAGTTATGCCAAATATTGTCTGCCAGTATTTAAGATTCATAAAGATGCATAAATCTCTTCTATATCACTCATCAGAAAAATCAAAGACAGTGAATATCTTGGTTTTAATTGGACATCCCTGTGCTTTTCCACACAGTATCTTAGTTTCCCATCACCTTGTTTCAGGACACCTAGATGTCCTGATCTTTCACTTAATAAATAGAAAACAAAATATTTTGTATCTTTAAATAAGTAAGAAGGCTTTGTTCAAAACCTATCCAGCCACAGAGAATTTGTTCTGCATTTCACTGGGCAGTCCAGTGCAATACATGTTCAGAGTGATGGACTGTGTTTGGAACAAAGAGAAAAATGAAGTGAGAATTGACATTAGTAAAGTTCTTTTGTTCTGAGTAAATATTAACGACTTCTGCTTAGCCTTTCATCAAAAATTCATTCAGAATCCCATGCTGTTGGAAAAAAAATGCTCCACTTGGAGAGACCAGCTCTTGTTATTGTTGAATCTGAAGCTGGGAACACCTACAACAATGCACATTTTTAAAGCACATCTTCACCTTCTGGATAAGTCTTTAATATGGTAAGCTTAAATCTCATGCCTTCCATGCCTCAGCTTGTGATTTTGAAAAAGTCTCTTTGCAACTCTGCTCCTAAGTTCAGTTGGAAAAATACAAAATAAACACATTTTAAGACAATAATTATTGCGGATGGCAAACAAAATAATGCATTAAAAGAAAGAATACACAGATATAAAAACCTAGAAAACAAAATATTTCATAACTAGTCCTCAGCTCAGTCACACACACTTTTGTCAATAATTTTAGTCCTAATATTGCAAGAAATTTGACTTAAACTTAATTTCTGACCATATTGTTTTATTCCCTTCCAGTGATTTTTTACAATTGCCAAATTCAACTGCAATGACAGATTTTTCCTCTCAGGTGAAACAGCTTGTTAAATGATGTGTTTACATGAGGCAAAGTATTTTGTGTATAGACGTTAATTCCTTTCAGTATTCTATCTGCCTTAGCCCCATATTTTTTCCAGATACAAAAACATTTTTGTGGGGAAGTGGAAAAAAGGATGTTTATTTTTCCTACAGATAGCTGTAGCCACATGATTTCCTCCATACCACTGTGGCTTCTCATTCTTTTTTCCAACATCTATTCACCAGCGGTGCTTGGCTGCACAAAGTCCCCACTATCATTTCAAATTTATGGAAGAAACAAACAGAAGAAAAAGCTGGCAGCACTGAACATTCATTCTTCTTCCAAAATCTAAAGCTGAACACATTTGTGAAAATAAGGCACTGTTGGATACTTTCAATAACTTGTTCTTGTACTTGTATGGTGCAGTTAAAAACGTTTTCTGCTTCAATCCTGCAGCCCTATTTCATTTACTGAGGAGCGCTGCCACAGTGTGTGCTTTGCACAGCACGTGGTGTGAAAGCAGTTCAAGATGTCAGAGTGACTGCTCTGCCTCTGCCCTCCCATCCTGCTCCAACCTCTGGATACCCTAAACCACGCTAAGTTCCTCCTGGCCACAACAATGATCCTCACTCAAGAGCCACAGCTCTGCTTCCCCAGGTCTGCTTAGCCTGGCCATGGCTGCTGGCTTTGCCCTACCAGCCCGGTCTCAGACACTCCTGCAGCTGCACACACATTCAGAGGCAGCTCTGATGGGACCACCCACCCAGAAAACACAGCTATGCCACTGCACAGTGCAAGTCAGAGCTGGTCTGGCACACCACCAGAGGGACATCAGCAGCATGCTGCCTGCGCCGAGCGGGGGCCTTAGGACAGGGAGGTGAAGGGGGTGAAGAATGGTCAGCTCTCACAAAACTTCCAAGATGAAGACAACCACAGTGAAAACTGCAAAACACTTTTCCAGCATTCCAATGGGCAAACCTGGTGAATGCTCCTGCATCATCCTCATTCTTCTCCTGCTACTACCCAACTATACTTCCATAGTTGCCACATGTGCAAGTCTCCTTAAAACTGTGCTGCAGCACGCTCGCACGCTGCCTCTGGGCATGTGAGAGTTTAAAGACTTCAAGCTTTACAATTTCTTTATATACCAAATATTCTCCTGTGCAAAGACAATCAGGGTAGTTTAATTCAACTGTTTTCTGGTCAGTGGCCTTTTTCAGACTGGCCCTACCAAACAGATGCTAGCATACAGTAACTACTCCTACAATGAATATATATGGTCATGACCAGAGCAGACTACTTTACAAAAAACATACTCTGTGAAACTCAGCTAAATTCATACTTTTCTATGTCATAAAACAAAGCCAACAATACTAAGAAAGATATGAAGCAGTGAACATTCAAATTAAGTCTATGGATGATTTTAAGTACACAAAAAACAGATGCGTTCAGTCTGGAGATCTCAGCTTTAAGATGTCACTCCTCAGATAAGAGCTCTACTTTTAGAACCAATAATAAAAAAAAATCCCTTCACAAAAGCAGTGTAAAAAGAAAATACACTTCTCCAGAAAATTTACACATTGTGTAGAATGTGAAAAGGTCTGGGTCAACTTTCAAATCAGGTCATATAAAATGACATAAAATTAATAATAAGAATTAAGAAAAAGCAGTCTTCTGGTGAGGAGTTAGAGGAACAATTATGGGCCCAAGCAGGAAGTTTATGGCAGATATATTTGATGGGCCAAGATGAGCCAAGATTTTTTGGAAACTGGAATGAACTTCATGTTGCAGATTTATAACTGAAGGTCAGTCCTGGATACACAATCATGGGGTGGAAAGACAAGAGCTGGACATTGAAAATATAGCAAAACCATTGGCTACGTTATTAAAAATATTAAAATATTATACATAAAAACATCTGAATGTGATTTAGAACTGTATCACCATATACATGGTCTTTATTGAGGATGCCAAGATAAACTGAAATCTGGCGTTTCCTTCCTAACCTTACAAATGTATGTCAGTGCATACATTGCACAGTAACATTTTCTCTACTACTCAGAGTTCATCTTTGAACTCCCTGGCAAGTACTGCTGAAAAGTTACTGTACTTGGTGGAGGAACTCTCTATACAAAGAAAGAAGGGAGAATTACCAGCCATGGAAACAGGGAACTGTAGCAAAACTAGACTAAAGATGAGAAATTACAATCTACCAATTACTTTTGACATGGAAATGGTACACAGCCACCACTGCAGAGGAGATTTACTGCTTTCATCTGTATTCACAGACTCACAGAATATTCTGAGTTGAAAGGGACCCAAAAGGATCACCAAAATCCAACTCCCAGTCTTTCACAGGACCAGCCCCAGGAGTCACACCATGTGCCTGACAGCGTTGTCCAAATGCTCCTTGAGCTCTGTCAGGCTTAGTGCTGAGTCCCCTGAGGACCTGTCCCAGTGCCCAACCACCCTCTGGGTGAAGAACTTTTTCCTGATATCCACCCTAAACCTCCCCTGACACAACCTCAGACCATTTCCTCAGGTCCTGTCACTGGTCACCACAGAGAAAAGATCAGTTCCTGCCTCTCTTCTTCCTCTCATGAGGAAGTTGTAGGTGTTGAGGTGTCCCCTCAGCCTCCTCTCCTCCAGGCTGAACAGACCAAGTGACCTCAGTCAGTCCTCACAGTTTCCCCTCAAGGCCCCTTGCCATCTTCACTGCCCTCCTCTGAACACTCTCTAATAGATTCATGTCTTTCTCATATTGTGGTGCCCAAAACTGCACTCAAAATTCAAGGTTACAGTATTGTTGATTTTTTAAGTGAACATCCCTATCATTGTTCTCAACAAACACGCTAAACAAATTCACTGCTTCACAGGCATTCAAACAAACAAGGTATTTGTCTTCAGTTCTCACTGAGTTACAGACATGATGACTCGAGTCCATTCCTATCCAAACCAGTATATCCCACAGCAATACATGTTGTTTAGGATGACTGTTGATTCAAATGGAAACGAAATCTTGGCAAGTGCTGAGACTTCATTCAAGACCTTTTAGTAAATCGCATGAAATCTTGGAAAGGATAAAATTAAACCCTTTTATCACTGGGTATATTGAAATATAATAAGAAAGACTGACACTGAGATTTAGTACTGTACTCATAAACAGAAAGAACCGCAGAAGGTACCTTCTCTTATCAACAACATGCTTGTTCTCAATTTAAACCAAGGAAATAAAGATTGTATTTCTGGTCACATTTGGTGCTTCCTGGGTACATCCTATTACAACGCACAAATGCAGCATTAGGATGGAAATAGATCAGAGTAAGATCAATTTAATTCTAACCCAAGACCTCTTTTATTTCTTGCTCAAGCTCTCTTTCTCTACTCCCTCTCTGAATCTTTCATTAACTACTCTCCTTTTTCTTTCTGCCCATTAAAAAAATCAAGTGTTAAAGTTATGAATCGAGAATGTCACTAGACCACCACAGTATCTGTGGATATGGTTAATCTTCCCACCTTGGCACTCCTGTTTCTCTAATTATGTTTATATTCTTGATTGATATCATATATCTGGTTGGATTGTAAACTATGCCTCCAGATTTTACTGGAGCATTGATGAGTGGTCCTGATCTGTCTCCACTGTGCTGGGTTCTAAGAGCTACCAAAACCTCCTTCCCCCAAGCAGCTTCTATTCTAAATACAAGTTGATGTCAATGTTTATCAAATCCTGAACTCCACCACTTTTCTTTTCTCAGCTCTGTAATTGTTTTGCACGATTTGGGTTCTGCTAAGAATAAACACGAAAGTGTAATAATTCATTTACATTTTTATAGTTTTCCTTGTCATAGGATGCCAACTTCGCTTATATGTGAACGACAGCTTCTGTTTCATTCTGGTTTTCCTTATCTAGGAAGATTATGAGTTGTCCAAGATCACAGAAAATCCATGGGACAAGCAAATGTATCTGAGTCCTTGAACATGAGACTGCACATCCTCTTTCCCAATTGTATCTCTTGTGACCAACACTATATGAAATTCAGTTACAGCTGTATGCAGAATATCCCAGAGCATAAAGTCCACCTGTATGCCTTTCATTACCTACCATTTTGAGATCCCTATTTTGTCCTTATTCTGCTATGAATTTGAAACAAATTTTTCCCCACTTACACTCCTTTTACATTTCTAAATTTTTGTAAAGTCTACAGAAAGGGGGAAAATAACAAATAGAAAAACCCCAATGGAATGAATTAACTGTGAGCTGACAGCCTTTTCAGCATTTCAGTGGCATCCTTGAAAAAAAACACAAGGCAAAAAGAAGATACTCTTGACATACTAACATCAGAATAAATCTCATTTTTTGAAACGTTTTTCCATACAAGCAGGGGCATATGAAACCAATTCCAACTCCTTCCTTCATAATTTTACACTACATTTTTCCCCCTATGAAGTATATCTAAAAATCATTCTCCCAATTCAAACAGAGAAATGTCACAAAAGTTAAAATTTACAATTAAGGCCTGTAAACTGCAGGTCTCAAAAGTGCTGTTTAATTTCAGAAACAATCATATCAGTAGTTCTGGAACACTCACAAGCAGGAGGTGCAGTTTATTAATATTCCACAGAACTGGCCATACATAAATAGTACACATTGCCCAAAAAGTAATCAAGTCCTTCCCCTTCATTATGGAACTTGCTTTAAGCTTTCTCCAAGAAAAACAAATCTGGATCATGTACAACATTTGCTATTGCACACTGATACCAGAACTCTGCATTGATCACTGTGATTTCTTTAAGTTACAATGCAGGCTTGCATTCCCCTCTAGGCATCTCTCTAAGGGAAGAGAGCCACTGGAAATGCTGTTTTCCAACTAATGCCAAAATGACACTGAGTAAGTGACTGCAGGCTGCCAAACTCAACTGAAAGGTCAATACTCTAAAAGATGTTCCATACCATTTGTAATTCAAAATACTAGTAAAACATGGTCAACACAAACACTATTGAAAAGGCAAATAAAAATTGTATTTGGGGGGTTTTATGTTTGAATTGGGATAGATGCATCTCAAAGTAATTGCTTTTCCTTCACTGTGCTGTTAAACAAAGTAGTTTTGAAAAACTTCTACAAGAGCAATGGAAACTGCTTTAAATGTAGGCTCAGGTAACAGACATGACAGACATTGTAAACATGCACTAATAACACTAAATAAATACTTATGTGGGGACTGTTCTACTAATTACTGAAACTTCAGCTGGAAATGTAAATTATATTCCTACTTTTTCTCAGTCTGCTGCCAATGTACCTAAATGGAGGGAAAAATACTACAACTCCTTAAAACTGAAGAAACAGCACCAGAAGCCTCAGGGCCCCAGACAAAGCTGTAGGGAACTGGAGTTATGAATGAAAGTTTCTATAAGTAACTTAGGAGGTAACCAATTTTTTCACCAGTCCCAGAAAAGATTTCCCACTGTCTTTTGTTCTTTAGAAATACAATCCCTGCCAGCTGCAACTTTGGTTCTCCAAAGGCCTCTGCATCATCCCCACACCTCTGGATCTAGCCCACCATTTCCTATATCCCATCCACAACGTGAGCAACTACAGCCAGGGCTTAGCCAGATCCACCTTTCTCAGGCTGATTAGGCAAAAAAAAAGAAAAAACATTCTATTTAACCCAAAATAAATATATCTCAGAATATTCAGAGTTGCAGTAAAAAGAAAGCAGTCCTAAAATCATGAATTTTCAGCCAAGAGACCACTGTGATATTTACTTTTAGTCTATGAAAACTCATAAAATTTCATATAGTAATTCCTTCATCACAGTATATAGCACAAATACATAAATACAATTTTCTGTAATTATGTCTGAAATTAAAAAGCCTTAATCTATCTTTATTTTGTTATCATTTAATAAATTTTGACCTGGCAGTGACACAGGCCACAGCATTGCTAGACAGAATACTAGGGCTGAGGAATTTATATTCATTCTGTCTATTTCAATTACTACAGAGTTTTTCCTTGGGGGAAGAACAAGAGAAATTTACTTCTTGTGGCATGGTCCTCATATTTTCCAGCAATCTCAAGCTATTTCCATTCATTTTCCAGTATTTACTTTGCAAAAAAAAATTCATAAAGAGGAAACTGAACTTATGGCTCTAATTCTGCTTGGAATTCTGTGTAACAAGTTTTCACATCCCTAGGGATTTCTATCACTGTCAGTAGAGCACAGTATACATATATATTTTTATAAAGAAGTGTATGCATCAGCAGAGCTCAAATTACCTTTAATTACCACTTAACTGTAATCATATCAACACGTATGGAGAAGGAGTACAGCCCAAGCATCTTTAGAGTAACTTAAGACATGTAACTAATTAGCTGTCTTTAGAAAGTGACAAAATAGACTTTTCTCATAGGAATTTTAAGACACTTGTTTTCATACCTTCCAGGTTTTTTAATGCAGTCTCTACAGCTACAGTCCTGCAATGAGCTCAGCACAGGTCAAGATCTGCCTTTATTCAAAGTACTAAAAACTTCATCATACAGGCCAAATCATGCACCCTTATGAATTTCCTCACAGGAGCAGCACTTAATACTGTGATCAAAACTGTACACAACAGGAGACGATAAATAGAAATTATCTACCTGATTTGAAGGAAAAAATATACATCTCTAAAGAGTATTCAACAGAAATTGTCTTTATAATTTCGAACAACCCAGAGATTGCCCCATGCATAGAAACAGACCTGACTTAAACCTCATATAAGACTCATATTCTACCTATTTAAATAACTAACAGGTTATACACGATTCACAAAATTATGACTTGCATTTTGCAACAGCCTGAGCACTAACCAGCAGGGACTTTAGAGTCCTCCTCTGACTGTGCAGAAAATAAAAGCCCAATGCCCATTTCTGGTCCCAGCTCACAAGAAACAAATTACCCCAGTCACTACCATGTAGAATTTAACCAATTTTTAATTATCTTTATGAGAGAATGTTTTACATTATGGACAAAACGCAATGGATGTCTCAATGTTCACCAGCGATTCTATAAAAACATTGTCTTTATTGCTTTCAAAGGGAAAATTTATATCCCTACACACAATTAAATTAGTAACAGAGGGTCAACACTGGCATCTATTGTCACTGCAACAGTCACAAGCACAATAAGCATCTCAGCAGACTCTTAAACCACTTCCTCTCTCTTCTTGGAGCACATTTTAATTGCACAAATTCAATACTTATGCATCAATTTATTTTGAATGTTAATCTTCTGAAAATCAGAACTAGAGCTACAAAAACTGCATTTGATGAAAAAGTAATTTGCATGAAAAATGCCACAAGGCATATATGAAATGGTATTTCATACAACAAAACAAAATTACAAAGCTTCGTCAAATGAATTGCATCCATTATCTATATAAAACCAGACTATAATAGGACAATTTTTCTCTGTAGCAAAAGGCACTTATATTGCAGCATAACTTTCATTTAAGAAGTTTAATACCATTTCAGTATTATCTCATATATTGGCTTTGAACTGACCAATTAAATACTAAAATTCTTCTCATTTTTACTTTTTTACTATAACTGGCACCAAAACCAAGTGCAAAAAGGGATTATGTGAACACAGTATTTGGCAAATCTTTTTTTTTACATTTTCACTTTTACCAATTAAAATATGGAAAAAACATTTAGCCTCTGTGACTGTTGTTTTATATCTCCTTTATTTTTACCATTCCTGATGAGGGAAAAAAGACGGATACTTTTGCCTAAATTTTACCTTTTTCTTATAACTGAAGTTTTAATAAGTGAGGTAGAAAAATGGAAGTGGTTTCTGCAAGCAGAATGGAGAATCCACGTCCATGCCAGTACAAGTGAATAAAGGCATCTAACTGATGTGACACAAGGTAACATTTTAAAATCTTCCTTAACTTTTCTAGCAACTTTTTGTCATTAAGCAATCCACAAATATTTTCCTTTTTTTTTTTTCTGAACATAACAAACTTGGAATTGTTTTGAAAATGCACTTACATCTTTAAAGCCTTCTGAAATCTTTAATGACTTTGCTATAGAGAAGAACTTTCTCCTGAGTGCTCTAGCTCTGCTCTCCTATATCCCGGTCTCCATTGTCCAAGGATTTCCATCCTCAGACACCTGACCAGCTCCGTATGCCCTGTAGCCATGAGAAGCAGGTTCACTGATGCGCTGATCATCTCCCTTACAAAGGAGGGGCTTGGATGCCATAAAGCCCTTTGATACTGTAGAAATGTCCAAAAATGAAAGTCTGTTACTTCAAAGTGCTCTTGGTGGACTGGAAAACTCCAGTTTTATGCTGGGGGCAGATTTTTACCTACATGAAAAGGCAGAAGAAAGGCCACTAGGAAATTCTTACAGGTTCACAGCCCTTGCAAGCTGGATCCACTTTTATATAGACCAACGAGAAAAGGACCAGATTGTATTTCAGGAGAATTTGATGAACACTCTGTGTGAGGAGACACATTTCTTTCTTCCAGCATTAATTCTGTGCACAGTGATGCATCAAATCTTTGGCACACCTTGAGCCAAAATTATCAAGGCAAAAACTTAAAATAATTTCTTATGACAGAGGAATCAAGGATGAACATTAAGGGTGGAGGAGCACTAATCTCTCTGATATGCCTCTTGGGCAGCACTTTACAGAAAATTACTAGATCATCTTCTTCAACCTTACCTTTTATGAAATTGTCTCCAAATACAGAAATTGTATTAGTTTAAACTGAAGTAAAACTTAATTTAATTAGATCAGCTAAACATTTTGCACACAGAGAAGACATACATAAAATGTCTTGAAATGACAAATGTCAAGAAAATCCAACAGAATCACTGTAGAAATGAGACAGAATACCATGAGGATGGAATTTTAGCCTTCAGCAGTTGCAAGTTTCTCTTTCTCGTACAGATGTTCACTTTGTCTGCAGCTTCCTTGCATCTCTCTGCATAACACAAGACAGCATTTTGTACTCCAAAGCCCTTCATTGAATTCAAATATATTAAGAAATGTCAGTCTCAGGTTGGTAAGAAGTTTGGCACACAATAAGGTACAGCCACGCTGCAAAAAAAGGTGAAAAGGTCTCAAGTCCGTTCAAATACCTGGAGGAGAGAACATCTCCAGGTCCCACACTCAATTAGCCTGATGCTGAAAGGAGCAAGACACAAGGACTGCATTTAAAAAGTGTTCTCTATGGCAGCTAACAGCATTGATCCAGGCCATGTCTCTAAATAAAAATATTAACTGCATTCAGCTACCTTTAGGAAGATACATTTTATTTAAATCCACAGCCAGGAGACCCTGTCATATCTCTGTCAGGACTGCTGTCAAGTCCCAGCTTTATTGGTATCTTTTACTTGTGCAAACATCTCTATGCAGTACTAAAACCATTTCTTTCTCACAGATGAATGAATAGCTGTCACCCCAACAGCTTAACATTATTTCACAATCCCCAGGATCATTTCTGTTGTCCTCCCTTGAGCTCTGCTCAGCTGTTTCAAATCCACCTTGCCATGGGGACACCATACTCGGGTATCAGCCCTGGTTCTGTACAACCTCTGCTGAGGGCACCGTGCTCCTTCTACCCAGTAGTGTCCCCACTGAGCTTCCAAGGATATCTCCTTGTCTCCCCCAGTGCTACAGTGACAGAAATAAGTAACTACAATGGCTCCTACATTTTTCTGGCTTTCAAATCCAACTCTCATCCTGTGATAAGTATCATTTGACTTTCAGGTTCACAAATGGATTATTTTATATCTGAGTATTAAAAATAAATATTTTTGGACTTTGACCATTTAATCCAGAATCTGAAATCACTCCACAATGGTATTTGTTGAAAGATTACCAGGTTTCCTTTTACTTCTGGAATTATTTAACTTTTTATCTATAATTAATTTCCCAGCAAACACCTTGTCCACTAGAGCACCTATAAAATTAGTTTAAGTCTTTAACCAAGGACTAGCCACTGGGAAAACCACTAAAAGAATCCCCATTTGAGATTCCCCTTTGATAACAGCTGCACCTTGAAATCTGCCAGTTAGCCACCTGCCATATGCCTCACTGACAACAAACTCTCTTTTAACAGCACTGTGGTCCAGCTTCAGATACCTTGAGGAAGTGGGATGGACACATCTTTCTGCTTCATTCCAAAAATACTATAACTTTTTATATGTTGTTGTAACTTTAGAAAGCCCAAATCCCAAATGTGAAATAAGAGCTTACTTATTTCAATTCAATACGTAAAAACACTTTGAAAAATTGGACAGGATTGGATTAGAAACCACATTCCATTGACTTGAAATAAGAATGTTGGCAGAAGTTATCTTGGTTATAGCTAAAAACTACATTTTAAAATGATCCTTTACCTTAAAGGCTTTATTATTTTTAACTCTGTTAGCCATTTATAACAGACTCCTTCACCTTTTTGTATCCTTTGTATTTAGCTAGTAATAACTTATATTCAGCATCAATTTCTTTCCATCTATTATATAAATGTTTTCAATTTTATACTTTTATAAAAATATTTTATATAAATGTTTTATCACTGCTTCTTTATAAAGACAGAATTTAAAAGTCTCTAGTTCTGGCTTAGACCAAAGGTCCCTCTGGCCCAGTGTTCTTCATCCAAGAATGGCCACAAGCACTGGCTGGAAGCAGCATGGACAGGGCAAACATAGATGATACTTCCCCTACATACACATTCCTTGACTCCAGTTGTTTTCAGTCTGGTGTATTTCCTGAACCTGCTGTGGGGTTTTTCTCACTCTGCAGCAGAACTTTCTCTCAGCATTTGCCTTGTCCTTGAACTAATCCAGATTTTTAGCACTCATATAAGACTTTTAGTACAAAAACATGTCATTTACTACATTCCACAAGGAAGCACCTCTTTCTGCTTGGTTTGTTTGCCTTTCTGATGAGCTTTATTTGTTACTTTCTAGTTCTTGCATTAGAAGACAGAGGAAGCAGTCACTCCATGACTACACTCTCTATGATAATTGTGTAGAGTTTTCTACAACACCTTTCTGAATTCTTAACTCCCTTTTGTCAAGGCTGAAGACTCCTATGCCAGAGCTCATTCATTCCTTCAATTGAATTTAATCACCCTTGGTGATTTTCCAGGTTTTTCTTTTTTTTGAATATACCAGAACCAAAAACATTATTCAAAGTCTGGGTAAAAAAGGAACTGCCACAGATGTATAATCAAGGTTTCTTTTCTTTCATTTTCCATTGTTTTCCTTTTTATTCCTAATGTTCAAATTGCTTTTTTGACTGTTACAAAGCACTGGGATTGTGTCTTCAGAGAAGTAGCTTAGGAGAAGTAATGATCAGTGCAGAGGCCATTATTTTATAGATATAAGCTATACATACACATTTACCTGAACTTACAATCACATTTTCTATTTCATTTTTCACTTATCCTATAATTTTTCTCTTTTTTTTGTTATTCATATTCTACTCTTGCCCTACCTTGAATAATTTACCACAAAATTGTGCCATTCTTTGCTTATCCCCTTTATCAGGTGCTTTATGACTATCACTCCTTAACCAAGACTGATTCTGTTCAGTGTCATGTTGCATTTCATTACAATTTGGTTACACTTGTACTACATTTAAGTTAATTCCTTTAAGGTTTGCAAATAGGGCTTTTTAAAGGTCCAAATAAACACAGCACTGCCTGGAGCCATGGTCTGCTCCCACATCTGTACTTCGATCAGATCACAGCCATAATAACTGTTAATTTTTTAATTGCCACTTAATTCTTCTCCTCTATCAGAATAAAACTTAATATCAACTCTCCCGTATTGACTAAGGGATTGGTTTAATAAGTTGTCATCAGTTAAATTTATAAATTGTCCTCAGAGAGGTTGAAGTTGGCAACTAAAATCTGCTTCCAAAACAGTCATATAGCTTACAATTATCCAAAAAGTGTCTTAATGAACATTTATTTAATTCTTAAGACTATTTCTTAGTATTAAATTTTTTATTATTGGCCATAAAAAATTTAGCAGCAAAAAGCTCTTCTGGCCAGCTCTTAAGCAATAACAATTTTTAAAAAATATAAGATACTTTACACTCCTTTCATCGAGGAACAGCCTACCTTGAATGATCTCAGTTCCTTCAAGAAGAAAACAGGGTAAAAGTGCCAGAAGGAAGCTGGCAGATAGTTACTGTAGAATACTGATGAATGATACTTTGTTCATGCATTCTTTCTTCACAGCCTTACATCCAGTTTAATGACCTGAACAGCTTAATAATGGTTATTTCTGTGTGCAGATGTTGATGTGAGGGTCTAAAATAGACAAAATAGACAAAAATGGACAATAGCACAGCTTTTTAAAAGCAGATTTGTTTCACTCAATAAAAGTATCTCACACTGCCAGCATTTCTATTCTTAAAACACATTTTCAAAGTAAAGTTTACATGCAGACATCTCCTCTCAGTTCTGCAAAGTGAAATTTGTCCATGATTTTGTGCACTTCACATACATAACCCCCGTTTGTACATTTCAGGATTAAAAAGCCTTGACAGAATTATATTAAGATTTGGGGGGTTTAAATTGGTTTTTCAAGCTTGTCACCACATTGACTTTTAGCACTTTTATCGATAGAATTCATTTCTTCTTATTGAGGCTACTTTTTAACACTCTGTCAAGCAGGTTCCTACAAAGCAGTGGACTTGGGAATTCTCATCATCACTATTAGCATAATTTCCATAACAGAATTACAGAAAAATATACTGAATTAAGATATAATGGATTAAGATTGAGCCATAAAGTCCAGGAAAGGATAAAAACTAAATAATAATAAAAATAATGATTAAATAATAATAAAAATTTTTAAGTAATTTTTTTATGTTTAAAATGCCTTGATTTCCTTTGTACTAATTTAGGAGTATTTCTAAGCAACCTGCCAAAGCTACAGATGTATGAGGGGGAAGTGTGGAAAGCATCTGTGTAGGAAAGCACAGACAAAGCAGAGATGTTAGCAAAACCCTGTACAAGAACAAGACTCAGGATACCAAAAAGAAATTTAGTTTGAAAGATGAAGGCATCCTTATAGACCACAATTTCAATAAGCAATGACTCTTTCCACTTCTAGATATAAAACCAAATGTAACCAAGGAAATGCACAACAAAAAAGGAAAAGGAAATAAGGCAAAAAGATGGATTATTGCTAGTCATGTGGCAGCAGATATCTTTTGAAAGAACTATCATTAAAAAAAAAGGGAAAAGGACACAATTTTTTAAAATGAGCTACTCACTTAAGAATGGAGCACACTAAACAAATTAGAAGGGAAAAAAATGCTAAGTGTCTATGGGGACAAGGTCTATCAAGGTTAACTGTTGATAAGAAAGATTAAATAGCTTTTAGTACTTTAGTATTTTAGTAAATACAGCTGTTATCAAACAATGCAAAAAGCATACTTGAAAATTCCTCTTAATACACAGCAAAGCATTACTTTGTTCACCTCCAGAGTTCAGGGTCCACCGTTTTCATTCAGAAACCTATTAGCTACAGGGGACTGCAAATTGCCAAGGTCATTTGGAGCAATGATTCCAACATAAACAAACTTTGCTTAGCAATTAAAAATATGTCTGCTTCTAGACAAGTGAGGGCTGCATGATTGCATTTGAATAAATAAGCCATGCTTTCTGTCACCTGCAGTTTGATATTGCTCTAATAGCATAGAAACAACAGTCCTTATGTATCAGTGCACAAACGCCCCTGAAAAATCTAAAAACATTAACAATATTCTATATTTTGTTAAGAAAATTGTCACAGTTCATACCTAGAGCACCAAGCACATGCACACAGGCTTAGACTACTACTGGTCAGCTGAAACAGAATCCTAACATGGCCCTAAAATATGGTTTGTAAAATGAACACGGAAGAGGAAGCAATGTGGGTCCAGTGTAGCAGTGAAGAACGCGAGACAAAATGAAACCAAAAAGAGTAGCAGGACATTCCCTCACTTTTAGCCTGACACACAAGTTAAAGGATTTCCCTTTATTTAACAAGCCACTGGCAAGGCATTTGGAGCTGGCCACACAGATGTACCAAGGGGTTTGGCCTCCTGTACCCTGATAATTAAATGTCTTTGGAACAAGGATGCAGATTCATTTTTCCAGTACCCAAATATGAGAATGCACTTGTGCCTCTACATTTCTTGGCACTTTTGTAATCAGAATACCAAGATAATATGAGATTAATCCCATCCTGAGAAACACACTCCTCTCCCTGAGACGTACCAGAGAGTCTCAGGAGAATGCCACCAATCACTGAGCTGGCAATGGACAGTCCCAGGTGAAAAAGGAAGGCAGGACAGTAAGAGGCACATCAAACACCTCACTGGTAAAATTGGCCAAAGGTGACTAACTCGGATCTCTCCTGCAAGTTACACCTCTTGCCTCCGGAGAAAAAATCCCTCTACAACCCATTAATGATCTGGACAGAGTTGAGATGGCAAAAAGAAACTTTGCTGTGAAGGCAAACTAGTTGTGACTGACTAGATTTCTTTTCTTATGCTGGGCATCAGCAGAACGAGAACTTCAGTTTTCTTGGTGGAGGCAGAGACAGACAAAGAGAAGGAGGGAGAAGACTCCAGTCTGTAAAATAGCCAAATACCTGATCACAGCAGTAAAAGATACACAAGACCTTGAGCTACAGTCCTTCACACATTAAACATGGACCCCCCTTGGTTTTCATGTACAAATGCAGCATTTAAAGTTACAGTTGATATTTCAAATCCAAGTGTCTGCCACCTGTCTATTCTCTTTCTGAATGTACACCAATTTAACTGCCTATCAGTAGGACTGGAGGTGATCAGCACATCACTTTCCTCTAAAATTATGACCTTTCATGTAATTTCCAAAATGCTGTATAAAACTGGCATAACACATCATGTACACAGATGCATGACTCATGTTCAAGTAGAGACTCAGATCTGAGTTCTGCTTTGGCTCTATGAAACTGTTTATTAATTATTCTAATTTCTCTCTCTTTCTCCTCTTTCTACCTCTTTCCACTTATAAGTATGCAAAATGAGACTTTTCCAATGGCAGAGATACACAGGCAACACAGAGAGACAGCAACATACATGTAAAATAAGTGCCCCACACAGTAGTCTGTCACACACTCTGAGCACAGAAACAAGGTTGTCCTCACTTCTGTTATGAATAACTTTGAAAGGTTCCACACTGCAGCAAAAGCATTTGCAAAATTTCAGCATCTTTCAAGTAAAAAGTATCGAGGAAACTCTCACTGCAACAGGTCAAACCCAAGAACTACATCCACATCTACAGTTAAGAAGACTTTTAACAAGGTCTTTAAATTTTATACCATTTCACATATTCACATCAAGAAAGGAAATACAATTATCTGAACTTTACAAAAAGTTGTATGAAACCAGGAGGCAAGAAATACCTCAAGCCTATCATCATAGATGGTATGTAACCATATGATCCTTTTTTCTCAAAAACATTTCTTTATAACCCTTTATCAAAAAGCATACTGCATGTCCTTGTGATAAAAGTTTTCCATTGGTATTTTATATATCCACCAAAATTCCAACACGTCTGTTATTATGCAGATTTCTATGTGCCCAAACTGAAAGAACCTGAAAATAACTAAGCACTCTGAAATCATAAATATTATAAGGACTATTAATAATCCACCAAATTGGGCATTGCAGCCATGGAGAAGTAGTACAAAAAAATAAGGTTTATGTATTAAGTTAGAAAATATGTTGACTGATCCAAGAATTGCAAATTCAGACAGCTAGATCAGCTCATTGCACAAATAATTTAACAAGTCGTGGTAACAGCAGAATGATGCTGAAAGATACCAAGAGGAAATACCTTAAGGGCCTGACCATGATTAATTTTATTAAGTAATTTTATTAATGAGGTAAGGCTGTAAAATTATTCTCTATGTAAAACTGCTCAGTTTTTAGGAATAATAAGATGGAATTTAATATTACTTAATGCAAAATTTGCTCTTCTGAGAATTTCTGCTGCAAGTTATAGGTTTGATAGTTGGAAAGAGATGTACTTGCATATCCAAATTAATCACACAGTAATTGCAGGCCATCAAAACAGCCATGAAGAAAACCAGATATAATCCCGAAATAAATGAGGAAAGGTATTTTTTAAATCTCACTTACAAGAGTATGAAAAATGCTCTCAGTCTCTGCACTCCAAAAAAAGTGAGTTCCCATCAGAACAGGTAGAGTCAAGACTTTGTGGAATAGTGAGATTTTTGCAAAGGCACATGAAAATTACTTACTTGTTCAACTTCACATAACAAAAGTCTGAGAATGACACCTCTCTCAACACATAACACAGGCAGAAGTGCCATGCAAACAAAACAATGCTCACCCTGCCATAAAGAACTTTTTTGTGGAAATTGGAGGAGGCTTTTTACCTGCAGCAGGTGGAATTAAGAAACTGTTTTCAGAAAGAGTGGGCTAAAGCTCTAATCAGATTAATAGAGAGTTTGACATGGGGTTTGAGAATTTTGTATGATATGCCTTTCCCAAAGAGAAGACTAGAGCTGATGACTCGAAACACCCCCTCTTGTACTATTTCCTGTATTCCCAAGTTACCACTTACAAAATTTACACACACAAGTAACAACCAGCAGCCATACCATTCAGCTGTTCTACCATTTTCTTTACAACTTCAAAGAGTTTTCCAAAGGCTTTCAGCACAATTATTCCCATTTTATAGAAAAGAGCTTGGCATAGGCAACAAAGAATGCCATCAGAAAGACCAGGAATAAAAATCAGACTTCCCAAATACAGTTGTAATGGGATGTATTGCCCTGTCATTATACAAATCAGTGATGGTTGGTCCATACATTCAGTCATGTCTAAGAGAATTTGTCTGACAAATAAGAAATATCTCAGGTAACACCTGGATAGACACTTAGGGCAAAAAATCTGAAAGCTTTCAAGATCAGGCTCAAAACATGCCAAGGGCAAAAAATCTGAAAGCTTTCAAGATCAGGCTCAAAACATGCCAAGATTTCTGTGAGCAAATACTGATGACAGCTAAGGACCTCCTCAGTGGCCCTTACAACGCAATGTTCTTAAATGCAGTGAGTCAAAGTGCTCATTCAATAGGAAATGCTTCCCAAAACCATTCTCCTCTGTCCACACAGCTCTTGAAAACCAGTAAGAAACAGCCTGAGGAAATGGCCCCGTTTCTGTGCAGTACATATCTGAGAACAGAAACCAAACACTGAGCAAGATACACAGGTGAAGGAAAGGCAGATCCACAGGATACATTCTAACAGACAGCTTTATTTGTTTAACAGAAAAGGACTCTGTGCCTCAGCTCTCAACTCTCTCATTTTATTTAGAGTTATGTCAGAAAAGGTCATGTTGCAAAACATAAACAAATTGCTCACATGGAGCAGATTTCCCTAGGCTTCCCCAAGTTCATCACGCTGCTCTGAACCACAGGAATATCTTTTCCTACAGACACAGTCCTACCAGATAACTTCTAAGTCTCATTTGTACCTGAGGGATATACTCAATTACCGAGTCTCATTTATATACTTGGCATATATTTATTATACACTGTCCCAAAAGCAACAGAAACCAGCTAAATTTCTGGCTACCTCCCCTCCCTCCTGTATCTCACACATACACACAGGACTGTGTGCGTATCTTTGCGGATCCAGACACAAAAAATCATGGCAAAATTCAGTTCCAACATCAGACAGATTCTATATGCCATCCCCAAAACTTCAGAGCCAGCATTCCAGATGTGACAGCTCTCACAAATATCTCAGTTATCTGCTGCCAACATTTCGAGGCTTTATCAACTGCAGCCTGGCTCACTGGTTATGTACCAAGCTTCCCTGTCAGGGGTCTCTGACCAGGCTAATTTTGCAGATGGCAATAACCACCTAATCAATCCATGTCTTCCTCAGTCCTAATGGAGCACCTGCACATCCAGGCATGAATCTTCCTCCTGACATCCTCCACAAACATAAATTACAAGTTTAGTGCATGCACCAGACAAGTCTCAGTGACCCCTTGACAGGGCAAACAGAGGTCATGCAACAATCTGATTTTCAGCACCCACTATTCCCAGCCTCCCTCTTTCTGAATTTTAAAGCCTGGACTTGCAGTTAGCATCACTCTCGGGTCTCAAGGGAACACAAGTTCAAAGTGATGTCTCGTTTCTAAGCCTGACAGCATAAGCAATGTTTCTGTTAAAAAGTACTGCACTGTAACAGGAGCAGATCTCTAGGATGAAATGGTTCTAAGGACATAAAATCTGTATTTTACAAGAGGGGGAAGTAGCTATGGCCTAGCTCTACTCTGGTCCAGTGGACTGGATACACTATGGTGTTTGGAGCACATCATTCAGTTTATTAATCCACTTTGTATGCTCCAAGAGGGTCCTGTATTGCCAAGGCAAGTGTGGCAGGATGATAAGGAGATTCACTTGAAAACTAGTAAAATGCTAGTGAGGTCGAAGTCATCTTACTCTGACCAACACCTTGTCTGTCAGCTGCCATGCCATGCAAAAACACTTGCATGTATATAAGGAACATCCATCATATCTTAGCAACCTTTGCATCTCAGCCACCTCTTCAAAAATTCACCACTCAAGGCTCAGAAATGTTCTCTGGTTTGTAACAGAAAGGCTGTGAAGACAATCAGGTGTCATGAATGAAGCCCACTGATATCAGAGGGAGTCTAGGGCCAGGTGCATAATTAATAATCCTTTTTTACTCTGTATATTTGGTCACAGCTTGGTAGAACAGAGTCACAGCTGTGACCAGAAATAGCACAAGGTACTAAGCTCTCTGATGGACTCACTGTTTTCACTGATGACACCATCAAAGTTCTGTCACTGCTCAGTAATGCATGCCAAGGCAAGTACCTGTGGAACAGCCTCCCCTTGCTAAGATCATTTCAGTTTCCTGTTATTAGCATACCAGAGCCTTATTGATCCTGTCACTGGATTTGGATAACAACAGTTAATATTTCCTGATTAATTTAACTTTCACAAGCTTGTCTGGTCTTTCTTTTAGTGTATTTTATACTTCTAGTCTTCCCTGGCTCCTATATTAATGAGTTTCACGTTTTTATTATATGCCACATATCTGCTTTTCTTTTAAGTATGATACCTGACAGCTACATTTCCTGCTCCGAGTTCTTGCCTTGTAAGAAGCTGTACATAATCTGCAGTTGTATCCTACCTGTAACTTTATAGACTTATTCCACTTAAAGGGTTTTTTTCATATCAAACACTTAACCCTCATTTCTGTCTTCTGAGTATTTTTTCCACTAATTTTCAACATAGGCTGATCTAATCTCCAACCCCACAATAAAGTCAGCTCTCTATAACTTTTGCCTTCACCTTCATTGATAACTCTACTTAATTTTCCATCATCACCAAGCCTTTTTGAGCCTTTTGTCCACTTCACTTCTGTTGAAAAGGACCCTGGCTACTAACTCAACTCAAGGCAGCATGTCAGCTATTATCTGAGCCAGAAACACTCACTGTGCAGAAAGGAATGCTAAACAAAAGACAATGCCAAACCTCATTCCATGCCTGCTACCCTTGCCCTGGTCAGGCCTACAGCTTGCTGGCACAGGCAAATAAAACCTTTGGCCCTTCCTCTTGTTCTCACAACACTGCAGCCAAGGGCAGCCCAGCCCACACCAGAGCAAGTATCCCTGCTGGGCAGGCAAGAAACCATGAGAGATGAGATTGAGGCACCTCCACAGACCCTTTGAATCCTTCATTTTCCATCAGCGGTACCTGAGGGAACAACACTACTGAGCGGCTCTGCAACATAAGGACAGCCAATCTCACTTAAGGGAGACAAAGTACCTTTGTCCCACCCAATAATAAGAGGAGGGAGTAGAGCTCAGTATTGGCACACTGAGGCACAGCCAGGAGACACCCAGATCTTGGCCCAGTACAGACTCTGGGTCTTGCCATGGGTTCTTCATAATACAATCCTCCAGTCTTCCCTCAAAGACCACCTCACTGCTGTGCCAAAACCCACACCAGCTACCTACCCACTCACTAATGTGGAAACTGGGAACAGCTCTCCTGTTATGCCAAACCCTATAAAAATCAGTTAACCCTGGCAGCAGAAGTCACACACTCCGGAATACACTTCTCCTCCTGAGGCTAGAAAAGGGCTAGACTGGCCAAACTGGATATGAGCTCACTTCAAATCATTGTTCCCCAGTAAAGAAAGAAGGAAGGCAAGACAAAGCAGGGGCACAAGAGGAGTGAAGTTCAGAAAAGACTTGAAGTTCAAAAAACCCACCTCTGAAATGATATTTTCTTCAGACTAGATCTTCCCAAAGTCCTTTAGGGACTGATATTCAGACTCCCTCTATTTTCTGCATGTAGCTTACTTAGTGAGATATTCAGCATCTCCCCCTTTTATACCCTGTCCTTTGGGAGGACTGAACTGGGTCACTATTTACCAACTGAGAAAAGACAAGAGAGAAAGAAACTCAAGGCAGATCTGGGGAGGGGAAAGAAACACCCTTCAGTTTTCCATTAAAATAATGTGGTTTCTAACAGCAAGACTGTGTTGGTGTGAGACAAAGAGCCTTTCAAAAAAAGTACACAAATATTTCTGTAACTAAATCATTATTTGAATAATTCCAAGAGCAGAAAGGCTTAGAAAGCTTGTGTCAGGGTTAGAAAGATTGTGTCACTCTAATTTATTGCTTGGAGAAGTAAACCCTTATCCTCTCAGATATCTCTAGATACAAGCAGAAATGGCACATGTAAAGTTTTGCTACTTCTTTTCTCATGTTAGGGTGGTTAAAAAGTTCAATCATTAATTATACTCATTACAGTGCTGGCTTTGTCACAACTGATGTATCTACTGACAGCCTAAGGAAATCACAGACATATGTGTTAACATGCAAAGAAAAAAAAAACCTGAGTGCCACAGAGGACCAGATACCTCTGTTGTCAAGGTCAATGAAGCCTGTCAGCATCATAGGGGTGAGACACTCAAATCTCCAGGGATCAAGATTAAAGATAGTATTAGAAGAAGCAGAGTATCTTGTTCTTCAGCAGGAGGTTTAATGCCTAGGATGGTGCCCTAACAACTGATGCACAACACAAAAGCATCAGGTAAGATGGAACTAAAGGGTAAAATGATAAGCAGGTAATGGACAATGAAATCAAACACAGAAATTAGAAATTATATTTTCCTTGCAAGCATTTAACAGCCCAAAGATCTCTGGAGGTGATAACTCCTCAACTTTTTGGCTAATTAATTTTTTCCCATTTTAAAAGCCTCATTTTAATTAGCTCCCAAGTTGAGCTGCTATGAAGAGGTTTTATTTTCATTCTCTTTTTTCTATATGTAAAAAAGACTGACTTCAAAAGTACGTGCTCATTAAAAATAATTAGTGATTTAGATACCACTAAAATATATTCAAGGATACAGGAAAAAAAAGTTGTTGGGGTTTTGTCATAATTTAGCTGCTTAGTATCACAACACACAAAAAAAGAGCCATATATTTAAATATAAGAAAGCTTCCAAATAGATTAAGTCTTGAAGTCTCGAGTGTTTAAAGAGAGACTCACATCCTTTAGTCAGACAATGGACAAGTGCTTACAACAGTTACCACAAAACACTTCATAGTTGTCTTCCTCACAGCTTGGAACATTTCATTCCATAAAATACAGCACAAAGAGGCATATGCAATACAGTCAACACCACAGAAAAATGTGCAAATGGCATACCTGTCAATTTATTCCTCAAATTTACATAGCTGTTTTAGCCTTCAATCAGGATTTTCAAAGTCATAAGTATGTACAGAAGTAAACCTTTAGGTCAATATGTATCTGTAACACATTCATCTGTTGACAACCTGGCAATTAGTGTGGATTAAAAATGAAGTCCATGAAATGTTATGTTACATATTTGAAGATTATGCAGTAGTTTTTTTTAACTACTGATGCCTTTCATACAAGCCTTGCTTTGCAATATGAATGTTATTACAAACAGAAAATTAAACCAGTGAGACAGAAATTTCTTTTTCTTTTGTATCCCCTAACTATATGATTATATTTTACTATTTTACCCAGGGAAAGCCCATGAAGTATTTTTCTAGACTGCACTGAACATTTTGCTCATCAAGTAACAGAGTAGTCTTATTGAAGTGTATTTCACGTAAAGCAACCCATCAACCCAAATACAGGTTTAACCAAATACAGGTTCAACTTCAAATTTACCAATGCCAGTAACATAAATGAATGCAATGCCTTTGATTCTGGAGTGCAATGACACTGTTCTAGTTTACACAAATATATTATTTAATTATTTCTCTGTAATGCTGAGCTTTCTTGCTGTTTTCAAAACAGAAGCATGACAGGATATCCCTATCAAAATATTTAGGTTATCACTTGATTCAATTCTACTTAAAGTCTACAGTTTGGAAACCAATTTACATTTAGCATTCATTTCTCATGCATGAGTTGACCCACTTACACATGCAGTAAATCCATGCCTTTGGGGATTTTTCTGGACTGCTTGCTTTATTTCCACCACACAACTCATTTTATTTTGTCAATACAGTGAGCAAGGTTACAGTCATCCTGTCAAATTTACTTATTTAAATTAGAATCAGAAGACTATACTACTCCCTGTGGAACTTCAAGGAAAACTTTTTGAAACTTTGAGGCTTCATAGTTCTGCAACCAATTGATTTCATATGAAAGCACTGATACAAAAAAAGCAATAGTTACAATAATTTCTTCTGTAAACTTATAAAATAGACTTCTGAAACCCTAGAAAAATACAATAAATCACAATAATAAGTATCATACTATACTTGTTTAAAAAAAGGAGAGAAAAAAGATTTTTTCTAAGCAACCCTATAGAATAAAGCCAGATGGAATAAGATCATTTAAGAAGCAGCTACGTAGGTGTCACATCTGCTTGCTTTGACTATCAGAGATCCACTTAACCTAAAATATTTCCCCCTGCATCTTTGAGGATTCACGTTTGAGAAGCTTCATTTGAGTTGCTTACCATCCTCACAGTGGGGCTGCTGAAAGGGAACCTTCCCCAGACAGAAACTGTTGTAAGGTTACATACCATTCAAGTCCACAGAGACTTGTGTGTAACAGAAAGGAACTTCCATTTTACACAATTTGCTAATGTGGTGTTTCTTTCACACATTAGTAGCTTACCAGAACCTCAGTATAGATTTGCAGATAGTGTTTCTGTGGGCTTACCCAAAGCCTATCTGAATTTATACATCTAATGCTATTATGGGCAGCATGACATATAATAAACAGCTCACTAAAAGCATTATAAATCCTTATTTCTAATGCTAACAATTCAATGCAGTTATGCCTTGGGCAGGGGTTTGTTTTCCAGCTTCTCAAAGACAAAATGCTTCTGCCCTTTCTAGAGAAGAGTTATGCACCTTTCCACCTGTGTTACAAATGAAGCAGGTTTATTACAACATCACTGATAGACTCTAATGCTTCTCCTGCTCTGGACCAGGAAGTTGACCTTCAGCAGGTGAGTAATGTCACCTCATTAGGGATATCTCTTTTACTACCCTCATGGAATATTGTCTATAACTGAGTTACACACTGCTGAAAATGAACATCCACCTGCTCAGCAGAATTTTAACCATTGTTTAAGTCATCTAAATTATTCAGTTCCACCTGTACTGACAGTTTGACACAGAATTATTGTAATGACTATCTGACGTTCCAAAAAGTATCCTTCAAGTTGGCATTCTGGGGTCTAAAAATACTGTTTCTTCCCACATGTTGGGAGTTATTGTTATGCAAATCACAAGTACTAAGAAAGAGGGACCAGAAAAGAGAACCTGAAAACGTTGTGGGAACAGAAAGAGATGTCCGTGCCACCCAGATGAATCACGAACACACTGCTCTGGATTCTCAGCAATCTCTTCCTCCCCAACAAACTGTAAAATTCCCTAGCAAAGGCTGTGCCTCCCTCTACTTCCAATAAGAGGTTACACAGAAGATAATGGTTTATTCTAGGTGCTGCTTAGTGTATTAGTATGAATACTGTCTGTGCTTTAGTTCTTCATTTAGATAAGGACCACATATCCATATCCTCCACACTGGAGAAGTCCAATACCTCCTTATTTCTTGGACAACTCTGAACACAATGTAATTGAATACCGTTAAAGAAGTGAGAAAGAATCTTTGATGATAACTCCACAATGAAATTACAGGTTGTTTTTACAGCATTTTATGGTGTGTGGAGTATCAAAACATACAGTAAATAAACAGTAAGTTAAAGAAAATATTAGAAAGCTGAATACTTGGTGACTATTGTCCTACATAGGGATCACAGCAAAAAGAAGTGACGAACAGCATGCTACTAAATATCTTCAGAATTTTTCCTGAAAGTGTAGGTAAAGAATTCATATATATAGGAACTAATTTAACACCATCTCTATCTAATTTTGCATAACATTTTGATAATCATCAGTAAAAGAAACATTTTTGATTTTTAAGTTGAATACACCTTGAGGTTTCAAATGAATTCTCAGAGCTTTTTATTTTCTCATTTAGCACGAGTTCTGTCTAAAATACACTTGCATTTCCTTAGATTCATCATTTCTTAAGAGTATGTTCAGTCATTTTAAAAATTTCTGAAAGCTTACAAAATATAAAACCTATGCAAAAATCTGCAAAAAATACTCATGGTCATTCAAAATTAATGTAATTCTTTTGCCAAGTCATTTCTAAAGCATTTCTTAGAACTTGACATTTGAAGGCAGAATGGTTTCTGCCTACTGAAAATCAGAAGTCAAATAAACTTCAACACAGGACTATTAGAAAGTCAAAGGACCTGAGGCTTCTCAAAATCTCCATTCCTATGTATCCGTACAAAACAAGCTCAGATCAATCTATAGAAGACCAAGATTAGATGTGACTCTGTGCATGTATGTTCAGTGCACAGGAGCACAGCAGAAGCTCCACCTTCTTGCAGAGATACACTCGTGTCAGCAAAAGGAGTGACACATTCAACCTTCGTGTCTCCCCAGACAGACAAAAAGCCGCTGAAGGCAACCAAGAGATGCTTATTTGAAGTGAGGCTGTGTGGAATTAAGCCTACAGCATACCAAATAATGAATACCTCTTGGAGCTGCAGAACTGTCAGAGGTACCAAGGGCAGCAGAAGGCAACCAGTACCAGCAGGCATCTGGCTGACCATCCCTGCTAGACATGCAGGGGCACTGCTCAACAAGTGCTATTCCATCTAGGTTAGTTGACACAATTCTCATGCAAAAATAATTGCTTCTTTTCCCAATGAAACAACAGCAACATAAAAATCATGCTTAACAATATAAGGGCTTAGGAATAAAGTATGAATTACTTCAGAAGCATAAAAAACAGCATAAACTGGTTTTGTATACGATTTAAAATGCTCACCCAGTCTCACCAGTTGATGTGCCAGGGTTGGTTTTGTGAAATGTAGACATTGGTGCTGCTGTTAATTTTTCTTGTTCCCTGTTCTTCTTCACTTGAATTCAGTGGAGGGAAAAAAGCCCTTAGAGACAAGTATCTGCAGGCTTTGTGCTGTGAATCCTACAAATGGAGCTCTGAGCCATGTTGTTAACATCTTCTCCTGCCAATTTTCTCTACAATCTGTTTTGGCAATTTAAGAGATCATTTTATGTTTGAGCAAGTAAACAGACTGAACAACTCTGCCAATAGCTTCCAAATAGGGAGCCATGGCTTAGTGTCTGTTAGGGACAGTTTCTAATTTCAGATGTGCAGATGTGCACAACTACAGTAGCAATGTGGTTTGTGTCTTCCTTCAGTTGCTACTGAAGATGTGTCTTTATCACATCTGAGGTAGTGCCCAGTTCCTTATCACTTGTGTCTTTGTCCAGATAACAAGTGTTCAGTTGATTCAAATTATGGGGGAAATCCTGTTCTCCTCTGCAACCCCTGAAGCTGTATAAATTTTACTGGATGTAGAATGTGACCCTTGATAACTAAAAGCCCCATACCATGCATCATATTTCATTAAAGACATTTAAATAAAATTAATACACAGCTTTTGTCATTAGAACCCACATACAACACTTACAAGAATGCTACAAGGTCTTCACACACTCTCTGTACCCAATAAAGGATGGATAAACTCCTAACTCCTCACTAACTTCAGTGAGGAGTTGAACTCCTGATACTTGGGAAGCCACTCCCTTATCCCACAGGTGGGTGATTCGGTGACCTTCTCTTCATTAACTCTACTGTCCTTCCTAAGTTCACCAAAACAGGATGCCTTGTAAATATGTTTTTAAAGCAGATTTAATCTGTTTTCTTATTTTCCTTCTTTGCATTAAGGTCCCGTTTTCATTTCAGATACAATCCAAACCTACTGGAAAATGTGTCACATGCAAATAAATGAACTGCATGACTTCATTTTGCTGTCTCTCCAAGAGAAGAAGGGCAAAAATGTGTGGTGCTTCTTGCTCTTCCAGGATTTAAGCTCATAACAGCATTGATGCAGAAGTGAGGATTGCTTTTACACTCTAAATGCAATGAGCACTGTGAAAGCTTCCATGCATCCCTCCAGCCATACATCCAAGCCAGCAACCTCTACCATCGAAGCACTGGCCTTTATCTTAATGAAAGCTTCTCACTCCATCAATTTGTATGGACACCTGTTTTCTTTTATACTTTGCAGACATTTACCAGAAACATATTTAAGAAAGAGCAACTTATTTTGCACAGGATAAAACACGCTTCAAGTCATATATCTAGACATAAAAGTGCAGTGGCAGTAAGTTGCAGCTCATTGCTGCAGACTGCTGAAAGTGTTCCATTTCCCCAAAGAAAATATTACTAGATTGAGTTTCTACTCCCTCATTTAGCTCTGTGTCATGACAGACCAATAGATTTTGCCATCATCTTTACTTCTTCTGTTCCTTTTGCCACCTTAATTTTTTCCTTGCAAAACCAGTTTGCAGTTAGCTGAATTGCAAAATCACCTATAAAAATACATGGGGTTGGTTGTTTTTTTTTTTTTTTTAATTTTGAGAATATCTGCATTCATACTGAAAATCCTCTCAAAGTTCAAAATGGGCAAAAACACTGCAAGGTCCTTTGACAAAATGTTCAACCTTTTGACATTCCTCTGTGTGAACCTTTTTTTTGTGTATCAACTACATATTCAAAGCCAAAATATGCTGTACATCTGCAAAATTAGACCCATAATGCTAAAAAATCATGAGATGCTGGGGAAAAATTCATTCTTGTCTAAGAAGCTGCATTCTAGTCCTGATACATCCATAAGAGCCATAAAATAAAGTCCACAAGTTTGGTCTAAATCTTCAGAGGAAGGATTGCTGTTGGAAAAATAGCAACCTAAATTCAACCCCCTTTATCTACCCACTCTCCTTCCACTCCCTCCCCAATTTTTTTTCCTCACAAGATTTATATTCATACAGCCAAGCCAGCAAGAGATTCTTTAAAAAGTCAGACTACTGTACTAATATCCATATGCTGTCAAACTTCGTATCAGGACAAACAAGACAATCTTTTAAACATATTTATGCTACTTAACATTTACTATTATAAAATTTATTTTGTTATTTATTTTCATCAAGGATATCTACACAATTAACTGTTCTCACTTACCCCTTCAATGAAGTAGTTACAATTTTGGTTCAAATAGGCTCTTTGAGAAGTTTCTAGTACTTCAAGGTGAAATCAAAACTAAACTGAAAATTAAATAGATATATTAGTATTCTTCCATTTTTCTGTATATGAAAAGTAAAATCATTTTAGAATTATTAAAGTGCTTACCTTTCAGTGCCTTGAAACCTTAATTAGATCCTTAGTCCACGATGTATACTGCTTATCTGGCAAATACAGAAACTACTCTGTGTGGAAGGCATTTGTATAATACAGGAGCTTCCTAATTAAATTGAAGTTGTGGCCTATGCAGAATTATCTTGGTAGGATATAATGCTATAAATTAATTATTTCAGTGTAAACAAAAATGAAATGCAACTTCTTTTATCATGCACATTTTAAAATTCCATTTTATCCTTCAAGACTAATTATTTATTTCTAATGGAGTCCCTGACTTGGAATCTCTGGCAGCTACACACATAAAGAAAACAACTCTCTATTGTTAAGACTGGATAGAACAAGTCTATATTGCCAAGAACTGGGTGGTTAGAAACGAAGAGAAAGGAGTCGTGCATGCAATGACCAAGGGAAAAAAACTGAAATAAAACAACTTTTCCCATTTTAAAAAGCTATTTCTGGACCTGAAAAGGCAGGTAAGTGACTTTGGTTCAGGAACCAGACAGTATCATAAATCATGGAACAAGATCTTCCACTAGGAACAGAAACTTCCTTGATCCACTCAAAAGTAGACAAAGGAAGAAAGCTCTTCCCCATGTCACAAAACTGCTTGTTTGTGTTTAATATCTCCTTTTCCCACAACAGAAAACCCAATATGCTTTGAGCAGGAGAGAGATAAGGACATGCAAGTGAGCTGTGTCATACTATTCTGTAGTCTGATGTTGAGGGTACTGGGCATGGGAGGTCTAAATAGATTTCTTGGCAGGCCAGTATCCCAAACTGAGCGCCACAGGCGTGCTGCAGGGCACTCCTCCCAGTCTCTCCTTGGAGAGCAGACCCGTGCGAGGGATTACGACTTCACCAGAGCATTGCTCGTTTCACCTCCTTGATGCGTTCCAGAGCTACCCCGCACAAAGGAATCACTCTTGCTCAAGGAAGCTATGTAGGTCGTGAGAGGACCTAATTTAAGTTCCTGGTCGGAATAAAAAATGCAGCTGATTAAAACCAGGGAGTTGCTGAAGTTTCCCAGATCCCAAATGGAAGTCTTAATGGCCATGCTTTTTGCCACTCTGAGGAATACATTTTTCTCTCTTACAAGCCAGTAATTTCAGTCTGCCTCGGCATGAACATAAGAGATGAGCTTTTGTTCCCATCTTATATATACACAGGAGCAGTTCCATGGCTCTTAAATTAACTGTTGTCTCCATTGGCCAAGGCTCCAGGAAATGAGCCTAAATTTTTCATCCCAAAGACCAGCTCTGGACACCAAAATGTTAACTAGTGAATGCTTTGGCAAGAACAGTAAACCTCCATTGCTGTGAAAAACTAGTATTTTTCAGTAACTTTTTTCTTCAATAATATCCCAACCTGAAACAAGGTTTTTTTCTTTCAAGTAAATAAATCCCATTATTTTCTTCTGATCATACTTACACTGGGTGTCTCTAATGCCATGCTGTTATCTTATTACTACAGAGAATGATTCAAAAACATTTTCACAAAATAATCCATAGGGAAAAGTTCTTGCAGCAGAAGAATGGTCAGAAGGGAAGCCAAGACAAGTGAATAGTATTGATTCTACATCTTTTCTAGTTCACTCTAGTTCTTACCTATTTATACACATATCAGAACTTGCACTATGTATCACTCAATATTCCATCATGCAGTGAGTTAAACATGCTACAAGAGAATACAGTACAAATAAATAACTTTCTTAGTGAAAACATAAGTCAGGCAAAGTCCTGTTTTTAAAAATCTCATTCCTGTAAGCTAATGAAATGTTAGGTTTTGCAATTCACCATTTCTTTGTCATCTCGCAGAGCATTTTCTTGCATGTATTTTCTTTTAAAACTCAGTATCAACATTTTATCTGCTTCTAGAAAATTCCATCTTGCTTGTTATGCTAATTTTAAGAGCCCCTGCTAAAAAAGAGACAAAACTTTTTAACTTACATAATCTACATACTTTACATGTAAATAAAATGTTCCAGAAGTTTTCTTACTTGCTGACACATCTATTAGGAAAGCAAAATTGTCAAATCATTTTAATAAAAAAAATGCTTTGAGCATACTAGCTGAAAGCTGGAGAGGTGAACACACATTGCCACTGTGCTGTACAAGTCCACGGCACACAGTTACACACATTTCAAAATCTGACATACACAAATCAATCACCAAAATCAGACTGTTCACTCACACAGACTTCATGGAAACACCAACAAACACGCCTTTTCTTAGACACACTATTTCTCCATCTACAATCACTTTAGGTTGCAGTCACATACATTACTGATTTGTTCCTGAGTCCTTTTCAGTCTTTGTAACTCGGGCGTATCGGTCACAATACTGAACCCTCTTCCTTTGCTTTCTTCAAAGTCTCTTTTGTATTTTACCTACAGAATAGAAAATACAGAAGAACAGGGTTGTTTTCATTTTCCACAATGCGCCCTTAGCAATTTACCTTTTTTTTTTTTAGTGTAAATAAAGCACTTGTGAAAGGCCTTTAAAGGAGAAGCCTGCCTTTATCAACAAGAGATAGGCAGCAACTGGGCAAAATTTCCCAGTGCCCAAGCAACTGCCTCCTCCAGGGGTGCCATGGGCTCACCTCCACTAATACTGCAGCTGTGGAAATACCACTTTCTCTGGTCATTTCATTCTCAGAGCAGTTACCATAGAACTATAGCACTTATTTTTACACAAGAAAAAAAAACACCTGTAACTAAACCCGGAGGTCTTCTAATACACAGCTTTGCATTTCACCCTCTCTTCATGATTATTCTACCAGTCTCTTTCCCAGCTGAAACATAAATTACACATTAAAAAAATACTTCATGAAAAGAGTATTTAGAACATCATGAAGTCAAGCCTTTGTAAGTTATGGAATGGCTGCCTGTACAAGTTTAATTTGTCCCTCTTGCACATATGCATTTGGATATTGTCTTTAATCAGGTATTCATATATTATCCTTTGACAAGGCCCCCTGCTTTATTGTGTACACAGCAGAGATAGTTCCATATGTGGTTGTATCCTTTTTTTGGACCAGACTACTCAAATCCTACCATCAAGGTAGGAAAATTAGTTTCCTCAGGAGCTTTTATAGCTCTCATCACAGCCATTAATCAATCTTCCTAATGCACCCTGGAAAGTGGGAATGGCAATATACACACCACTAGGACAACCTGCAAACTGAGGTAAAATAAGCTTCATTTCCAAAAATATACAGGGGTCTCAGGATGTTCACTCTCCAATTCCTAGCAGCTGAGTATGTTCAAATTATAGGCTTGGGTTACCTGCACAAACACCCAGTACTTCTGCAAACCAGAATTGGGGTACCCAGTTTCAATAAAAAGAAACAAGATGAAATCTTCAAGATCTTAAGTCATTGTTGAGCAACTGTATCAAACTGTATCAACGTCACATCTCCACAGATGGATTCAGCTACCTTACCCATAACAACTTTCTCTTACTTTCTGTGCCTCCTGCTTTACTCTCTACACATACCCAGATTTTGCAACACCTGGGAGAGCAGTCGCACAGACAAAGCAGGATTCTCCTTCACATCTTAGCTGATAACCAGAAAACACCCAGCACATGCACCAAATTCAGCTGGCTTTGGCTTATTTCACAAACAAGCTCTCAATGTTACAATAGTGATGCACAGGAAGAAATACCTCTAAATCACAAAAGTTAGGTTTCACAAGGCTCTAGAATATAGTTTGTCCCCACCATCCTAAACCTCAATCAGTAGGTTAATAACTTGGTTTTTCTTTAATATAGCTTACACATAAGCCCTTCAAACAAACCCTTGCAACACAGCAGCAAATGATCACATCAACAAACCACCATTTTTCCTGTGTTCCAGATTTAGAGCTGGCTGTAGATTTCACACAAGTACAATATTTTCATGCCACCCTGAGACAAAGGAAACAGACCCTTCCACTCAGGCTTTCGAGCAAACCATGGGCTGATTGGCCCACCCTTTCTGTTCATCCCCCAAAGGTTTGACCCCTCTGCAACTTTCCTTCAATTTGGCCATCATATTTCAGGTATGGCTTTGTCTCATTCTGAGTTTCTAAACAAGTCTAGTCCATCTCTCCACAGCTTCTTGTTAAGTCTCTTTTCCCAAGGAACTCCAGTATTCATTTCCCAATTATCTCCCTTCTACCCAATGCTTCTCCATCTTCAGACTGACACTCAGGCTTCCTTAAACACACTGGGTGGACGTGGCATTCCAGGACTGTCTGGTGCCAGGAATGGGGTCTCAGGAGCATCTCTGAACTTTCTATAGTTGAAGTCATGCAAAACTTTATCCACATTGGACAGACTTCCATGGCCAAGGACACATGACTAACATAAAAGTCTCTTTCATTTCAGCAAGCTTCAACTCCTTAGCCCTGAATTCTAAGACAACTGAGCTCTTCAAGAACTCAGTTGAACTCAACTGCTCAAAATAAACAAACAAATAACCTGTCAATAATTCTAAGTAAGGGAATAGTCTCAGCCTTGGAAACTGCTGAGTATCTTGCAAAAAATTCAAATTTGGCCTGAAGCAGGCAGCTTGTCGTTTCCAGCTGACGTGGAAATGTTCAACCTTACTGCTTGAAGTTTATCAGAATTATGAGCAAGTGAACACATCTTAGAAATGGGTTCAGGCCTGCCTAAAAGAGAGATTACCTATTGTTGGAAAGAGCATTTCCTGTTATTAGTTCCAAATGTACTAGCCATTAACTTCAAGTGACCTTTATTCATCTTACAAAGGAACAGAAGAAGAGAAGGAGGGAATTAGACAGTTTTGAATTAATATTATTTTAATCCCTCAGTCAGATAAAAAGGGCTCCTACTCTCTATTAATAAATCATTTCACAGGAATAAGGTTAACTACAGTTCCCAGAGCAGCTACCTTGAAACCATTAAAAAAGTAAATTAATTAAAATATTAGCAGAGTTAATATATGCATTATTGGATTTTTCTACCTAACTTCAAAATATAGGTTTGAGTTATAAAAATCACAACATAATGTTTCATGAAGAACACAGCTCTGTGAAATGTGGTCCACTAAAACTCTTAGTTAGTATAAGTTCAAAAGAAAAAATACCTCACCTTCCAGAAAATATCAAATAATAAAGATGCCATCAGTCATTTAGAACTGAAAAGAATCTTCTGTATAGGAGCTGTAAACATCACTACAACAAATTGTTTAACTGTACACCAGGGCTGTCTGGGATGAAGTTAACTTTCTTCATAACAGCCATCACAGTGCTGTGCTTTGTACCCAGCACAGTGCTGATAACCCTGCTGATAACACTCCAGTGTTTTGGCTGTTGCTGAGCAGTGCTTGCACAGCATCATCCCCAACATCACCTCCATAGGCTGGGGGTGCAGGGGGGGGTCGGGACATGACACAGCCAGGACAGCTGACCCAAACTGACCACAGGGATATTCCATGTCTTAAAACATCACAGTCAACAAAAGGAAAAGGGGAGAGGGGACATGAGTGATTAAGGCAGTCTTCTGAAGCAACCACTATGTGTACCAAAGCCCTACTTCCAGGAAGTGGCTGGACATTGCCTGCTGATGGCAAATAGAGAATAAATCTTTATTCTGCTTTGTTTCTGAGTACAGTCCTTGAATTTTTCCCAAAAACCTTGACACATAAGGGGTTTGGGGGTTTTGTTTTCTCCCTCTCTCCCTCTGAGGAGAGGGAGTGAGAGAGTGGCTTGGTGGGCACCTGGCAGCCAGCCAAGGTCAACCCATCACAAACTGAAACTCTCAAAATTTAGTTTTGAAATGGAAATGTGTAACCCCTAATGACTGAATCATAAATGCAGTCATTTCCTAAAAAGATGATTTTTAGTAACTCATCAAAATCCCAGCCAGTGGCTCATAATGCATCGCACTGGCCCCAAAATGCAGTCTCAAAGATGCAGAGCACCCTCAGTGATGTCTACCCTGAAAAATTGATCTGAGAGACAAAGTGTGGCATAAACATTAGTAATCAAACTGTAATAAATCACCACAAATGAAAAAGTTCTAAGTGAAAATACTTCATGAGAAGTAATTCTGCACAGACCAACAGTGAAAGGACTAAGTGATCCAACAGACCTTTCACAAATCAAACTTCTCGGATTTGTGACATTAGCAAGAGATCTTTGAGAGACCTAAAGACAGGAATGTGTAAATCCATTCACGAGGTCAGCATGAAGTGGGACATGAAGCATGACCAAAGGGTCTATCTTAGTCTGAAGGACAGAGGGTCCATCTTACTCTCTACATAAAACATTATGCTGGAGAAAATACCGCTCCTATTTTTTTGCAGCTACACTTGGCACTTGGCAGCAAAGACACCTATTAGGATAACAAGATTAATTTTTCCTGGGAAAAATACTCTGAAAATATACATGGAGCATAAAAGATTGATTATACTCTTGGGGGTTTTGGCACCTACCCTTAGTCCAGCCTCATTTGCAATACCAGAAGCACATATCAGTTGAACAAACACCATAGGAATCCAAAAACACCAAAGAAAAAAGCAGAGAAAGAATTCAACATGGTGAATCATCATTCCCTTTTCATCACTGGAGAGCTGTGAATAATGCTAACCTCAGAAACACTATTCATTCCATCTCCACCTCAGAAAGATACTCAGCCACTGTGGAGCAAATATTATCCCCAAAAACTATGGCAATATTAAATCTAGTTTCCTGTACAGTCCCTTCTTCATTTTCCCATACAGACAGGGCAGTTGTGAAATTCAATCTCCTTCCTTATCTGATACCCTGCATAGCCCCACAGATTGGCATCATCGTCTCATGTCCAGCAAGGAAGGAGTAAGCAGGTTGAGTGAGAGGATGGGACCCCTCACACCCACATTTGCCTTTAGAGGAATGTTCATACACCTACAGTCTTTACCACACCCTGAATATTTATGAATTTGTTTCGGTATGCTGTGTTTGAGGCTTGCCCAGAGCCATCTGCTCCTTCTGTGCCCAGCACACACAACTACTTCCCAAAGGTCACCATCTGCTAATACACTGGTTTTTACAGACTGGCAAGAAATCCTCTCCCACAGTACAGGTCCTAGAGGCACGTCTTGGCAAAGATGCTTTTGTTTGGATCTGCTTCTTCCATTGAGCACATAGACTGTTGATTTTGCCTCAATTTATCTTATTTCTTACAAAATTAATGGCAAGACAAAGACAAAATTTACTCTGTAAATTAGGGTTTTATGAATGTGACTAACATAAATGTTTACAGGTAAATCAAATGTAAAGAACAATTCTAGACTAAATTTAGTAAGACTTCTTTTTAGTTGACTAATCCTTCTTAGGGAAGATCCCAGACATTGTCCTATTTGACAAAGCCAGGTTTCAGTCTTCATGGTGTGGTTTGTCTTCTAACACAGCCCACAGCTCTACATCTCACTAATCTTCTGCTCATATTAGAGGTACATTTAAGTCCCATCTAAGACCCAAAAATGGTACTCAATCAGCTGAAGCATTGTTTCTCCTAATGGTAGTAAAACATGGTCTTCCACGGTCACCCAATTAGAAATATTATCCACAGTAAATCTAAACAGGAACACAGGAATTAAGAACGGCATATAGGGCAGACCAAACTGTCCTCAAAATTTTTAGATGAACTGAAAGCTCTAGGTTGGGCATTCCTTAGGGAAATCAAAGAGCCATGGACTCCTAAAAGGCCACTGATGAACGAGTTTTGCTGTAACAGGGGACTGCAGGATTACAGATTTCATCACTTTTCTCAGACAAAGCAAAATAAAAATTCCCCAAGACAAAGTTTGCAATTTTTTCAAATGGTCTTTAGAATGCACAAAGTCATACTTTAGATTTTTTTTCCTTTTATTATAGAAAAAAAAAAAGTCACTTTCACAATTCATAGTTGAAGCATTCATCATAATAGTTGAAACTTTCTGAGAGAAGGAAGTTTCTCATTCAAAGATAAAGTAAAACTGACAGCATCAATACCCCAACACAACAAAAAGTCTTTGCAGTTATATGGAGTAAAAACTTCAAGTGCCATAGCTATCATTAAATATTCTGTCTTTTTACATACCTCATGCAAGCATTGGGCAAGTCTGTCTGTGCCACCCTGTGAAGCACAGCCTCAGCAAGTCTCCGACCATCTGCAAATCTCTGCTCTGTAATTTCCTGAAGATCTTAGCAGTTTTAGCAGGGAACTACTGCTAAATAACAAAAATCTTGGAATCCGCGTCAGAACAGTTAAAATGTTGGATGGGGGCAAATTAAAGTATATAAATAGTAGCTCTGGAGAGAATGTCTCTACAATGTGGTCTCTTTATACTGAGGATGATGCAAGTGGCTCAGAGAAAACGCATGGGCAAAAGCGTTCCATACCCCAGGATGTGCAGGGACAGGAAATTGGAGGCAGTGAGAGATCAAAAATTTCAGAATGAGAAAAAGATGGGAGTCCTCCATTTGGATATATGACAACAGCATGTGAACAGTAGCTGGGATCCAAGTAAAATTACGACAGAAGAGAGTGCAATCTGATACTGTTTCAACAGGCTTACATCCAAACATTTCGACTAGGCTCCACTCCATCAAAAATCACTTCCACTGAAACTACATAGGCTCTTCTGCCCAAGAAATTATTTTTATACCAAGTATGCTCTCAAGTGCCTTGTACCTTGTTTTGCTATTGGGCAAAGTGGAAGTCAGTGAGATTCCACACTTTTCTATTAAAATGTAACACTAATGTTTTCCAAAAGCTGCACTCGCAGAGAAGGTGACATAAAGAATGGACCAGTCTCCAAACAAGCTGATGTTCCCCCATGTCCACCAGTGATTATCATCCATTCAACTTGTGCAACAAACTTTACATCCACATTTTAGAAGCAGTAAACAAATTCTGTGCAGAACTGCAGCTGAGGAGATAGGAGGTTGCAACCTTCATGACAGAGAAATAGCATCAGATCTTCTGTCCACTCCCTATCACTTGGTATGTGCTGTGTTTGAGCTAGTTTATCTCCAAGTAACAGAAGTCTGGAGAGGTGAAGGATTTCTTACTCTACCACAACAAAAAGAGATCTGATTTACCATATCTCATCTCCAGGCAGAAAATGAAAGGTTAATATATATAATCCAAATGCAGCCTGATAAATTACCACAAATTTTAATAATACCCTCAAAAGTGACTGACAGCAAACTCCTCCAAACAGAAAGATAATTATCCAACATAGCAGGAGGGTGGGAAGGAAACACATTTAAATGTCTCATGTATAGCTTTGCTGAATCCTGGAATATTGCTTTTATCTCCAGGGCCTGAACTAAACATATAGTCCCTGTCTTGCTGTTTTCATCATTGGGAAGGAGAATGGCCAGGCAACCACCAGGACAACTACAACCTCATGAGATGTGTACTCTAAAGGAAGTATGCAGTAAACCACAAGCATGTGAGCTGCTATATGCCTGCACTCCACAGTGGACAGAAAACACGTAGCTGCTGGTTGGCTGAGGCACCAAGACTGAGCTAGCAAGTCCTGCTGAGAGGCAGGATGTGCTAGCTCGGGCTCAGCGCCATGCAAACCTTGTTCTTGCAGCCTGTAGTTGGCTCACAGTACCAGCAGAGCTCAGAGGCATCTGGCCACTGGGTACCAGAAAGATATTAACACACAAAAGCACATCCACACAAAAGACAGGCAGCTACAGCTATTCTGGGGGCATTAAGAAGAGAAACAGCAAATATTCCCTTCCCTGAAAAGCCCTGCCAAATAAACCTTACAAAACTTACCTAATAAATATTCCAAATAACATGATGGTCGTATTCATGCAAAGAGTATAGAATATTCTCACAAGCCAAAAATGGAACTAAAAAATACAGCATGGCATGTAAAGAAGATTAACCACAGAAGGGACGTAAAGACTGACCTCAGAAAATTGTAATATAGACCAAGGGCACAAGTTGTAGTCATATGCTACAAAAGGTAACCAAAACAAACACTGATGGGCAACAGAAGGTAGCACATGACATGTGAAGGAAAAAAACCTGTAAAACTTTAATGAACAACTGCCAAAAGAATTAGGGAATGTTCACTGGTGTAGCAGAAGAAAGAAGCTGAAATGAGTCCAACTGAGAGCCATCAGAATGCAGCCCAGAAAAAAGTGCAGAGGAAGAGAACTGAAAAATCTAGATTTGAGCAAGGCAGAAGTGGAGGCACACAGGAGGAATAGGAAATAATAGGACACGGTGCAATTCTACCCTCTGGCCTCTAGCAACAGCTTAGCAAGCTTGGGGTCTCTCTGTCACTCAGACACCACATAGCTGGTACCTTATATACCACTCACATTACTAAATAGCCTCTTGTCTCATTCAGCTACAGCTCCTCTTGTTTATTTCCATGTTAAAGACACACCATCTCTTATTCCACAGAGTTAACAGATCATAATAGATCATTTGACTTTAGGTGTTCTTATGGGACCTCCTTACAACCATTTGTTGTGCCACTTCTGGCTTATTTCTTGAAAACTGATTTATCAAGCAAGAGCCTGCAGTGCAACCCTGGTTGAAAAACCCTTGCACATTGCACCCAACCTGTGCCCCCTTGGCCATGTTAGTTATGGATGTCTCAGGCAGTCAGTTCCTCTGTCCCTGTACAACCAAGGGCAGGGGAGAGGGACTACCTATCATTGTCACTTAACTGCAAGCAAATTTGAAATCCTTTTGTCTGCCTTCCAAATTATCTTTCTTCCACTCAGCAATGAAGATAAAGTCAAAGCTATTGAAGGCACCATGAAGGTAACATAGGGTTTTAAAAGGAACTTCCTTTTCAAAAGCTGGAGGGGAAAAGGGAAAAAAATATGAAAGTCCATAAAATCAACTTCCAGTTAATACATACTGCTTGGCACCCAGAGATTAGTATTAGTTAAACTCTAGCCAGACCTTGACAGTAAACCCCATTTTCCAAGACTAAATTCTCTATTTTTTTCTTCATTTTAAAGCAAGAAGAAAAGGAAGGCAGTGCAATATGATACATGTAAGAAAGGTGATTTCATACCAGAAAATATATAGTGGGCAGTTCAGCCTTTTATGTTTAGATTTTCATTCATTTTTAACTCTGAATGTCAGATATGTCTGAATGTCTTAATAAATTTTAATTGCAAAGGGAACAGACAGAAAATATTTTGTCCCAACTAAATTCCAGGATTGAATCCCTGCAAATATTAATCTTTGAGGAAGCCCATTAGCTGAATGTCTTAGAGGGAATCATTTCTTATGCAATTTAGTGTGTAGGCAAACTCCTATAAATACAAATCCAGTATTTACATCATCAGCCTCTCAAATAACATGATAGCAATAAGCAGAGTAAAACTGTTAGACAGACAGGAAACTCATACAATTTCAAAATTATAGCCACATGAACTGAGATCAGAAGATGCCAAAGGTCACCAGTAAAATCAGAGTTGCAACCCAGTTCTGTCTTTTTTTATCAAATGCTGATGCTTGAATCACCTGAATATACAATTTCCAATACTTCCAAATCATTTGCCTCTACTCCTTGCACTGGTAAATCTACCTCATTTGCAAAGAGGATACAGGCACATGACTCCAGAGTCCCTGGCTCGAGTTCATACTTCCCCACACTCATCAGGAATTGGACCCCAGTTCTGCCACAACTCACTGGAAAAGAGATTGAGGTTATCCTCGGCTCCTGACACTAAAAGACCCAAAGGGTCTGTATGAAAATATCTTAGCCACATACTCAAGGTGAAAGTCCTCTGCAGAGAACATGGTAACTTGGGGCTAGTTTTGAGGTGTTGATGGTAACAGGGAACTTAGGCCACTCCATTTGTCAGTTATCTAAGTAAAATGAGCAATAAAAATATATCCAATTCCCTCATCCCTCCCCCATCAAAAACATTTGCTGTTCAGACTCTCATTTTAACATCCTTAAACTGAGATCAAACAATTAAATCATCCTCCAAGCCTCGCCTTCAATTTTAGGATCTTCTTTGGGTGCCTCAGCTAAAGCTTTTTACAGTTAATAGGAAAATTCTAATTACATCCAGTTTATCCTTTAATACCCTTATCCCAGGGAATTCCATTCCAATGGTGATACCTGGCCAGAAACAGTGGGCCTGCTGGACAAAAGGCAGATATCACTACATACAACTTCATCAACCAACTCGCTTTTAGATGAGTGGAGGGAAAAGGCATTTTTAGAGACCTTGGCTCATCCTGAAGATACTAAAAACATTTTTTAAAACCCTATATTTAAAACATCCTTAAAATACCTTAAAATGTAAAAATACAAACTAAAATTACCAAAAATATCTCTAGGTATCTTGAGAAGATATCTAAAGATATCTTTAAAAAGATACATAAAGCCAGGTGAAATGAACTCCATCCAGAGCTCCAACAATCCCCATTATATTGTCCATACATCTCCTGTGATGCTGTATTCTCGTGAGCTACTTCAAAATAAATTCATGACCAATGTCTTAAATGTTCAGAATTCTAGAGCTGCACACAGATGCCAGTTCCGAGTTCAGTGTGGGATCAGTTTTCAGACACAGAAACTATCAGCTGCATACAGCAGTGGGTTTTAAATTGAGAGCTGAATCACCAGATTTTCTCAAACTGTGCCTGTAGAGCAATATGTAAAATCCAACTAAAAGAGTGGTTATTTATGATGTGCAAAGGAACGAGAAGGGCAAGTTACCCTTTAAATACATCCATTATTCATTCCTACTGAATACACATGACTTCTGCTTCAAACAGCGAGGGATATGTTGTGAGAGATGCCCTTCTAATAAAAACAAGGCAGGAATGTTAGTACCAGAAGGTTCCCTGCAGGCTAAAAAGTGACAGTTGGCTGGGCTAGGATCAGAGCAAAAAGTGGGGTGTAGCAGCAGGGCCTGCTTACATAGGAAAAAAGTGTAAAGAAAGGAAAGGGTCCACAAATTCAAGGGATTACTCCAGAAATTAACTGAAAAGTCTTGGGGGCAGTGGAGAAAAAAAAAAAAAAAGAAAAAACACCACAACTGCTTCAGAAAAGGAAGACCTGGCATCCCGAAGGAGCAGATAGGGTCTGTACTTTCCATTTCTTAGCAGAGATGTTAGCTAGTAATAATGAGCAAGCAGGAGGGGAGGGAGGGAAGAGAAAGAGGAGAACAGTTGCAAATCACCCCAGCTGTAAAAACTGCTCCCTTTGTTAAATGGCCCCTAGTGAGTGGAGAGAAGGTGAGAATTTAAAGAAGGGTCTTTGTTATTTAAATGCTATCCCGTGCTGCTTTTTCAAACTTCCTTAGAAATGAGTAATGAAAGCAACTATTTTTCAGTTCCAAGCCACGGGCTTGGAGTTGAGATTTTTTCTTTACTGACCAGGAAAAACTAGGAAAGAGGTCATTCCCTCGTGTAAGAGAGACAAATGACATCCTTGTATCCGATACATCTACCTTCTGATGCTTTTTAAAGTTTTGAAAACATTACATGGATGAGCTTTATCACTACTGTAAAGTCCTCTACTTGTGAAACAGAGACTGATTCCATAAACTTGTTTGTAATGCTGTTTATTTTTCTTTCTCACCTCCAAAAAGAAGGAACTTATCCCTCCCAGTACAAGCTAATAGTTTCATTAGAGGAGGATTAGTGACAGAGACAGTCTGACAACAGTGATACAAACTCTATGTCACATTTGTGTGCAAGGGAATAGACTCGTGTATTACGTCAAAATAAACTCCAAAAGATGCTAATTTTCTTGGATATGCCATTGTTTGCATATTTTTTAGAGATTGCTTTTTCTACAAGGAATAAGTGTCAGCCTACATTCAGCCAGCATGCTACATCTCCTTTTTAATATCTCTGGAAACATCATATCCTACAGGTAAGATGCAACAGAAATTTTGTTCTGCCCTGTCCAATTCACCTGTGCAGGGAGGTGTATTCTACAGAAAGCAAATACAGCTTCTGAAAGTAGTAATAGAGCCAGCCTGCACAAGTCAAACAAGCTGAATAAAAGATGCATTTAAATTTAACGTTCATTAATTGCAGGGATTTCATCTAATGCCTACAGTACCCTCATGTGCTGGCATAATAAGAAAGGAACACAACTTGTGGCAATTGCACAATGTGCTTTCCAACATATTTGTTTGAATTACAGAGATTAGAAACAAGTTTCCCAGATTTCAAACAATGATTGTCTTTTTCCTTGACAATGTTTAGTACTTTCTGCTGTGAGGAAAAGTAGCAGTGAGTTTGATCTTTAGGCCTCCTGTCAATTACAATTCACAGACTTTGAGAAATGGTAAATATTGCAAAATTAGTCCTAGTATAATACCAAATATAAGTACAAAGAAAAACGCTGTCTCTTCACAATGGAAAAATCAAGAGGAGCTATGTCCTTGTCACTCCATACATCTACCTCAGTAAAGCACATTTGAATCATTATGTCTTGTTGTTTAAACAGACCATATAAGAGTATCTCTGGGCAGGCACTTCAAGGGCATTATTTCCACCACAATATTGCTTTTACTGTTATTTTCCTGTCACAAAGCTTAAATGCACATTATAATTCTTGCCTGATGGAAAGATATGAAGGCATACTTTCCATTTTCCAGAGCATGGGAAATTCGGAAGGGAGGCCACTCTGATGTGTTTTCCCTGCAAGTGCTACTGCTGGACTGGTCTGAGTGTGTTGTAATGAGACTGTGTCCAACCTGCTGTAACCAGCAGGAACATGGACTTCTCAAAACCCAGTTTCAGCTGCAGTCACTGTTTGGAGGGGTGTGCTCTGCATGATGGCTTGCAGCCATCTAGGACACCATGTTAGCAGGGAAGCAGCCACTGGTAGAGCAATAGAGAAGATCCAAACCTGCCAGAGGAAAGATGTCTGTATTTTCTGACACCTGTAGAACATCCTAGAAACAGGTATATAATATAGGAAAAGTGAGCAAAGAAATGGAGACACCATATAGTCATCACAATATAGAGGGCTCTGAAAAGAAAATTCAGTGCTGCCACAACCACTGTCTGATAACAGCAAGAGGAAAGGAATTATAACAAATTAGTAGATGTAGGTACATTGCATCCACAGCATTAGACATAGCTATTTGTTACACTGCTGAATACCAAATTTATTATTGCTTTCGTTTCCTCATCTGTTTACAGTCCTCTCCTGATTCTTACAGATGGAGTACAAGTTCTTTTCAGGCACATACAGTTTTTTTGTGTTGAATTTGTAGAGCTCCTAGCAAAGCACTCTGGGACTAGAGCCGTTAAATACTGCAGTAATCTGGGTATTTGCTGAGAGCTGACATAGTGGCAGCTGTTTTCTCTGCCAGAATTCAACCAGGATGCTCAGATGGACACCTATACTCACTGAGCCACAGCACCCAGGCATTCATGTCACTGTTATTCGAGGTGTTTGGGGTCTACAAAGCAGCAGGGTCCAGAAAACCAGCTACAAAGGCAGAGGAAGGAAGAAGCCGTGGAGGACAGGCAGCAGCTACGTGAGGAGTTTCACTGCACTCCCTGACCCAGACCCGTGTCGATATGGTGCGTTAATGCTGCCTGTCTCAGAGATGTATCAACACTGACACAGGCACTGCCTCTACCAGACTTCTGAGGAGTGTGAGAAGCACACATTCCAGCAGCTCGTCTGTCACCGTGCACATGGTGCGCTCACGGCGGCATACGGCGCTGGCATGGGGAGCAGAGCGTGGATGGGTTTCGTACCACAGAAACAATATTTTTGGTTAGCTTAGTCTAACTTCCACCACTCTGAGCAAACTGTGCACTCTGTGTGCACTGCTGCATCCTCTGTCAATGGTCAGGTCAGTCCCAGCTCACACTGTCACACCCCTGATAGCAGCAGTTCAGATCTGGTGCTCAGATCAACAAGGTATCAGATGGCAAGGCACATGCAAAGTGCCCCCCTCTTCAGGGCGACTTTCATTTGTTTGCTACACCCTAATAATAGCCCAAGAGGTGGGGAGAAGCTCCTGTAGCATTCCTGGCAGATTCACCCTATCGGATCCTGCTTGCAACGGGAGGTCCTTGTCCCATCCTGGCAGCACTGGTGGCTGCAGAGGTGATGGAGCAAGCAGTGGTCAGGGGCAGGCTTTCACCTTCAGCCTCGGGGGCTCCTCAGTGGAGCAAGGTCTGCAAACCACACGTGTGAGAGTCAGCAGTGTGGCTGGAGCTCCAGTGGGAGGCACGAGTGGTACAGTGGGAAGAGAGCGTGAGATGGGATCACTGGTGAAAGAGAGCATGAGATGGAATCACTGGTGAAAGAGAAGAACAGAAGAGAACAGAACTTTAAGGATAAATTTAAGAGGATTTGGGATATCTGTCTGGCTGCATGCAAGAATTCTTGGGACCCTCAAAAAATCCTGGACCTGTCTCAGTAATTTTCAAAAGAAAAATGGAGGAGAAAATATATTTGGCATAGCAAGAATACCAGGTGGCTTCACTGTTTGGCAACCATCTGGTCTCAGTTTTCTCTTTGTTAGTAGCACCAGCATCAAATGAGACAGAAATAGAAAATGTTAACTTTTAAAACATACACAATTAGACAAATAAAAGCTACCATCAAGCAAAGGGAATCCAGCAAATGGATAGCAGTATGAAACACATGGCAAATCATTTAAAAGAAAAAAATTAAGGCACAGCCATCCTGAACTAGAACTAAATTGCAGTTAATTTAATGCTTGTAATATTGCACAAGAATTATGATATTTTTGCTAACAGTTTCACATCATCCTCCCCTCCAGTTCCTCCACACAGCATATAGTAGAGGAGCTGCAGAAGCAGCCAGAAATGTTTCTATTACAAAGAAGGCAATAGAAGCTTTCAGCATAGAATAAAAAGAGGAAGGAGGGAAACAGCAGCAGTGCCAGAGCTGTAGGTGACTACAAAGCAGCAAGCCAAAGGCCCACATTTATTGATCTGTCAATTAAAGTTAAATTAAAAAGAAATCATACTTGAATTTCACATGAAACATTTTTGTCAAAGATAGTGGTAAGTGCACAAAGAATTTAAGACATCTCAGAAGTGTCATGTCTCCAAGATGATGGTTATTGACCCAAATGAAGATCAGTTATTTAAAATATGAAGCAAGGCTAATTTTTCAGAGAGAAGGAGAGGAAAAACTATCTGCAGGTTGATTTGCCTCCATGTAAAACCTCTTGTTTGCTCCCATGCAAGTAGGCAATTACATGACATTGCTTTTGGACATTATTAATATACTACATTTGCAGGAAGAGTTTAAGACTTTGGCACAAAGTTTTTTGGTTTTTGTTTTAGAACTGAAAAAACACCAAGTAGAAACAGAAAAATAACAACTATAGCAAACAAATCTAATTTGAAAATTAAAGAAGAAAGGCAGTTCAGCAACCAGAGACCTCCTGGCCTCTGCCACTTGACTTCATGGTCTTATTCCAGCTGTCAGAGAAAACAATAGATGAAAACACAGTGAGAAGATTGAATATTCTAAAAAAAAAATGCAACAAGGTCCCATAAATGCCAACACATACAATGTAATCATTTCCATCAAAGAACGGCATCTATTTATCATGTGCAGAACCTTGTTATCACAATCATATTGTGCTCTCACTCTGTCATGAGATAAGTCTTGAGAAGTATTTTGATTTTCAAAATTATTTCTTTTTATTAACTTCTCCTAATTTTTAACAGCACTGTATTGGGAAACTTGCTTTGCCCATTTCCACCAGCTAAATTTCTGACAAATACTTTATCCTCTGCAATTATTAATTATGGGTAGATGCCAACTGAGGCTGCTAATCAGTTCAGCCTAATAAGGGGAGTTCTGCTGAACACACACTGAAGAACATACCAGGCCCAGAGTGAGAAAGAACCCCCAATAAGCATCAGGTACCTTAGAAATACAGAGATGTGGCTCTGGGCTGAACCCCCACTGCATCCATGGGGATTCCAGTTCAAACCTGGTACTGAGGACTCTGCACTGAGGACTCTGCACTGGCATCTTTTACCAAAAGCACCAAGTGTTAATTAGAGCACCCTCAATACCCTACGTACTCTATTCAAATCATGACAAAAATAACTACACTGTGGAAACACGGGTTAACAGAGGATCAATGACCCCGTCTCTTCTCAGCTGCCCATCACTTTGCTAAGTGAGTAAAAAATTCAGAATTACAGCACAGAAAATATATGACTAAGTGATGACGTAGACAGCACAGAAAAAGAACTGAGAATTTCATGAGAAAACATCATTGGTATAATTATGCACTTCAAACTAATTTCATCTCCTTTTCTTTTACTCTCTAATAATCAGTATAAAAGACATTCCAGTTTTAAGGGGAAAAATTAGACACAGATCTGCGTTGCCATAACTGCTACTAAATACTTCAAAACTTAGAACTAAAGGCCCTATCTAAATTGTATTTTGGCAAGGATTTATAGAGTGTCACTTTGGTAACATGGAAATAATTGATACATATCAAAGGTGGATTATTTTATAAAAACTCCCTATTATGCACACTTAATATATTAGAATTTTTTGCTTCTGTTCTCTTTGATGCGATAACTATTAAAAAACTATATGTAAAAAAATTCTTTACAAACTGTTTTCAAACAGGGGCATGTCATTCTCTCAGAACTATTCGAACCTGACATTATTTTAAATGCTGAGAGTAGTATGTAAAGGAATTAGACAGGCTGAATTTCAGAAACAAAAATGTTTGAGTTATCACAAACATATTTGTTACTGAGATGTAGAGTGTTACTACTGTGTTTTGGCTCAGGAAAGCCATTCTCAACTAGCTGAGTATTGCTTTTTTTAAATGTCAGTGAGTATTTATATCACAGTTCATACTCATCTACAACAGTCTCTGTATCTTTAAGAGTAAAATGTATGAATTTCATTTTTTTTAGATTTATCTATAAATCAATTTAAAGATGGCAATTTTGACTAGGAAGTCAGGAAACAGGCTCAGCAAATATGGTAAATTGTTCATAATTTCTGTCATTAAGTTAATATATAGTAGTGACTGTCCACATAAACCACTGCAGATACCATAAACCAGACTGAATAACCAGCCTGGTAATACAACAGTTTTCTGCAACATTTCTCACATTTAAACCTTACATTTAGAAACAAACAGATCCAAGAAACTGTACCAGCTGGTAGAAGGAAAACAAAAACAGATCATGTTCTGTTTTTATTTGAAAAGGGAAGGTGGTGATCAAGCATCTTGTACTTTAGAGTTCTCCAAGTCCTTGCCTACTAATTAAATTCAGACACTGACCAGTGACACATTTCAGTTTGACCTCAGCCACCTAATGCTCTGAAAAGAATGTACAGGGAAAAAGGTCAAACAAATTCCAACTTACTTTTAACTACAGCCTCAAATCCTCTGTGAACTCCACACCACATCTTGCTTCTTTAAACGTCAAAAAAAGCTTCAGCAGAGCCCAGAGAAACACCATCTTTCCCATGAATCTTTTTATGATCCCTTCAGCTCACACCAAAGCAATTCCGTGACTCCAGTAATTACATACACATCTCACAACCAAGAAAGACTCAGTAAGCAAAACAGGACACTATTCTTTCCCCTCAAAAAAAAGGCAAAAATTACCCAAGCACAGTATATATTATCGACCCCAAAGTGCTATGCAGCCCTTAAAGCTAGCACTGATTTTATTGAGAGTTCCATAACTAAATCCACATAAATCTGGCTTTTAGGTCAACCCGTTTCTTTTACCATAGTGCGATGGAAGTGCCAGGTGCAAGTCTAGCTGACTCAGCTGGAATTTCTGCCAGGAATTCGAGGGAGTGTACAGGGCTACAGATGCTCAACCACATTTTGAATGGATGCAGTGTATGCTTTTCACGTGCTTCAGCTGCTCTGCCAGCCAGTGCAGCGGAGACGGTGCCACAATCCCAAACTCACGCTTCCTGCTTCAAAGCAAACACTGCCAGATGTGCTACCTCCATCCATACTGGGATGCACAGGAACTCTAGATGAGGTTGAGAAAGGCTTCTCAGACCCCTGCTGAGCCATCAGTCACCTTATTAGCTGACTCTCAATGCGGAGAAAGCAGAAGGCAGGAACAGAGTTTGCTCCTGGATACCTTTTAGCAACACATTCAGAAATACCATCTATTATTTTTAATTTGCTGAAAACAATATGGACATATGGCAAAAGCCATGCTTAAGAATGATAACAACTCTTGTAATTCACTTATCCAATTCTATGTCCTAAATGTACAGGTTAGAAATGCTTGATCTTCCCTTATCAAGTGGCAGGGAGCACTGCTCACAGCATTAACTAATTACAACTATAAATTATATTCACCACCCAAAACCTAACACTGCAAAGAGTTCAAAACCTCCATAGTAAGCCACAAACACCATGACTATTTTTAATACACATTAAGCCACAGATCCCTGAGAAAAACTGAGTGAATAACACAAGGTGGATTTAGCTCCATTGTAGCTATTTCTCCAGCCTCTATCACATTAGCATAAAATTATCACACAATAATTAGCAATAACACAAAATATCCTCTAAAAAAGTCTGTTTGCCGCAGTCTTTCAAGGCCTATTTTCACGATGTCTAAAAGTTTAGTTTTTTCTTCTTAACCTCTTCTTTCTCCTGTGCTCTCCTGCTTTTTCTTCTTTTTCATCTCCCTTCCCCCTCTAACCCATCACCAGAGATGGAGCCTTTTTCTTTACGCTCATAATCAATCCTCCCAAGCTGGATTCCACTGCATCTTGACATAACAATCAATTACTTTCCACAACCAAGGGTTTCCAGAGAAAAAAGAGTCCAACATAAAGCTTTCCTTATTTGTTTTACAAAAGCAAACATGAACCTTTGAACAAAATTTTAAGGATGAAATAGCTATGGGTTTGATAGATAACTGTGTCATTTGAGTACATGTAAAATTCTTTTTAGAAGAGATCAGAGAAAAAGTTAAAAGACTGGAAAGTGTGATAAGGGGAAAACATAAAATGAAGGGCAGATCATTAATAGAAGACTGCAGAAATAGAAGGAAACTAACTGAAAGAAAAATGAACAAAGGGCAAGACAAAAAAATTTAATATAAAATAAATAACAGATACACTATGTTAGAACCTTCTCAGTATGGTTCTCATTTATGAGTACATTTTCCCTTTTCTAATTCATAACTCAGACTTTTATTCAGTGAGTCAACTCTCTCCAAGACTGTAAAGAAAATGGGATAATAATAGGGGTAATATTATGAGCAAGTAAATGTTTTAAAGAAGAAAAGAAGAGCCAAAACCCATGGATTCACCCATTCTTAGGAAAATTCAAGCACTAATATGCAGTTTCCTGGCAAAATTACTATCTGTATACTGCCTGATACCAGCAAGCCAAATCTGAAACGCCAAATGAGTGTATTTATAATGCTAAACAGGAAGACAGTGTTCTCTTTTCTTCCTACATGCCAGCAAAAAGCCATCAATATGTTACTTCATAACTGTAAAACATTTTCTCACCCACTTATTTTGTTATATCCTGAAACACAGGAGGTCAGTACTGCACTATCGTAAGAGTTTTCCAACATCAGCTGCCACAGAATTGAAAAAAAGTTTTCTTATTTTCAAACATATGGTATGATATATTTCCCAGGAGGGAAGAAGGCAACAGTTAACCCTCTTCCTTGTTCTTTATTTCTATTTTGTGACTAAAACAATTTTTTTTTTTAAAGTTGCTTTAATCTGGGAGATTTTTTTTCCTTTTCCTTCTTTCTGAAAGGCTTCATCTTGACCCTCACAGTTTTTAAGTGTCCCTTTAAAATTATTATGCTGCATCTGCATAATTCAGATGCTTTAATCCACTCTTCTTTTGATGAAGGACAGAATCTGATCTATTTTCCTGCTTCAGTTTATATTTTAAAATAAGACCAATATTTACAACAGATATTGTTTATGGAAACATATGACTGTCATGTAATTACTTTGCCACAGCTTTTGCTTTTAGTTTCTGCTATTAATCCGTGTAAAGCTACACTTTTACATATGGGCTACAATAAATGCTCATCATATTTTGAAGGAAAAAATCAACAGCAGCAGGGAATTTCTCCTCATGACACTCTCTGTGAACTCCAGCAAACTCCTCCTTCCACTTCTGACAGTATTTGTATGATGGTTTTTGTTGCATTCTCAGTCTATGCCCTTTGAACAGTGCTATCTTGAACTGCAATCCAAAAATCAATATATATCTATCAATATCAGGAATATAATTTTAGTTCCTGATTTTATTGACTCTTTCAAAAATTCAAAAATAAATCTTTTTAAAGCACCATTTGAGCTATTTCCCTTCAAAGAAATAAAAAACAGCTACAGAAATTTTACATAAGCAGTTACAGAAAAGTATACACCTACAACATAAGCCCTAGGAGAGCTTGCATCCTATTTAAGTTTTAAAATTAGACTATTTTACAAGGCAGAAAAAAACCTAGAAATTTCACTGCTGTTTAAACACCAATACATTTCAACCCAAAAGCCCTTGTCCCTGAGGAATTTCTGCTAAATAAAAGACGTGCTTGGCTAAAGGAATTAACCAGCGTCACAAACAGCACTTTCATTGCTAGATGTTTATTGGATATTATTCTTCTAGTGTAGTAAAATAAGAAAATTTTCCTCATTTTAGAGATCACAGAACTAGCAAACGAGGAGAAACTCAACACCCCAGTTACTGGAGCAGTGAGGAACAGACCTTCAAAGATCTTGATTTATATCACTGCTTACTGAATTATATTCCTTTTTCAGTTTTAGGAATTTCACTAGTTCTAAAATCCCATGAAATCTAAACAATAGTATTTTATATATTTATAACCAGATAATTAGAAAACTATTTTTTAAAACAATCACTAAACCAACAGTCTGCATTTCATGAAGAGTCATTGCAAAGCAGGCTGGAGATCATCTCATCCAAGCTGCTGTTGAAAGCCTGGGTTTAGACCAGATTATTGGGGCCCTGTAAAGCCAAATCATTAATTTTTTTTAGCAAGGGAGATATCACTACTTCTCTGGGCAACTTATTTCAATGGTTAGTTGTTTGCATGGTGAAGTTGGTTTTCCTTATCTCCAGGACAGAACTTCTCCTGAAGCAGCAGCTCTTCCCATTGCCTCTTCTCCTACCACCACCACGCACCCTCGCAGAGAGAGAACCTCCACTTTGCACCTATCTTTGGACATGGGAACACTGGGATTAAGCTTCCCCTCAGACTTCTCTTCTGAGGCTGAGAAAGCCAGTTTGATGAGTGCTACTTCAGACATCAAGTTCTCCCTCCCTTGTATCATCTTTGTGGCTGTACTGTGGCTGGCTGGGATGTAATCTATTCTCTAATTTAGTCCTGTGGTTTAGAGATGTGTCCAAAACTATGCTCATAACACATTAATGTCATAGCTATTGTTGAACAGCAGCTTCACAGCTTGAATATTTCTCAGGCTGCACCCTCAATGAATAGACTGAGGGTGTGAAACACTGGGAAGGGACAGAAATAGGCAGTCATGCCAAAACACTCCTTTTAAGAAATCATTTATCCCAAACATACCTGATTTTTAAAAGAGAATTACATTGACTTTTATGTTCTAGTTATCTTTTTATTGTTTCTTACTTCTAATTACCCAAATCCAGGGGTCAGCTTGTATCAAAACTACAGAATAAGACCATTAAAACAGAGTTCTTAGTGGAATTCATTTGGATTGGTGTTTTTATTTTTGAATTACAACTTAGAGCAGAACATGCTTTTCAAAAAGCTATTATATGACTTAGTAGACTACGTCTCAAAAAGCAATTTAATAATTTGAATCCCTAGGACTGATTTAAATATTAAGGTGTTCCGTTTGTGATGAAAATAAATTTGGCTTAGGCACTTGGGGGAATTAACTCTTCGTCGGGAAGTCAGAATGTAAAGGAGTCAGAAGAAAGGAAACCTTATCTTATGTTTCATTCCTCATAACTTTAAAGGTTACCAAACACTATTTTTTATTTCTGTAAAAGTTCTTTCACCACCAAAAAGGACAGCTAGTAGAATGCAACCAAAGAAACACACTCTTTATTAGTTTCCCACTTTCTATTTTCCTAAATTTACATCGCATAAAATTAAATCTTGAGGCATTTGGCTCCTGCAACTTACAGGCATTTCCCTATAACTAGAGAAGTAGAAGGAAGCCTAGGCTAAAAAGCAGATCATCTTAATAGACTGTCATAATCTTGCCATTAGGTCATAAACAGCAGATTTGGCTGCTCTACACACAGTGTTTCACCTTCCTGTCCATAAGCCGGAGCTCTGGAAAGTTACAGGCATCCAAGCTTTCATCAGTTTGTGTTACTGTGACTGGAGAGATTCCAGTAAAAGAAATTCAGGTACCACCTCAGACCAGATGGAGAGAGGCCCTGAAAAGATGCAGAGCTATTACAGAGGATGACTGCAAAGCTAAAGTTCCAAAGGAGTCATTTTGGCTTTGTAGATAAATTTTACTAATTTCAGAAGTGTAAGCTTCCCAAAGACAGGTGAGAACACAGGTAGGAAAAAGTGTTCCAGTTTCTGATTTGCTGTTGTTATCTTCAAAAATAATAGAACACAATGAAAAGATGGTTCCTGAAACTAGGGAACAGAAGTATAACAAATTCTGCTGAAAAGTGTTCTTGTTTCTCACCAAATATCAGATCAGACACATAAACATAATGAAAAATTACAGCTGAACACGAGATTGACATTATTTGGAATTCGGATAAGGGAGACTGAGGCGGTAGAGAAATCCCAAAATGTGCCAAAACCGCCCTTTGCATCCCAATGAACAGGTTTGTAAGTGGCATCTATTTGGCAACAGCCAGGAGTTACCAGGGGTTTTAGGATTTTATTGGGATCTGGACAGTGATCATGCCAAATGCAATGGGTGATTTAGTATAAAGGCTGTGGGCAAGAAGGCAGGCTGCTTTCTAGGAGTTATCCAACCAAGCCTAAGAAAACCTGGATATCCAGGGAATATGGGGTTAACTCCGGCACTGTAAATGGGATTGCAAAAAGAGCCTTCTGAAAGAAAGATTAGGACTGGGATTGCAAAGCAGCCACACAAGGGAATCATCAGCAAAACTACTTTCATAGAGAAAAAGAAAAAAAACGGGCATTTTGAAAACACAGCAGTTACTGGATTTTCAGAAGGACTGATTTTTCCAGCTTTTTGGCCTCTTGCAAGAGCTCTAAAGGATCAAAGCAAGATGTTGTGCTGTCTCTGGCAGCCATGGTGACAATTGCAGCTGCTTTGAAAGAAGAGAAACTTAAGTTGTGTTAGTAAGGAGATCTCCAAAGGTCTCCTTGAACTCTATTAGAAAGCAGGGGAATGGTGTTCATGACACATCACGTGACTTTAGGCCTCAGTGTAGTAATCTATACACAGTTAACAAAGGGCAACCTTCAGCATGAGAATGATTCTGTTCTCAATTTACATTGTATTAACTTCCCCTGTCTGTACAGGTGAGTTCTTGGCAGTGTGATATTAATGTGGCACTATTGCATAGGGTTCAGCACGTGTCACTCTGTAGTTGGTAGAAAGTGCTTGTTTTCATTTGCACTAATTCACAAAATTCAGTAATTGGCAATAGGTTGTTCCTAACATTAGTGCAAATTAGCAAGGTTCCACTTAATTTTCTCTAATTACTGGACTGAAAAGGATGATCATGTACATTGAGAGATAATTAGCTAAGTGGGTATTAACCGGGGGTTTTGTGTGTGAAAATCTCCAATCATTCAACTAGACACTGACTACGGCATTTCCTTTTGAGATAGATGTTCCAAATGAACCCCATTACCTCCCCAAAGCTGCATGGTAACAGCTGGAAATCAGTGCAGGCAACACTCAAAGAAAAATGGGCTCGAACAGGAGCAGCTATTCCCTTCTGAATTGGACTGCCTCAGACTAATTGAGAACAACTTCACTGGGCTGACAGAGCCTGTAGTTCCAACATGATAAAAACGATGTTTACACTCCCCAGGGGTACTGAGTAGAAGTCTGCCTTCTTGCGTAGGAAACATTAGCAATTGCATCAGTTGTGAAAAACAGCTGCCCGAGCCCCCTCCCAGCCAAAAAGACTCGACAGAGGCTGTTAGTTCAGGAACAGTAAGAACAGAAAACATGCACAAATGACCAGCACTGGACTAAGCAGCACACGAGCAGGCAATGCTATGGTAACAGAAATCAAATTTAATTGAAAGCGGGGTAAGAAAGAACTAGGGCAATAACCTCTGCCTTTCAATAGCATACATTCCTACTGTAATTGAAATATACACAAAGCAAACACCCTTAAGACATAATATGCTTCAGTAATTTATTTCCAAATCAGGGTCAGGACAGTAGCTAATATTTGTTTCATTTCTGCTGCAAGAACATGTGCCTCAAAGAAAAAAGAAATCCTGGCAAGTAAGGGAAGATAGGATATAAAGCAATTGTAAGTCACGTGTTTGTTTCTGATCTGCTCTTTCAAATAAAATATCAAGCAGGAAATACATTTCCCCAGTCCTTCCTTTCCTTTCCTAGGTGAAATATCTTTCTATTCCCTTAGACAGACAACATCTCATCATTGCTGTTGTAGCTCATTACCAAGGTAGTAACAACAGGCAGCCACTCCACCATTTCCACGGCAAACATGAATCAGCCTGGTGAACACAAGGAACCTCAGCCATCAATTCAGTACCCAAACAGAGTTTGCAGATGAATAATTCACTGCTGTCATCTCAAAGATTACAAAAAGGAAACGGTCTATTTATTTGTAAAGCAACATTATTGATAAATGTCCAGTTTTACCCTGAGATAATATTTGCTAACTTTTTTCCCCTCCTAGTGAGGAAATTCCAGTATAAAACTGCATTTATTTATGTTTTCCTTACAATATTAATAATTCTAACTTAATAGCAAACTGTCAAAACAAAGGTTAGTTATCTGACTCCTTTGGCACTGCATTTCTAGGAGACTTGTAATAACACAAGCATACAACTGAAAAAAATTATCTCAAGTAAACAAATATCCAATAAATGAGGAAGTTCCTAGCTGATATTTTGACTTCAGCCACTTAACCATGATTCCAAGAGAAGGCTTTTGCAGTCAATTTATTGACAGATCCAATGTATGCATTGCTCCATCCAGACTCAGAGAGACTATCCAAGATACCAAAGTGCTGTTGTTTAAGTCTCTTTGCAATACAAAATACTCAGATGAATAAATTCACTTAGCAGCTACACTGCATCTAGTTCCCAAGCAGCTACAGATGACCACACCAGACAGAGCAAGTTCCTGGCTGTGACTTTATACTGTCAGCTTGTTTCAGCAAAAGGATATTGTCCTGTGATTTCAGTAAAATTCCAAGTAATTCCCATCATCAGTGATGCACTCAAACTTTTGGAGCAAAGAGAAATGAAGAGAGAATTAAAACCATGTTATTTTAAAACTAAATATGAGCTTCCTTCAGTATATATTAGAAATGAAGATGACTATTATTGAAACACACCATGCTAGCCAAAAAACTTATCTGCTTTGGTTGCATTAAAGGCAACATTTATAGATACTAAAAATAACTCAGTGGACTAACATCTTTCAAGCTTATATGATTTACAGAGTCAAAAAACATTTTCTCGAAATGAGTCAAATGGTTTAATTTATTTTATATTGTAACTATTAAAAGTTAAGAAAACTAACTTTCAGTTTATAAGGTTGATTATTTGCAGGTGAAGAAGTCCCCAAAGTACATAAACTCTTAACTAGTAAAACACAATTTTCTTGCAAGCAGACAGAAATAATGAATGAGAAACACTTAAACACTCCAGGAATTAATGCGTATGATAAAGCACTAAACAAGTAAAATTAAATAGAAATGCCTGTTAAAACCATTTTAAAACATCCATTCCTCAACTCATTTGCAGCAGGCTGGGACTTCCTTTAGAAAAGTGTTCAGGCTGTGTATCTCTGCTCATCCTATGCTGCAATTTAAAATAAATACCTTCAACAGCTATGATCCACTAGGAAGTTTCTTTCCATTATTTCTGAAAAGAAGAAGGCAGCAGAGGTAAAATATTAAAACAAAAGAGTTTTTGCTGAGCCCTGTCACCATGCTTCTCAGAACAAGAAGGTTCTATATCGTGCTATAAAATAAGATGATCAGCATTATTTTCCCCAACTTGCTGTTTCAGGACAGCAGATGTGCTTTTCACTAGACTTCTGATATGCCCCATCTCTTTTCAGTGTTTTTTTCTTACATTTGACTCGAGTCTCCTGAAAAGCCAAATTTGGTCTAGTTATCATTCAGTACTCAAACAATGCCTTCTATGTAACCCAGGCATCAGATTCTACCCTACTGTACAAGTCTTTATCTGAGACAGTCATGGTATTTTACACAGTGCTAAACACTAGGCAGAAACAGGCATTTTAGGGGTACTGTTCATACAACCTTTTAGATACTCTGATCCGTCCAGATCATTTTACACCCCAGGTGGCAGAAGAATACTACCCTATGGCCTTGGCCTACAAAAACAGAGTGGATTTTACAAGTTTTCACCTACTAACATCTACCATCAAAACACAGATTCATGACTATAACTTGCTGGGAGCACAGGGGTGACGGCTCCCTGGAGTCCTGCCCTCCACATCCTCATTCCACGGCTCACCCACTGAGCCCTGCCATCACTGGTGCCATGCACTGCTGACAGCCTTCCAGGGCAGCAGCTCCATTTTTCATTGCTATCACTCATTTCAAAATATTCCACTTCCTGCATGCTCAATTCACCTCTTGTCATAAGAATTTGTCAGGTTAGATTGCAAAGTAGAACTGACACAAAGTAAAAGCAAAGGCCAAAAGCAAGAGCTGGGCTTTAGGCTGTATAAGAGGATGAGAGATGGGAAAGAATGGAACTAAATTGAAGGAGGTAAATTAAAAAGATGGAAAAGTAGGAGCAGCTTCTGCTGCAGAAGCTGATGGAGACAACAGCAGTATCAAAAGACCCCAGTGTTCAGCTTAACCCACAAGGAGGGACCATGGGCTCAGGCCGGTGCCAAAGGCCGCCCTGTTCACAAGGCACAGAACTAACAGTGTGAGGGTACACATGCCAGGGATGCACCAGAAAGCCACAACTCAACTCAAATACAACATTACTTGATTTTTTTGATTCTCCTTTTATACAGATCAAAGCATTTTCCTTTGATCAGAATGAGCAACATGAGCTATTTCCCACTTATCTCCAGTGGTGCAGCACCCTGGCTCTGTGCCGGGTGTTTGCATTCCAGCCTTATCACCCGTGCACTGGAGCATCCCGTCCTCAACTCACATCCCTCTTACTCCCCTCTCAGCAGGGCTGAGGAACCTGGACCCTTCTTCTGACCAGGTTTACACATTTAAGTTTATGTCAACAATTCATTTACTGATAAATATATTACACTATTAAAAATGTATCCTACATTGGAAAAATATAGGCAGTAGCTTCATTCGCATTTATTTTTTGTAAAGCTTTAAAGCAATTCAACTATACTTCCTGAAAAAAAAATTTAAAACAAGAAATTTGTGCTTCATTTTACTCAGTAAAATTATTTTCATTTAAATAAGATTCAACTATTTTTAATTCACAAGATATTAAAAAAAGATATATCAAAAGTGGATATATTTATATAGGAGTGTTTATATTTTAAACTGACCTGAACTGTACGGTTGTATAAGTACAAAATAAATTTTTGTCATTGCTAGCAGTAAGCTACAAATCTTTTTCGCCTTTTTTTACTTTTCTTTTTTTTAAACTAAAACAACTTAGGTATTTTGTCCTTCAAAATTTTTAGTCTAGTAAACTACAGGGAAAAAATAAACCTTTGCTCCAAGCAGTTTCTAACGTCAAATCCTTGTCCCCCCTCCCCCCAAATGTTTCCACCAAATACCTTCAAAGCTCTAACATTTGGTGCAATTCAAGCATTTAGTATTTTCTTCCACTCGCTTTATTTTGAGCTAGGTTAAACATTATACTAATCCTACTCTTTTTCCTTTCTCTTTTTTCCTGACCCTTTCACTTGAAAGCCCATCAACATAATCTCCTGCAAGCATAGCACTACCTGACAAACTATCACCCCGAATAGACCTCAATCCATCCTGCGAGGCAGCAGTTACAAGAAATCATTGAACTCTGAATGGTCCCTGCACCATCTGAGAATAAATCAGGAGGACAATATATTTCTTGGATCTAAAACAGCCCCATCAATAAGTAACCTAAGCATCAGGAAAATGACCAACTAAAATGCTGACGAACGCTCATGGCCTTTTATTGGGGTCAAGGGGTAGGACTGCCCAGGATCCCTCCTGCCTTTCTTCTGCATCCAAATACTCTGAAAGGCCTAATACTATGCAATTTTGGATTCATGTGTTTTTGGCACTGCATCATCAGGCAAGCCAAGGCAAATTTCTCCTTTCTCCTTCTCACAGTCACACTCAGCCTATTACAAGTGCACCAAGGACAGATAGCTCAGACTACAGACAGGTCAGAAATCATCAAAACTCAGAGGCAGAGACAGGCAGAGAGAAATATCCTCAAAGCTTCAAAGTACAAAAAGTATCTTTTGCTGGAGCAGACAAAGCCCTTCTGCAGCTATTCAAAACCCAGAAGTCTGAATATCACGTTTTGTTGGAAAACATGGGGAATGACAGAAATTTTGTTTATTCAGTTTTTTATTTCTCTGCTAAGGCTAAAGCTCTTTTCATCATTTCATTTGCTTAAAGCTTCTGTTTTGTAAGACTTCCAATTAAGAGAATGTGACACTCTCACCAGGCTTGGATTTCTCCCATTAAGCAGCTTTGCTGGTCATTTTGTTAAGGCCACCTCCAGAACAAATGCTGACCGAAAACAGAATTAATAATGGATTTAAAGGATACTATTCAGTAGCCAATGCACATAATGGGAACAGCTGTTTCTCACAAAGTAAAAATCTGCATCTGGATTGACTTCTTTATTACATTAAAAAAAAAAAAGAAAAAAAAAAACAAAGAAGTAAAGAAATCCAGCCACTCTCAACTTTACACAGAAATCTTTACCAATTTAACATACTTTAGCAGACACAAATAACTGTTCAAAAAATTCATACTTATTATAAAAGCTCTGCAAAAGCAGACTTAAATCACAGCTAATCACATAGGAGAAGCATGTAGGTAAATTAGTATTCTCCTTTTTTCTCAATATACATCTAAAGACTGGATGCATTCTAATGAAAAAAATAACTGCATCAAATGAGAATAAGTATAGTAATGGAAATTCTTTAATTCTGCACTCTCATCACATACAAGTATGTAACAAGTTTATGGGAAAAAATATTCAGCTATGGGAAGAACTAACAATGCATTTAAGGCAATTTCCAGAGGTATGATAGCAAAGGATTTGATCTCTCAATCTATTGGTAAACTTAGATATATGTTAAAACAGTCCATTTGTTTTCTCCTTTGAAAGGAATTATGGATATCTTCCAAACAATGCAACATTGTGAGCAATGATCCCTCTCAAGAATACCTCTAACTACAAAACCTGACATAGAATCATGGAATCATTAAGGTTGGTTAAGATCACCAAGACCAGAGAGTCCAACCTTTGATCAAACACCACCACGTCAACCAAACCACAGCACGAAGTGCCACAGCCAGTTGCACCTTGAACACTTCCAAGGATGGTGATTCCACCACTTCCCTCAGCAGCCTGTTCCAATGTTTAACTACCCTTCCAGTGAAGAAATTCTTCATGACATGTTGAGCTTGTAGCATCAGTAGGAAAAAAAAACTGATGTCTGAAGAATAAAAGTGACTCAACCTTGTGGAAAAAAACTGAAACAAGAGGTAAGGACCAAACTCAAAACATTTTCAGAGAACCAATAAAATTAGGAAAAATACAGTTGTTTATCATACTCTTGCAGCATTTAAGGCCATGAGACTAAGGACAAGAAAAAAATTAAGGGGAAAATTAATATTGCCTATATAAATTCTCTGTCCAGAACCTGTGAAGTTTGTTAAGATGAACACAAAAATTGGTCTCATTACAACGAGATGGATGACTAGCTTCATTCCTTGGTAAGAAACAGGTCAGTACTTATGAAAAGATGTGAGCTTAAAAAAAGGAACTAAATGGAAATCATTAACTGCCACAATGTGATATGCCAAATGGATTTATCCAATGTTTTGATGTACAAGGAATTCACTCCTATAATCTCACATTGGAAAAAAATGTTGAACTGTTACTCTGGATGAAAGTATATTAACAAATTACTCACATTTCACTTTCAAATTATTAAATATGCCAGCCACTACAATTTGCTGGGGGTGTGGAGGAAGAGATAATTCATCCCAGCAATTACATGAATGGAAGTCTAAGGCAAAAACTAAGAACTTTCTGGAGGAAGACACTAGCAACATCATTAGAAAATAAAACAAGTTCTCATAATACAGTGAGTGCATTGACAAAAACCATATTCCTAAAATTTTTTTTTTTTATATTCCAGAGTGAGTAAGTAAAGGCATGCTCCTTATCTGTCCTTCCTTTTAATGATGATGCTACCAATACTCCACACTGGATCAGACCAGTCACCTACTGAATCAAGTTTCCTCTTGCTGATCACACGTACTGACAGTTTTTGTGAAAAACCAGCAGTGTCAGCAATAGGAAGCAGGACAACATGGACCCCCTGTGATTGAATGTGGCAGTCTGAAAGATGCAGATCTGAAGCCCAGAAAGGAAAGGAAGAGTGATGTGATCTCATTGTCTGGCTTTGGCAGAGTCTCTGGGTACAAATACTCTGCTAAAGAGGAGAGGGCGAGGGGACAAACTCAGCACTGAGAGCCTCGATACCCAACAGTGCTGGGTGTGTTCCCAGCAAGACCTGGCACAGCTCAGCAGCTCCTTCAGAGGAGGGAGCACTCCTGAGAGGCAGCAAGGACACACCTGCACCAGTTTTGCTCCTCTTGACCTGAGCAGTCACTGCACAGAACCCAGAGGACACTGGGTCCCACAAACTCCCCATCACCATCACATTTCACACATGCTCAGTTTCTTGCTTCTCGAAAGCCACTCTGATGGGCTGGTGTTCAGCTCTTACACCATCTAAAACACCATGAAATGGAAAAAAAAATATATATCCACTAGAGGGGGAGAAGCCATACACAGTGTGGACATAAGCCAGTACACTCTATTTGGATCAGGAACTTCTTCCTGACCCTCTTATACTCTACAGTACAGGTATGTCCTCAGCACCTGACTGCAGTCCCTGTATGCCTCATTTATTATGACAATTGTTCTCTTCTTAGTCTTTATTTTAAGTTCTCTAAAATTGAATGCATTTTTCTTTCATGTGGGTTGAAATGCTGTGAAGTAATCTAACAAAAATGTAACTAAAAAAATTCACAGCAATTACCTGCAACACGGTTGCTTGCAATCACCTGCACCATTTAGAAAATCTAGTGCCAAAAATAAAAACCAGAAAGAAGGTCAAGAGAATCTGGAGAGAAACTTGACATGAAAGAGAATATATATGTTCTCTATTCTGTCCTTATCTAGAACAAAGAGGACACTTTTTTAAAATATTAGACTGTTTTGTGAACATATTTAAATCATAGAAATTCTGATATCTCAATTTTTAAGTTATTATTTTTATTAATTGCTCCTCTAAAAAGTTATAGATATTTCAATACTAGTGCTGATGCAGTTAAGAATTCCACAACTCAATTCACAAATAACAGCTATGAATTCTGTGGTTCTCTTTTGTTCTCTTTCTATTACTTCTGATAGATCAAGTAAAGGTAGTTGGAATCACTTTTGATTTTATTGATCCTACGATTTTCTGTTAAGGATGTCCTACTTGCCCATTGATTCAATGTCATAAGAAAGTCTATAAAAATGGGTTTGTCCATAAGTACTCTATTAATAATAAATCATGACAGCTCTGCCCTCATCCTACCACAAAAATTACCTCCATTTAATATAAATAGATTATTCCTTCATTTTTTACAGTTAAACATTATGTACATCTGAAATACACATGTGAAAGAAAATCTATTACGGTCTTTTTTCTTCATTAACATATATCAGGAAAATGAATCTAATCAAATTAATATATTTTGCAGCTTACTTCTGAGTCTTGGCACTGGAAGATGCAATTTTTCTGCCATGACTGTGCACTTTATAGACTTCCTAACTTTTTAGCCAGTAGGAAGTTTGTGCTGCTTGCTTCTGGGACTCTGCAGGTACTATTGTGCTTCCTTAAATGCAGTTCTGTTCTGGTTTCCCCTATCCAATTGCATAAGGTTTTCACATCACTGTGGTTAATAAAAACAGTGCAAGCACTGATGCCAAAAAAAAAATTGCTGGCACTTTTACTTTTGTATCATCAAATCAACAGTGAAAAGATGTTAGGTTACCATCTTCCACAGATGCTCATTTGCAAGTCTGTCTAAAGTTTCTTCTGACTGTTGGGTAAATATTCATCTTTGCTTTGTGATGTGCTCCTTTCATTGTTATCTTTGCAGATCTTTTTTCAGAGAAATGAAGAAACAGTACAAAAAGAGCAGTCTGAAGCAGTTGTTTTGCTCAGGCACTGAAACCTGTAATTTTGTCCTGAGATATAAATGCAGGTACACATAATAACATAGGTTCAGAAAAAAGAAATAGAATTTACAGCTTTTATCTACAAAGCTTAACTTACTGATTATCAAGGTGTGATGTGACCCAAAAAGAAAACTAGGAAAAGAACTACCATAAGAATCATAAGAAAAATAGACCTTTTTAAAAACAAGTAAAAACAAAACAAAACAAACAAAAAAAAAAAAAAAAAAAAAAAAAAAAAAAAAAAAAAAAAAAAAAAAAAAAAAAGAAAAAAACAAACACTACTATCTAAACTCCTTTATTCAAGGAGTATTTCATATACTGACCAGTATATTATCATTGGAAGTTAGTGTAAAATTCTGTATAATTATACAGGCCAGTTATATTAGATTTTCTTTTCTTTAAATTAGGATATGCAGTCAGTACCAGGAATCTGATTTAAGACTTAAGTCTTAACAACTTAAAGCTAAGGCAAACAGCTCTTCTGTTTCAAAAAGCAGCCCATAACCATATCTTATGTCCCAATAGAAGACTTGTATTTTCACATATTGAAATCAAAGAATTTCAGGATGCCACAAATGTGCCAATAACACAAAACTGTATTCCACAGAGAAACTCCCTCTCTGCTGCACAATCTGTTTATCTATTACCACTACACCCTGCTTGGTGTCTCTGCCTCGAGTTCTGGTGTCTCCTGAGCACAGGGTTACAACGTGTTTATCTCCATGTGCTGGTTCAGCATCTATGACTGCAAAGAGTGGGAGAGGGAGAGGAGTGGAAGCAGTACTGTCATACTCTGAATCTTACAGCCTAAGTAAATGCAAGGGGAAAAAACCCAAACAAGCAGTAAAAACAACAAAACTGAAACAGTGTAGGTATATGGTGTCACAGTAACAGGAGCCAGTCCAGTGTGGATAGGATGTAGGCAGAATCCCTCACGTATTTGGCAAGGTAAAAACCAGAAGAGGTGACAACCATTTTCTCAGAAAACTTAAATTCATTCTGCTTCCTGCACTCCTCTGGAGTTTTGTATTATTCACATCAAGAATGATTTTCATGCCTTTGATTCACAGAGATAAAACAAGCTGTTTAGATAGTCTTTGGAGATAAAGAAGGAACAAACCAGGAGCTGAAAAAAAATCACATTTAGTAGGTGAGTATGATTTACAGAATACTGCTGTGAAGGCGTTCGGAGGGGAGCAGGGCAGAGCTTTCTGCAGGCACTCTGGGTTTATTTTAATGCATCAACCTAACCAACACCTCCATGACTTGTCATTCAAAAATAATAGTAAGAAGATGCCTGAGAAGCCTGCACTCTCCTGGGTCTCTCACTCCTTTCCTCATACACATATGGTGGATTGGGTTCAGATCCTCAGATAACTGGACAGAGTGGTATAAAAATAATCAGTTCCTCATGGCTATCTGGAAGAGTCCCATCTTCAAAATGTGTTCCAGGGTCTTCTTACAAAATCACCCATAAAAGTATAACAAGGTCTCTCTGCTTGCCATATCATATTGCTTCCTCCTTTTCTCAGCTGAAAGAGCATGTTTTTATCTCTCTCTAGCTCCAAAGACCATTTTCTCCATGACTTCTCCAATGAGCTCACTCAGGGTACCCCAGGATATCTGCTTTTGTAATCCATACAGCATTTCATTCTCCTACAGCATTCACTGTGGCAGTTAATCCCAAAGATTTCATAAAAGAGGTGCATATAAACTGAAAACTACTTTTTCAACAAATCAAGCTAATAAAAATAACCTGCCTAGAAGTTTGCTAACATGTATTTTTGAAATAGAGAAGCAAAGAGGAAAAGGCAAGAAGATCAGAGAAATGGTCAAGAAAAATCTGAGGATGGACAGGACAGAGACAAATCCCTGAATATGAAGAGCTGAAGATGCAGGAGAACTCTGGAGGTCATCTAGTGCCTCACCCTACTCAAAGCACTGTTGACTATCACAGATTCCTTAGGACAGTGCCAAGTCCTCTTCTGAAAATCTCCTAGGAGAGTCACTCCACAGTCTCTCCAGGCACCTTCTGCCAGTGTTCAGTCACCCTCACACTGGAAATGTTTTTTCCCTATGCATAAATGCAGTCTTCCATATTTCAGTTTACACCTGTCATCTCTTGCACTTTCACACTGAACTGCTATGCAGAGCCAGTCTCTTCTCAGTCGGAACAAAGAGGAGCCCGGCCATCTATTTATCAAGAAAAACTGCAAGTATGTTTCTTCCTAAAGAAGCACAGATACACTTCCAGTTATCCAAGTTCCTGTAAGGGAGGTACAAGAAATTTTCTCCTATATGAAAAGAAGCACTTGGAGTTTCCAAGGACAGCAGCCTCAGGGTTTGTCACCACAAGAAGACAGTAGGACAAGACCTGTGATATTGTATCAAGTTGCCCATGAATTACTGGAAAGTACATTTCCTCAGAAAGTGCTGGAGTAGAACACACCTCAAACATCAGCACTCTCTTTCATCCAACACTTTGATATTCTTCCTGCCAAGAACTGCTGTGGAACATCTCTGTTTCTGTTTGCAGGTTCAGCTGGACTGGCTGCTTTTGATGTACACAGCATTGTCACAGATGAGGACTAAAGGCCACGGAGCAATTTGCACTGTTATAAAGTTAGAGAGATCAGTAGCTAAGGTACACAAAGGAAATTCCCAAGTAAACAAAGCTGAGATGAGCACATAGGTAACTTCTGCAGCTGAATTTATCTAAGAGAAGCAAGTGAATGTTGAAATTATCCATTGCATGCTATGAAGTAAGAGAATGCACTATTTCCCCAAAAAGACAGAGATTTTTCATCACAGAGGCATAAAAAAAATCTTGTTTGAGACACTAGTTCTCTGTCTCTACTCTTTACTTAGAGGATGAAAGACCTTCAAACTAATTTTTCTCCTGTCAAAAGGCATACTGGGCTGTGGAGTTCTCCAGAAGGGAAAACAAACACAGCCACTCCTAAAATGCATTTGTATCTCCTTCCAACTACAGAGCTGAATGAAAGCCCATAGAAGTAAAATCCTAAAGGGAGGAAAAGCTCTGATATTATATAAAACAGAAGAACAAAGCTCTCTGGAAAGCTTTTAACTGCTGCCCTAACAATGTATTTTTTCAAGTGTTCCAAAAAGCTATCCATTTTTTATTGACTCCACCAGAAAACAGTATTTTGTTTTGTTTGTTTTGTTCTTGTCATGTTATGTCAACATGACACACTGGCACCTGATGCTGACCTTAATGGATTCTTGACAAAGGACCAAGCACTGCAACTTAAAACACTGTCAATTGCTGCTTAAATGAAAATAAAAACAACAGATTCACAAAAACATGTGTATTTTAGCTTACACAATATTTAATGGTGTTTCCTTTGCTGAGCAAAATAAAGAGTAGTTCTAAAGCTACAGATTTTGAAAAAACACTTGGAGTCCTGCAGTTAAACACAGGGTTGTGCCTCTTCAGAACTAAAAGCATTGAAGATGTTTACTTCGAAACTAGGAAGCAGCTATTACTTTAGAAAAGAATTTCCCCTTATTCAGTAGTCAACAAAATTTTTACATTACCTAACACAGAATTTGCTCAATCCCAAATTGTCAGATGCATTGGCTGGAGGCTCAAGCAGCTCTGATAAATACTGGAAGGTAGCAATAATGTGATTCTCTCCAGCCAAGTTTGGTTCGATATGAAAGGCTTTTCTTGAGCCATGCACACTTTTTTCTACTGCACAGCACTGAAATAGAACGAGACCTGAACAATGCCAAATTATCTCTCATGTATTTCAGCCTTTCAACAAGACAGGACAAGGGCCAATAGGACTAATTAAGGATGAAAATTCCTCTGTCCTTATACTCTTCAAAGTATTACAGAAACTGTTCAGAATTTACAGTCCTGTTTTCTGACAAGATTTAAATTGGATGAGGACAAGTACCTGGAATCTTTATTTCAGCACTGAAACAATTTACAGGTTAGGCTACCTTAACAATCTAGATGTAATCAACAACCAGGAAGCAAATGATGATCAAAAACATTATGGCCTTTCTTCCAAGTAGGCAATTTTGTGTCCTTATAATTTAGAATTATATTTGGATCTGCAAATCCTTTGCTGACTAATAACACTGGAAAAAAGGCACAATGTAAAAATTAAGGGTTTCTCTCCATTTCTAAGTTTTAAGTAGATCTTTATCTAATATTTATGACAGCTCATTGTGAACAGTTGCAGCAATTTTATTCATAAGCAAACTCCAAGTTTCTTGCTGATACTGGCTATCCAGTCCTAGAATACTAAGATCTCAGTTTACAAATAGAGAATAAAGTAACAAAGTTTCCTTATGCTTCCATACTGCCCCAGAAGCATGTTTCAGACAGGTTAGGGAAATCCACATCTCCTATATCCTCTGTAAAGAGCAGTAACATTTTATTATTCTACTGAATCCAAACATTTTCTGTCAAACCCCCCAAAAACAGTGGGCTGAGAATTTATATTCCTTTTTAAAGACCAGCAAAAAGTACTGGTTTTAAGTTCCTCTTTGTGACACAATGGTAACTCTGGTACACAGGACCACTTAATTACAAGAAAATTAACCAGACTCCAATCTGAAATCCACTGAAGTCAAGAGGAGACGTGGAGTCCACGAACTGTCCTCTTTCTAGATGACAGAATTTCAGCATGAAATGATTTCTCTAAGTTTTATAATCAATAACTGTAATGCAAAAGGTAAAGAGTTTTTAAGACTGTACACCATGCAAAATACATGGTACCCTTTCTATCTAGCACTCCTTCAATTTTACCATTAACCTACAGAGACCTTCCCAAAAAAGAAAGGTCTTATTGCCTACTATCTGTTTTCTGCTCCAGGCTTTTGTGACATTAACAATGACAGCTATGAAATTATAATGAGAGATCTCAACTAAAACACAACAGATTTTAAAAAACACCAGAATTTTCATAAAATAAAACGCAATCAAATATTATCAATTGTCTTACACAGCCAGGACAATTGCCAACGTTACATAAATTAAAACAGTATAAAGTGATACTGGAGAGTGGGGGAGAAGAGGGATTTTCAGATAAACATGAATTAATATCAATCAGAACTTTCCATTATGGTAGATAGCCAGCACTGTATTTCAGTCACCTAAGTCTTCCTTGATGTTTTCTTCTCTTGTTTCTCCTTTTCATTTTACATTTTAATTTAAATATATTTCTTACTAATCTACATGAGTTTTTATTGATAATGTTTTTATCACAACTGGCTTAAAGACTGCCTCATATATTAGTTGACAGAGACTATAATTGATTCATAAACTGATTATTCAGTCACTTCACTACTGATAAATATTAAAGGCTTCTAAATATCTGCTAATGACAAATTCATTGTTTGTTAATCTCCGCTATTTTATGATTAAGTTTAATGGATGCTAAAATTGGTAGTTTGTTGAAGGAAAATGAACTCTTTGAGTTAGGCTATATCACTTCAAACATTAAAAGCTATTTAGGTGCTTCATGTACTCTTGAAAATTAAGGATTCCAGTGACTTCAATGGACTCACAATAGTATGGTAACTAGTATAAGTGAGAACAGAAATAGAACCTTGAGTTTTGCAGTGTTATACCAACTCACAAATATTTTTTTACTATTACACTGCAGTGCTACTATGGATGTACAAAGAAATACTATTACCACTTTGAAAAACTATAAAGAAGTAGACTGAGTCTAATATTAACAAGACGAAATAATTATTTTATTTACCTGACTTTGCAATTCACTTTGCTGCTTCAGGCGAAGATTTTCTGGTGTATCAGCCACTGTAGTAAAGGACTGCTTTGGGTAATGTCTAGAAGAAGAAGAAGCACAAAGCCAAACAATAAATATTTGCACATTCTATAAAGGTCAAATGCATCCTAGCACTCTTTGCTACAGTATACAGAATTCTTTCATAGTTTGCTATGTATTAGAAGTATTTAAAAATATTGTGTCAGACATGCCTTACAGAAACAACAGGAAGAAGTTGCTGTAATGAGTCTAAATCCCACCCCTTCATCCTGCCCACTGACTTCAAAGACCAATCAGCTAGAATGTGCTTTCAACAGAGTGATCAAAACTATGTTTAACTGCCTTGTCTTGGTATAGTCATGTGCTGGACGAAGACTAAACCAAAAGCCCCTAAAATGAAATTGTTTTACAGAAACCTATGCTATATGAGAGAGTACAGCTGGAGTCCCACGGGGTCTTTAACCCTTTAGTGCAGGAAGCAGAAGGATCGAGGCAGGTACTTTCTAGGGAGAGGAAAGTCAAATGCTTTAACAGTAAATACATCAATACAGTACTGTGATAGCCAGTACCAAAGGCTGTGGTGCCTCAGAACTACAGTCTATCAGGCATCTCTTTATTCATTTGAAATTCTGCACCTTTGCAATACGTTCCTACTATTTGCTGGATACTAGCAGATGGACAAACGATGCTACTCCAAGTTTGTGGTGACACACACTCCCACTCATCATGTCAGCCACTCGCCTCAGAGAGCTCACACCACTGAAAACTAGAAAACATCATTTCTAGCCATGACACCCTTCAGCCTATCCTTTTGCAGTTACAGCCAAGTCCTCCCAAAGACCCACCCAAGATGGAGCTTTGGCCAGAGAGAGCACTGAGTTCTGCAGACACTGCTGCCTCTTCCCTCCTCTTCAAAGCAGGGGCTCCCCCACCACCCCCTCTCAGAGCTGGCCAATGCCAGCCAGCAGAAGGGCTCAGCCACAGCCCAGCAACACACAGGGAGGCAGAACCAGGCTTTGCTAGAAAACACCAGCTCTTGCATGAGGCAGATGGTGTCAGCATTGTGTAGTATCTTGGGATAAGGAACATACTTCCAAAAGGGCTTTTCTTTTTTTTCTTTATTTCATTTTTTCTATCTCACCCTTCATTCTTCTGTATAGAGACAAAAAACAAATGCCAGACCGGCCACAAGGAGGGTCATAAGCCCTTTTTGGAAAGCAGCAATGAGCAGATGGGGAAGGCAACAAGCCACCTCACAGCCAGGGCTTGCTGATGCCCAAAGAAGATTGTGGCAATGGTGCACAATTCACACCTTAAAACATAGCAGCCATGAGATATCCATGGATAGCTCCTGTAGATGACAAAATTCCTGTCATTAAAAAAAATATCATCTGCCATACATGCAGTTAAAATATTACATTATGCATATGTCGAATGCTGAGAGCATCAACTTTCACTGCACTGCTTTACACTGTGGTTACACATTATGACTCTGGTATTACAACCACAGTAACCACATGTAATCATCCTTTTTAACATAGAGAACAGAGAGTGTGAGACAGCTCACACGGGGTTTTTGGCCTGGTCCCCTTGTGGACAGCACTGAGGGAAGTGTCTCAGCCCCCAGGGACCCTGTTAGCAACAGCAGCAGACAACTGCAAAGCCAGGTTCTCAAATTAAATTTCTCTATTCTGAAGCATAAAAACATACACCTTGTCTCTATCATTCACCAGCTCTTACTTCTGATCATTTGCAAAAGAAACACTTTCTTCCACAACTAGTATTCAGAGGCTCAGAGGTATTTCAACACTCCAAGCAAAACATGTATTTAACAATGTATTTAAGATCATTATTTATTTTAGAAGCACTAGCTCCACACTTCTAGGAAAAAAGGTATGCTTAGTCTTGAAGAAGCAGGGCTTTAATATGCTTGAAAATACTATGTAAACTGATCTTATCAATGGAAAGTATTTACACTTGACCATGGAAGAAAACAATACACATAACAACTGAACAAAACTGCTGAAATTTAAATTGCTCTTTAAACTGATCATTTAAACCATTTATCAAAATGTATTACAGTGGTTAAAATAAGCATCATTTAGCAAAATTAAATTAGCAGTGCATTCTACTATGGATTGTCATTTTAACTGCAGCTGATTTATGAAACCACTCACACGGTATTTCAAACCAGAAAGACATGGGTTTAGATACATCCCTTCTAATTTATGGAAATTCTTGCCTCAAATGCATTAAAAAGACTAGTGTTAAATTCAAATCCTATCTTCAGCTTTCCACATTTGTTTTAAGCTTACTGATAGCATGTCTTCAGGATAATTACCACTGTTTAAGATATTAAATTATGTGAAAACTATTGAAGATACATTGTACCATTGGATACCTTTGTCTGAAATGCAAGGCTGAAACACAAATTTTAAAATTCACTAATCTGCTTTTTTTTACTATCAGTTTAGGGCTATACCACATTTCATCAAATGTTCTGAATAAGGACAAGTAACTGGATGGCAACAGCCTTTAATTCAAAAGGCTGACAGTGGTCCCTGGTAATCCGTTGCTCAGTTTCCCTTTTGTCCAGGATGATGTCTGAGAAAGAGCCAGGAATTGGTTAAAGAGGTTGATCTCATGTCAGCTATTTAATAGCAATGTCCAAAGGATCTTTTTGTTTGTTTTAAGTCTTTGTTAGTTGTCTAAGTCTACTTAGCAATGTGTCTTACCACACTAATGCTATTAGGATTAATCCTGTATAAAGATCTATACAAGAAGTTCCAGAACAAATCAGGATACACAGTATGGTGTCTCTGCTGAGGGTTACTGTATTGCCTGCCTCAGCTGCACAGCTTGATTAATAAATCAAACCACAACTCAATCTCTTGCTGCTTGTGAGGAAACTCCTTCACTTTTGATATTTGGAAACAGGATCAGTAAAGCCTCTGAGAACTCAGGAAAGCACCTGAAAGTTACCTAGTTTTTCCAATGACTAAACATAGAAATTTTCCTAAATACTTTTTTAGCTATAAAGTTTTCATCAGCTTTTCCATGCTCTCAATCAAAAAAAAAAAAAAGGAAAGACAAATGTTTGGAGAGAGAATGGGGTGAAGATTCAGCTTTATCTCTTTTGTAAAAGGTCAGATTTAAAGATTGAGATAAATTCAAGCATCTACTGGAATTACCTTTCTCATACCTCACTCTGACTTAACCAACATTTACAAATGATTAAGAGATTTGTGTGTGTGTTTTATAACTGTGAATTAACAGTTACTGTTCAGTTACAGATTTATAACCCTTGTCAGAGTTACTAGAGTTCTATGGAGTCTCCCCTAAAATATCTATTCCGTATTTGCCTGTAGCATTAAATTTGTGATATTTTTTAACCAGAGAACAAGTATGAAATACACAAATCAAAATTATTCTCCCAAGCAGAGGGTCAGTGCCATCACATCTTTTCATAATACGAATTGCCATCACTGGCTGTCACATCAGGCTATATGTACTCTCCTAAGTTTGGTCTGAAATAACTGTTCTTCTAATTTAAGTAAACTCTACAAGATAAGGAAATTTAAAAGAAAAAGGAAAAAAGTAAATAAAAAACCAACACTTATTTTGATTTTCAGTAATTCAGATATGAACAAAATAAACTTGCAAGTCAACAAAATAAAATTAAACCAATCTTGCAAGAATTATAGAAACCTATTAAAATTGCTTATGCTTTTGAAACTAGCTCTTCAGAACAGTGTATGCAACAACTGAAATTCAACAGTGAATAAGGATCTAGCAGTCTGGCTGTAACCCCAGCTCACAAATGGACAGGTAGAGAAGCTCCATCTCAGACCTGCAAGGGTCCAATCTGGTAAATGTGATCTGAGCCCACGTCAACAAACAGCACAAAAACAGAAAGGAGAAACACAGATCTCCAATTAAGTCTCATATAAAAGACACATGACAAAACAATTTTTCCAGGATAAAGGTGACAAGATACTAAGCTGTGCTTGACTAGAAGAGTGTTTAAACTGGCAGTTTGAAGAGACACAGGACTGCTTTCGTCTCCTTACCTTGAAACTGTGTCATTCACAGACAGACATGTAAGATGCACAACAACAGAGAAAGAACCAGCAGGAGGGAAATCTTGCCCACAGCTGACTACTTGATTTGAAATTTGTGCTCAGTTGCACTTGCTGCTCTGAAGCTCCAGGAGGGATTTCTCTGGGTTTTCTCTTTTGTTTTGAGCTTTCTGTGCAAGATCACTTATTTGCATGCAATTATAAAGGCTTTTGTAGTAGGAATAATGTAACTAGTGGATAATACAGCTTTGGTATGGCAGCACTTAGGCAATGAAGTGAACAAGAAATATACCACAATTCTCCAGAAATTACTCTGAAGATGGAGTTTTCTTTGGCTACCTGAATCTACCCTCTGTATGAAGAGCTCTGGCTGCAACTAGTTTGCTTTGGAAAACATTTCTCAATCTTTGCCTTCTGTTTTGCAAGGAACTCACTTTTTCAATTATTTAATTTCTGTATCTATACTTCTTACGTTGAAGTAAAAGAGAAAGTTTCTCCCACATGCTAGCTAAATACAAGTTCCTTTTTATGAGAAAAATCCCCTAGAGAGATGAGCTTGTATTGATTTGCAGGAGATTTAGCAAGCAATAAGATCCATTTAAAAAACGTAAAAAACGTTCCACTTGCTTGTTGGGCTAAGCCATAATACTCTTGCTCCTGGAGTGAGTGAAAGTCCATGTATCCCATAAAACCTGGCACGTGTTGCACATCCTGCATTGTGCTACTGGACTGGCACTTGATACACAACTACAGAGACCCTGCCTGGGGCTCCCTTCAAAACCTAAACTTAAGGACCACATTAAATATTCTGACTGTATCTTCTGTATTCTAACTAACACAGGCTAGTTAGTGCCTTACTGTTCTCTGTTAGAGGCTGAAAACATTAACTATTTACTGAAAACAAGAAGGCAGAAAATATTTATATTTTAAATAAAATAGTTTAAAAATTGAATAGCCAATTGTAGTTCCAAATTTCATGACTCTCACCATGTGAAATTCCATTCATAAATTCTACTGTACCAAACTACCAGAGCACTTATCTCTGCAAATGTATGCCATACACTGAGGAACCCCGAAATCACAGACAAGTGGACTACACAGTGATCTTTTAAGCACTGGCAGAAGGGACAGCTATGGAAAACAGGCCTAGATAGATCTGGAAGCTACAGTAGATTATTTTAGAATTTAAAAGGCCAGTTAATTTCAGAAAACAGTAAAATCTTGTAAATTTCCAACTTTTTCACAACATGTATCCAAAAGCATTAATGTTACTCATGTGACCAGTACTGGCTAAGTTTTAGAGAAAAAGCATAGAGGTCACAACATGAAATTAATTTGTACTTACAATACCAAGATAGCCAAGAAACCTATTTCAAATACATTTTCAGATACATGGGTTGTCTGAATTTGCAATGCTCCCATACTGATGCTTTGATTTCTGAAAATGCTTTGAGCAGGCTTGGTGAGGACAGGGAGCCAAGTGCCACCAGGCCAACACCAGCAGTGTCACACAGGCAGCAGGGCTCATGCTCTAAACAACAAGGAGTGCTGTCTTCCTGCCTCCTCCCAACAACTGTCTCAAAATTAAACAATCTCCCAGATCTCAGGTGATATTAGCTTTTTCCCCATTTCTTACATTTTTCTTTTATCTCTCTTCTGCAATTTGATATTTATTATACATAGAAAGATACATTGTCAAGGAGACAGGCGAGTCTTGCCTCTTGAGAAATTCAGGTCAAAACATTTTAATTTTAAATATTTGAAAAAATGCAGCAGGAGGAGGACACAGTTCATATTTTAGCACATAATACTAAGAATTGTTATAACACAGATCTCAGCCAAGCAGCATCCAGATTCTGCAAAAAGATCAAAAAGAGTAAAATCCAAGCATCACAGATATCAAAAGTAGAACTGTTAGAATTTTCAGTGGAGCCAGGCACTCATCCTTTCAATAATTTACCTATTCCTCAGCTATGGGATTCCAATGCTTGGGGAAAGAAAAGCAGTCAGTAGCAGACCAAGAACTACAGGGCAGCCTGGAGCTGTGCAGAAATCTATTGGCAGCACCCTAGTAGGTACTGACAACACATCAAAAAGTGAGAACCACTCCTGAGAAGGATACACAAAAGATGAACAGAAAGTTCAGGGAAACTTGAAAGGAAAAGGCAACTGTGTCAAAACAAGACCATAAACAAAAATCTGACTGCAACAGCAAAATCTGCCAAAGACACACATACATCTTAACATTTGTCACTGCTGGACTGCTCCCAGGATATCACTCAGAGCTCACCCAGGCTTATACATCACCTAAACCTAGAAAACCCCACAGAAGTTTAAGAAAACTTTGTAATCACCAGTGGCACAACAAAAGGCTGATGATTCAAAATTTCCAAAGTATTTTCTTCCAGATACTGTGATTATTATTTCTTTCAAAATATCCAGGAGACAAAAGAATATGAATATGAGCAGGAAAAACACAGGCTGAACTGTTCTCATTAACTGCATTTGTCAATTTACAGCAGCTGATCTAGCAGAGTAAACAAACACACAGTATGACCCATAGTCTACCCCATCAACATCTTGGTGCCCTCTTTTAAGGATGTCAGAAAGAGGTATAATTCATGCATACAGCAATGGCAAATTTTCTCTAAAAATTCCTACATTTTCTTATTATTTATTCTACATTCAATATATCAGCATTTCAAGCAGCACAATACTGAATTGTACAAGTGTAATGGCTCCTAAACAATTAGTTGCACTCAGTACGTGGATTTAAATCAACGTCTGAATGGACATCTAAATATATGGCTTTCAGATACGAGGACCAGCCACAAGAAAAAGAGAAGTAAAACTTGAATCTATCCTAATAATGCTTTCTTCTCCCTCAGCTTTTCAGGTGCAAGAAATAGAACACAAGGTACAAGTTTCATTCTAATATTTTTAACGCCAAAAATCTGTGACAATAACATGGGAAATCAAGAACAAGTGATTATCTATTGCTCATTGCTTGTATTAAGCCTTCCTCTTCCAAGGAAGTACTGACTGAAAGAATATTTGCTACAAAAAAATGAAATTCTTATTCTATTCATGCATTCATTCAAAACCTGTTAGGCCTTATAGCACTAGACCACAGCTGTAATGAAACTGGAGTCCAGCTGTTGTGCTCTCCTAAAACTGAAGGTATAATCCAAAACCTGGGAAACTAAATATGGACTAGTTCCTAGCTTCCATGTTTTCTACTTCTTAACTCTTCTATGTAAGTTTACTAGCTTTTAATCTTTATGCTTGTCTTCATTTCCTTAGCAAAGCTATAAAGCCAAGCTCCACTGGCCAATTCATTGGTACTTCTGCATTCCAAAGTTACCATTCAATGCCTGGCAAATAGAATCAAGGGGATACTAAAAAGCCATCTGTAAGATCAAAGGGAAATAAGTGTTAGAAAGACATCATAGGTTTTCTTGACCTTGCAAAAACTACTTAGATGGCTATCAGAGAGAGTGGGAGATCTAATATGCCTAAAAGCCAAAAGGCATCTGCCAAGTCATCAGCCTACCAAGGGTGGAGTCATAACTGCCTGAACTCCTCCAGAGCTATGAGTGTCATCCTGGAGAGCTCAGCCTCCTGCTGCCTTCAGAGGGACCATTTCTGCAGCTATGGAAGCAGCCCTCAGATATTGCAACTAAAGTAATTTGGATGCTATTAAGAATTGGGAGAGGAGACCAGAAGGAAGGTGGAAAAAATCCATCTCCAATGCCTTAATATTGCTACCTCTTTAACTGTAAAATTTGTTGAGCATTTTTCCTCTAAAATGGTGCCAGCATTGGCAACTCCAAGCTAGAGTCAAAAAAGGTACATTAAACAAAGTTATGTTTACATGTGTGCTAGAGGGGTAAAAAGGAAAAGCTGCTTTTGTGTCAAGTGAAAATTTTACTAGTTGCTTATTCACATACAGTAAATTTGAAACAGCTATGTTAACTGTGCAGCTTTATAAATGGTCTCTCCTTTAATGTATCCAATTCTATAGAATTAGTATTAATAGAAAAAGTTTTAGTTTATAAAAGATAGTTTATGCTAATATAGTGAAAAACAATTTCATATTACAGCACATTTGCCTATAAAAAATTACTAAATTATACATTCATCTTCTGCTCACAAATGAAGAATTCTCTCAGCAGAGTCTGCTTTGGCTTATTCTTCTGAAAGGGTACTAGGGTATAAAACCAAACACTGTAATTTTAATGTAAATCCTTGTCAAAAATCGATGTATTACTAATTTAATACAGTTCTATATAACACATCACAGGCCCCTCACAATGTGACATAGGATTTCACAGAGGATCTAGTCTGTAAGCTCCAAATTCTAAAGCTTGTGTAATACAATCAAATCACAGATTCCTTTTTATGTATTTATCATGAAAAAGCAACAACCACATCACATTTTCACTAATACCCTGCAAACACCTACAGTACTTCTGCATACATTATGCTCTCAGCTCCTCATGGACTGCTAACTCTTTTGACTAGAACCAGGTGCAGTTGCCACTGCTAATTAAATGCTCCATCAGTATTGTTACAAAGACTGTCCTCTCTCCTCTTTGCTCCTCTCTTTTCCCCCTGCTTGAAACAGTACTACCATGTATCTTCCTGTTAAAGTGCAGGGGTTTCTGTCACGGCTCCTCGGTATTTGCCATTAAAGACTTGGGCAAATGAATGAGCTATATGTAATTCACAGAGCACGGGCTTTCTCATCACTTTCTTGGACACAGAACCTAAATTCCACCCAAATGCTGTTCCAGAGACTGAAGCAACTGCATTGGATGTCATCCAAATGGTTTCCACAAGTTTCCATAGAGAAAGTTATTCAAACCATAGAACCATAAAATCATGGAAAGGCTTGGGCTGGAAGGGACCATAAAGATCATCCAGTCCAACCCCACTAACACGATCAGGGATGCCACTCACTAGATCAGGCTGCTCAAGGCCACAACCTGGCCTTGAACACTTCCAGGGACAGAGCATCCACAACTCTGCAAACAAGCAGAACTTGGTAGCATCTCCTGAGCTTTTCATTCCTTTAGGCTGAAGATCTGCCTCTCAATAACTTCAGGTCAAAAGGCAAAGAAATGTTTTCCAACTCCCCACTGGGACAGAAGAGAGGAGCTGATGAATGGCTGCTGATATCCTAACAAATTAATCCTTTAGGATGTAAAATAGGGACAAACAAAAACACATCTAAAAGGAATGCAAGCAATTCCTAAGCCAGTTTACAGAAATGGCCTGCCCAAAGCATAAACCAAGTACCTTAACTACAGCAAAATGCAGAGAAAAGGCTATTTCCATGAGGTATGTAAAAACTCAGCATGTCAGAGCAGATACATTATCACACTGCCAGATCAAATGCAAAAAGGTGAATTATGGGATAGATGGAGAAGAAAGGAAGTCACTGAACTAATAGCAAAAAGACATGTGATATGTGTAAGATGAAAGGACAAGCTCATGCTTCAGATCACACAGCTTAGTCATTAAATAGCATTTACACCACAGGAACACAAGAGACCTGGGAAGGTATTTGGAACCATGAAAAAAAAAAAAAAAAAGAAAGTGAAATATCTCCTACCTCTCCTTCTTATTCCTAAATGCTGCAGGCCACAGATCTGTCAGATGTCACTGTCTGAGCCCCTTCTACACCTATTACTAAATTTCTGCAAAGCCATCAGCTAGATCCTCCATGGCCAGAGCCCTCAAAGGGCAACTGAATTCATTCAGAATAAAACTGAACATGTGCCTTTGAGTGACAGATAAAGAGAGATGACAGGAAATGCAAAGCAAACTATTTGTAGCTGCTGTGTTGAAGTTCACAATTGCAGGAAATATGTTCACAACTGAAGCTTGCACACCTAAACTGGTCTTATGGCTCAAAAACTATTATTTATGCCATCAGTGCATGATCAGTACCATGTCTTTGCTAGCATATCAGACAATAAAACCATTAAACTATCATCTTAACAAATCAATAAATCAAGGTTTCCAGACCGCAGAGATTCCTCTAAACTGATGGAATATATTTCAGCTGGTAAATTACATTTTGACAAAAAAAAATTTCTCAAAAAAAACACTATTTCACTACAGTGCTAGTGACTTTGTCACCTAATTTTGTTACAATTACACACAGATTATTATTAAGAAAGCCTTCCACAAATGCAAAAATAAAATAATTATTTATAAAAATTAATGAAGAAGACATCAATTAGTTATTTCATTATTTATAAACAATTTTAATTCAATTTCCACACATTCATTAAGTTTTCCATTGGGAGTTAGATTATTTTTGTTTCCTACAGATTTACTAATAATCTATGCATGCAATGATCCAGCCAACCCTGTCTGTTCATAGAAATGAGAAGTGTATTTCCACCAATTTCTTGCAACTCAGTGAGGAAGAAGCCTGGAGCCTCTGAAGCAGCTCAGTGACTAACATTCCCTGAGTGCCAGCCAAGTCACGTGAAATCACTGGTAAAGCACATCGCTTCCTCTACAGGCCTAGAGAAATCTACACTAAACAGATATTTAAGTTTACAAAAACTGTATTTTCTGAATAGTTCAGAAAAAAGACCGCAGTATTTTAAAGCTGAGCAAGCCATAAGCCTTTTGTCAAAACTTAGCTGTGCTGCAAATGTCTTTTGGATATGTAATTATATTTCCTTGCCTGTAACTGAGATTACTCTTGGGAGCTTCATATGGATATTTACACTGTGGTGGAAATATACTACCAGACAGGAGCATATAGTTCCTTCCATAAATAGCTTCCAACACAAGAACAAATGCACAAAATAAAAACCCTTTCAATATTCAAACTAGGGCATTTCCAAAAGCTTAAAGCAACTCTTAAGCATCTGCTTAAAACTGCAAAAACTCAGAACAGATTTAAATCTTCAAATACATTGCTCAAGTCTGCAAAAGAGCTCAGTTGTGCCAGGCCCCTTCATCTGTCTATCCCCCTGCACCAGCACATACGAGCCTCTGACTGACAGAGCTCTGCCTGCCTTTCCACCAAAACCCAGGTATCCAAGGTGTTGAGCATTGTCATTTCTACCCTACTCAGGAGCAGGAAGACCTCACTTGAGAAAGGAAAGGCATCAGTGGAGCACAGCAGTGGCCAACAAATCAAAGAAAGAATGCACACCATAGCCCCAGTTTACTAAGCACATTATTCAAGTGGAAAGTAAAATATCTGAATGAGAGCTGCCAACACTGAAGACTCAATGAACATCCATAGTTCCACTGAAATCTAAATGGTGAAAGGCTATGGTGGAGTCCAAAATAAGTACCTGAAAAAAAAAACTATTTTCAAGAGACAGAAATTCTATGGAGTAAAAAGATATCTGGGGGGGAGAAAAAAGAAAGTTTGAGAGTATACTGAATTAACCTGGTTTTGTCAAAGTTGTTAAAAATACTCAAGTTATGCATTGCTCCCTAGAGAAAGACTAAGTGTTCCATTTTGATGAGAAGTTGGATATATTACAAAGAATAGGTATAGGGATTGTCAGCAGAGCTGTTTCATTTCTGGTTTAGTAAGAAATAAAATGGAACAACAGAGCATAGCTATTTTTGCTGTTCAGAATTTAAAATATATACTTTCCTCATGCAAATACTTTTATGTCTTTTAGGCTCCTTTTTTTTTGTTTTCCCAAGTCTTTTAATATGCCTGTTAATGCTTTCTTGTGTCTTTTACGGTTCTTGAATTTTTAATAAATCAGGCTGATACTTGGAGCTCAATCTCTGTGAGTTTCTGGCTCACACACACTAGTCTAGACTCATTGCTCCCTATCAGTTATAAAAGATTGATGAGGTCCTGCCCTGAAAATCCAGTTGATCCACATGCCTAAAAGCACAGGAGCTAGAGCTGTGGCAAAAGACATTTCTTCAGTTTGCCAGCAATGGTTCCAGGCACCTTTACATCTAACCTAGCAAATGAAAAACATCTAGCAACACTCTCTGGTAGGGAGGCTGACTGCCACAGAGCAGCCCACATTCTACTGCTCAACTCTCCCACTGTCCAAAACAGGATTACCACATCCAAACTGCCTGAGCAGAGCAGAAGTTGGCTTGTGTGTGAACAGAGCCATACCTAGGAGCTGGCTGGGAGAGAGGACAAGCACAGGCTAAAATTATTGTGCCTGTCAGCATTTTAGCAATTTAACCATGGGTTTCACACATATCTCTGATTGCTAATACAGATGAAACAAAGGAGGCTGAGCTGGAGTTCCTATACTGCTGGACTCTCACCCCCTGTGCTCTCCAGGAAGAAACTTCAACAACTTCCACTCCAACATTTTAACAACTCGAGTTTTTCTGTGTGGCTTTTCTAAACCTTCTTGCATCTTTGTTTCAAAATCACAGAACCACAAAGGAGTTGAGGCTAGAAGCGACCTCTGAAAATTGCCAAAGCACGGACAACTAGAGCAGGTTGCTTGCAACTATGCCCAGTCCCCTTCTGAGTATCTCCAAGGACAGACCCACTCAGGGCAACCTGTGTCAAGTGTCCAATCACTCTCACACCAGAAAGTCAATCTCAAGTTCATCTGTGTGGCACTTGGCTTCACTCCAGTACTCCACTCAGTACTCCACTCCAGATCCCCACCAGGGCTGAGCAGAGGTAAAAGATCAACTCCCTTGACTTGCCCTATTTGACTCTATTTTTCTATAGTGGATTAAATGAGAAAGAAGAAGACACATATATTTAATACTTATAAACACTCAAATTCTGTTACAGTCATTGGTTTCTTGTCACTACTATTATTTACCTTAATGGTAAATTGCCTGCTACTGAGAACTCTGATATACAAATCTGGTAGGTTTTTTCTCCCCAAAGGCAACAATTGCTAAGTAAGGTAAATGAGGAAAGGACAGCTGCAAACGTTCATAATCCAAGTAAAACCAGCAGTGGGGTGAAGGCAAAGTCTTTCCAATGGCCAGCACTGCAGCTGGCCAGGGAAACAAGACTCACTTTCTTGGTGTACTTCATTTCTTGTCTCTTTCTTTTGTTACTGACCTCATCTCAAATCTCTACCCCTAAAATTCTGCCTATTAGTTCTTGGCTGGAAGTGTTGGGAAGGAAGTAACAAATGAACAAGGACTCTCACATGCCAGAAAAGAGTTCTGTTTCCAACAATAATTCTTGCACAAAGGGCCTTCAGTGTACATTTCTCTCTATGTGGTGCTGCATACAATGATAGACTTGCATATGTCCCACCAGAGGTGACTCCACCACCAGCCTGACAACAGTTGGAGCCTCAAAGAGACACACCACGGTGACACACTGATTGCTGCTAGAGAAGGCTCGACCATCTGCCTCCTGCTACTCGCACAACAACACAAGCTGCAGTTTCAAACACCCTTGTTATGTTAGATAGCCCTAAGCCTCTCTTTGCTCGTGCCCTGCGTGGGCAACCCAGCTTCCCTTCACACAGGAGGAGGCCTGGGCTGCGTGAACAGGAACACAGCCAGCAGATCGAGGGGAGCAGTTATCCCTCTGTGTCTAGACACCTCTACAGTCCGGCATCCAGCGCTGGGCTTGCAGTACCAGGAGGATCAATAAACCAGCCAGAGCACAGTGAGGGCCACCAAGGTGCTCAGCTGGCTGAAGACCTGCCCGGTGAGAACAGGCCGAGGAATCGCGGCTTGCTCAGCCTGGCAAAGAGGCCTTGAAGCAACCCAAGAGCAGCCTTCCAACGCTTGTGAGGGGCTGGAAAAGGCAGACAGGGAGGCAGAGAGGGAGACTGACAGGGAGACAGGCAAGCAGGAAGGCAGAAAGACAAGAAGGAAGACAGACAGAAAGACAGGCAAAAAAAAAAAGACAGACGGACGGATGGACGGACAGATGGACAGAGAGATGGACAGACCGATGGATGGAAATTCTGCAAGGAGTCTCAAGTATAGGGAGCCAGGCTTTTCACAGTGGTGTCTTGAGGGAACAGAACAGACAATGAGCATAAACTGAAAAAAGAGGCTGGATAGAAGTAGAAGAAACTCTTCTACCATAAGGACAGTCAAGTAGTGGAAAAGATTGCCTGAAGAAGTTATCCAGGCTCCATTGTTGGATGTTTTCAAGATTTTAATGGTCACAGCTGACTCTCTTTTGAGTAGGCCCTCCTGAGGTTCCTTCAGTCTGAATTATCATATGAACCTAAGAGAGCAGCCACTCACATTTCTAAGGCTCTGTAGCGACATCTCTGAACTGAAGGGTTCTCACATTGAGGACAATGGGGTCCATGCCCAGCAGAACTTTAGATCCTTGGTAAATTCTTAAACTCTTAAACTGTATGAAGATACTGCACCTCCTTGCACTGTACCTCAGCACACTAGAAAAGGAAATAGGTCTCAGAATAGGAAATGTACCGTGCCAGTGCAGCAGCCCTCAGCTGGGTATTCCTTGAGTTTCATTAAAGTCAAAGACAGACCAGGCTGAGCACAAGGAACTGGGAGATGCCAACACCTGAGCTGTCTTGACATGAGGTAAGTAGTGATAATTTATCCAGGTATGTATTTATACACAAATCACATGGATAAGCATATGCTTCAAACCTCATGGATAAAGTGAAGTTGAGCAAAATAGATTTGGTATAATGAAAAACAGGTTCAGTGAATATGCTACAGAGTACTCCTGCATCATGCTCCAGTTCAGAAGCCCTCAACAGGAATCTTGTCAGTGCACCGAAATGAGCCAGTAAAAACACTGACTGAGCAGAAAACATGGCATACAGGAAAAATTTACAATGCCCTTTACAAGGTAATGGCCATTTTTTCTGTTTTCCCAGGCTATAGTAACTAAATATTCTAACATGTCACTGTTACCCTTATGCTGAATAACCTACCTCCTCCTTGTTCATAGCACATTCCTTTATATGTTTCTGCTGTGTTAAACATATGCACACACATCTACTACAAAAACACTCCACTGAGACCCCCATCAGTCCAAAAGCACTCAAGCCACAATTGCCTTTGAAGGAAGCAAAGGTTACCCAGGCTAAGCAGCAGCTGGTCTTGATGCACACAAGCAGCAGGGGCTGTCACTGGAACAGAGAGACAGGGAACAATTGGGTCAGCACATGAAAGTGGACTGTGTCTGCTGTATGTGACCACAACACAGTTCCAAATAGCTCTGAGAAACACTTCAATGGGAATGTAGTACAGCTTTCCATCCATAGCTTTCTATCCTGCTAACAGCTGAGCCTGGCTGAAGGTTGGGAACGCCTGTTAAGACTTTTCACTGCAGTCCCACTTGTAGACTATGGCCTAAGAAAAAAATCTCATTGTACCAAAGTCTAGCAGGCTAAAACATCAGATATTTGTACACCTTATTTATTCTCTGTAACAGAGCCAAGGTCCAAGCAAAAGACAAAGTATTAGTAATGTGCAATAATTCAAAGACTAAAAGGGTGAGCAGTTAAAATAATTAGTCATTCAACTGAAAGACTTCTTCAGTTATACCCTGCTTTGAATGCAGATCTCAGGCCTCTTAAGATTAAGTGGAAATTTTTGTAACTTTGTATTTCTTGACCACTGCTTAAACAAAAACAAAACAAAAAAACTGATGCAGCAGAAAGTTTAAAAAACACAACCAATTTCAAATGTTAAACCTGTATAAGCAGCCAGAATAGAAAATGCAACATTATCTCCTGTCTTTGGCCGATGTTGTAACTTTAGGTTCCACAAATTACTTTTCTATTTATTTCTCCAGTGTGTCTGAGAACATGGACTCAGTTAATAGAAGCAACTCAAAGATACACACTCTTGCCAAATGCAACCTAATCCATATTAGCCTTAGGTACAGGGTTTGAGTTAAAGCAGGTTTGTCCTTTCCATTTTCTTTCATTTGTGTTGATCAGTTCAATTTGATCTTTGTCTGTTTTTTAAAAGACAGGTTTCCCTTAGATTAGAAAACTCACCTCTCACTAAGAGGCAGAACCATCCGAATTGAGAGCACGCAAGGAAATATTGATGGGGAAAAGGCAGCACTGGGACAAAGTACTCAGTTGTATCTCAGGGAAAAATAGAGGCAGAGGCTGAAGAAGAGTCTCAAAACTGTTTCATAACAGAGGGAAGTGGAAGAGAGCAGCTGGAGAATAAGGCATAAACTATTTTCTTTCCTGCCATTATTTTATTAGCTGACAATGACAGAAAGAGAGGGAAAATGGGTCAATCATGCTAGCCAAACAGAAACTCTACAGGATGGTCTTTTAGAAATATAGCATGAAATGCAGTCAGAGTACGAGCAGGTCTCTTATGCTTTCTATCATGCAGTCTGCCCTGAAATGTCGAGAGCTCTGAACATGACTATCTATCTCTGTCATTAGGAAAGAGAATACACTTACAGATCAATGGGAGCCACTCCCTGATTTATGAATCTCATATCCCTCCTAATTCTTCCAATAAATGTCACGAATCCATATGGTGTCCAAGTGTTACATTTCGTATTTGATTTAGCTTAAAGATATTTAAAACAAACAAAACCAGACCCAAGATGTTTCTATGCACTTGAAGAGTTACCCACTGACTCCTTCTTAGCTGAGCCTCAGGAATGTAGAGTGCCCTTTATAATTCAAGTGCATTAAATGAGCTGTAAAGAACTTCCCATTTAGAAGATAATATAGAAACAAGAGGCTTTTTATTAAAAGATTCTCAAAAAAAAAAAAAAAAAAAGAAGTGTGGAATTGCAAACCTGCTCTATCTGTACTTTTTTAGTGACTTATACCCTAAGCAAGGTCACTGTTCCCTGCTCTGTAAAGGCTTCACTACAATTATTAACTGTCTTTTTTTTAATCACAGCTCAGAGTTCTGGGTAAAGAGCATGATGACTGCAGGTAGACAATAGTAAACCTGCAAAAGCCAGCAGCAGGGAAAGGCAACTTCACCAGTAACACACAGTGTCACTGTAGAAATCTGTAAAAAAAAAAGTGGGGAAAAAAATAAAGCAGGCAAGGGCAGCCAGGCCAAGAAATTAAAATACAGACTCACACACAGAGTTTCATAAATATGAAGTGACAGAGGCAAAAAGATAGAAAAGAGAAAATTAGTGAGGGAAAAGGCAGATGAAATTAAAAAGTGATGTTTTATTGTGGTTTGGGAAAATGACTCAGCATTCTGTGGGCCTACCATCCAGAGCCTGCAAAATTTTTATATCTCTCAAGATATCGATTAGGTTAGAAATCACAAATACAGGAGCTGCATAGCAGGGTAAATTACTCCCTCATAACTGCATCAGAAAGATTTGCAGGGAAGGAAACACGGAGGAGGGCACAATCATCTTTGACAAACAGCAGTGCTGAAGCAGTAGCCAGAAGAAACGGTGTCACGGTCAGCACGACTGTTGGCTGAGCACAAAAAGAAAGAGAAAACTGTAATAAGAAAAATTGTCACAAGCTGATTTTCAGACGACCACACAATGGGACTCAGAATATGGACTATGGCTATTGACTGGTAATTCACTGGACAGCAGCTACACAGAAAGACAGGAAATTAATATGCAGTGGGGGTTTTGTTTGGTTGGGGGGCGGGGTGGGTGGTGGGTTTTTCTACTTTTAGACTGTTCCTTTGATGATAAATGATTATCCTCTCTAAGAGGTGTGAAGTCAGTTGCAAATACAGTGATGTTCTGCCCCCACAGTAAATAGAAGCTGTCATTTTGCTGCTGAGTGAAACTTGGGCTCTCTGCTCTCCAGAGAATGCATCACATGATGGGTTTGCTGCCCATAATGGGTACAGTCTACTGCCCAGACATCACTGTATGGAAAAAATCACTAACACTTTTTAAGGTCAATGAAAAGAAACAACTCACATTGTTATAGCCAACAGCCAACTATGCAAAATTTTGCTGACAGATTCCCCAATGCTGATATCGAAACCAATCACCAATAGCTGTGTTTGAATAAGGTCCACCTTAAAGCATATGCACTGCTTATGCTTTCTTCAGTGAAAGCTTAATGGGCTTTGCTGATGGGATCTGTGATAAATCAATCCACTCAAGGGACTATCTGCAGCCTCCAGTCAAAAAGACACTGTCCTGGCTGGCCTGGAAGTTGGCGTGCTGCCTACTGCTATGTGAACCATGGCAAAATTACAGATGGGGCATACACTAAAATGAACAAACCTGAACATATTACACAAACACCTCAGTAAAAATGTGCAGCTCTGTCTGTGTTAGTAAAATGCTGCCAGTGCATATTTTGGTTTTGGAGACAGTCTCCATCTGTAATACAGCCTCAAGAATGCATGGATTTCACAAACTTCTTACTGATTTCACTATCAAATTTGGCAAAGGCATAACAACATACAAGTATTGAGAAAATTAAGGTTAACTCAGAATTCGTTTCACCCAAAGTTGTTCCTCATCTTCAAAGTACACAGGTATGTGAGAATTCTTTTTGGGTTTTTATGTTTTGTTTCTTTTTTTGTAACATCTAACCAAAAATCTGACACTGGGTCAAGTTTCAGCTGAACAATTTTCTGGCAACAGTTTTACTTTGGCTACATAACCCTTTTTTCAAGAGTTTTCAAGGCCCAAGTACATCTCCTGACCAGTACATCACTAATGGTACAGTAATCTGTGTCAGTGTCCTAAAACAGGAGTGGATAGGTGAGTTGTAAGGTGACAAAAATCAGGTTTTCCTTCAAAAAAGGAAATAACAGACTGCAGTTAGTTTGGCACAGTCAGTGTGGAATTTAAATTAGCAATCTCATTTCAGTAACCAGCAAGGCCAGCTCTCTATATCAATGGAGAAAAGACAGGCACCTCTAAATGGTGACCTATCGCATTCTCGAAGAGCTAAGATACTACGCTGTACAAAAGGTAGATTCAGCAGAAAAAAAAGCCAGAACCCATCACCACTCCCTCCATGGAGCCTTTTGGAAGGCAGCAGCTCACACCAGTCAATGGATACCACTCAGCTTTTTGAGAACTTCCCAGCAGATAGCACTGTTTACTGAGAATCCTATTTAATGCCACAACACTGGAAAGTACTATTCAGTTCCCTCTTTCACTGTCATCAGGCCATCTTTTATCCTATCCAGTTTCTCTGCACATACCCTTTTCCCTCTTTGAAGCCTTGAACGGAGAGCACTGACATTTAGTCAATGAGATAATCTTCATAACCATTGAGAGCAGAGTAAATAACTACACTGTGGAAAGAAACCTGAAACTATTCTCACTCTGAATTTCATTAAATGGCTGGAGACAATGAAAAGTATAGTTGAGAAAGAATAGACCAACATCATTTATGCATTTCCACATGCATATGGATTACTGAAGCACAGCAAATAGAGGAGTTTCCCCCAGCCTCAGCCTACTCAAGAGTCCTCTATTCCTAGGCACTAATGATATTTATATTTCACTTGTAAAAAATATACTAAATACTAACAAATATTTATGTCTCCAGTTCACTCAGTAATTTTTGTTCAAGTGCAATAGTGAACTCTGGAGCACTGCTGTGAAATGGAAATAAAAAAATACATTAAGAACTGAGAATTTTCTTTTTATAGCTGTTGATAGTCTAGTTGCAGAGTTGTAACATACAGAGTAAGTGGAAATATTACTGTTATTAGGAGCCGTGATATTTTAAAATTGACTAATCTTGATTATATAAAATGCTAAAGTGTTCTATAAACTTTTCACAACAAAGATGTCTCAAATCAAGAAGGCCCAAAAAGGCACTAAATGGAGCACACCTTCCTAGAAACAGCTATTAAGCAGCTACAGAAAGGCACTGGATTTCAACTCATGGGGTTTAGTGCAACAAATACCTCAGAGTTCATGTATTATTAATACAAATACTTGCAAGGCGGTATAAAACTGACTTTGTCAGCTCAGATTTCTACATCAGGGAAAAAAAAACAAACAAGGTTCTTGCTGCAGCAAACTGTTCCTGACCTTCAGCAAAAGCAGGAGGAGGAGTTCAGGTCGATAGCAATCGGTAGGAGCAGGCCTGGGAAGCCCAGCAGTTACTGAACCTGAATGAGATACAAATGAGTCCTGACACTCCTTCCTAAGCAATAATCAATGGATCTTATCACCTGCTCCTGCTTTTTAGCAAAGAATGCTGCTGCCCAATATTATTCTGGCTTCAAATTGAACCCGAAGAACGCAATACAGCATATGTTGCCTGATTTGGAAAAATCTATACCACTTTCTGAACTTGGGAAAATGAGATTTCATCACAAGAAAGCAAAGGCCTACTGTACATGTAATATATTTGTTTCCTCTCTTGCATTAAAGAACTCTGACTTCAGAAAATTAAAATTTTAGATGTCTCTATCCAGACATTTTTTATAAATCAAAATACTAATCAATGTTTTGTTTTATCTTTATTCACATTTCTGGCAAAAGTTTTCCAAATACTTGTTTTTTATGCCAAACATAAGTAACTATAAAGTTATTCTTAAAAAAATAAGAACTGTAAAGAAACTTTTCAGGACAATGATTGCTTCCTATGCAGAAAAGTAGGGAGGCCTTATCATGCATTTCATGCAGTATCTTACAGTTTTTTGAACCACTTCAGTTAATTTCCATGTGCTTTTCTCTGATAAACCCTTTTTCTGTTGACTGCAAGTGTGACAAAATGAGAAACAGGGACAGAACAATTTCTCTTACATTCCTAGAGTCAGATCACAGAGAAGTGAACCAATAATATATATGTGATATTTTACTCTTATTCCAATATGCAGGATAGCCCTGAAGTCTTAGCTCCTAAGGTACTGAAAAGTCCTACTGTAACATGCTTGAAATTTAAAACTAACTGAAATTCATCTATTTGTAGGTTCATAGTACCTGCACAAACACCACTCACTTTATTATAAAGCTTTCACACTCACAAAATTTCTGTCTTAGCATCAGATTATTTGATGGTCGCTACAATTTCATTTTCATGGCCGAAGTCTAGAATTTTTTTAATTGGTTTCTCCAGTTGAAAGTGCATGACTGTGTCCACAGAATTTCTCTAGTTCTTTCTGGTTTTCACAACCTCTGTGAAGTTGTCCATCACGTTCTAGCTGTGGAAGAGCTCTTGGGAGTATTTTTCTGATCTGTTTATGAGAAGATCTTATCAGAGTGCCATCTAGAATGGCAGGAGATTTTCCCAAAGCTTATGAATCACAATCAATGACAAGCAATCAAATCATCCTTGATGCCGTCAACTTCTGGTCACCTAGAGTCCCTGACATCTGATTTTGCTTTTGGAACCATCACCTAGGCTGTTGGGATTTTTTCCTTACCCTCTAAACACACTACTGAAGTGCCATCCAGGATTTTCTCTCCAGGCAGTGGCCACTTTCTTGTGGCAAATTCAGCATCTCCATCTTTGGCCCTTTTTCCTCCCTCTCTCTACACAATTTACACAAGCAAATTCCCATTCTGCCCAAAATTTCCAGTTGTGACTTTGCTGTCATGGTCTAATCTGTCAGGGAGTGGTCAGAGGTCCCTAAAACAAAGATGTCTTTTGAAAGACAAGGGGGAAAAAATACTCTTCTGCTACAAAGTAAGAGGACAATTTTTAAAAATAAGATAATAGAAGATCTTCTGCTTAACAAATAATAGCATATTACCTATTTTTCATGGTCTTAATATCAGGCTAGCTCAATGCTTTGGAAGGGGAAGAAGCTGACAGCAGAAAAAGATGAGCTGGCATAAAAGCTGTACCTGCAAGTCATTATTTGGACCCAAGCTAATAAAAAGCCCATTTTAAGTGTGTGAGTGAGAAGTCAGTCAGGGTGTTTGCTGCTGTGTGCACGTGTGGCCTTCCAGGGAGTTAGCAAAAGTACACTTTTCAAAGGAGTATGGAGCAGAATGCTCAGTTAGCATAATTCCTCCTGCAAACAGGCTCAGTTTCTCAATCACAGATTTCTCTCCAATATCTCTTGAATTCAGAGTCTTCCTCCACATCAACTGTCTTAATTATCTTACTTCCCTTTAGAGGAGGGAGGGAGGGAGGAAGCAAGCAAGCAAGGAAGCAAGGAAGGAAGCAAGCAAGGAAGGAAGGAAGTTCTCCTTTTTGTAAGGTCATCTGTAGTGCAGTAAAATATACAATAGATGTTCAAAAATTTAAAAGCTGAAAGGGAGACAGATCATTAAAAATACTGTCTAGACAGTCTTTTTAATTCTTAGCAAAGCACAGTTTCTTTTCAGAAGGATTACAGTGCAAATCTGACTTTGATAAGCAGTATAGTCACTAACTTTGCTGCAATACAAAAATTTGACATCCTGAAACAGAGGCTTTGAAGAAAGCTCAAGACACCTCCTGGTTCATCTCTTGCTTCAGAACTGCAATATGACCACCCAGCCTGTTTCTAACAAACAAATCTTCTTCAGATCCTCCAGTCATTGAGACTCCATGGCATCCCCCATCAGCACCACCCCTGACAACCCATCCCTTGTGCAGCTGTAGCAATCCCTAAATTGTGAGGGCTAAAAGATGGAATGAGAATTCTTAAGTTGTCCTCCTGCACCTGAGCACAGAGTTCCTAACTGAGCCCTTCTCTGTTGTGACCTGAACAGCAGGATAGAGTGTCTAAGAGATGGCAGGAGGAGTGAGAGACCAGAATGAATGGCACCTTGAGCTGCAGCTCCAGGAAAGGTCTGAAGGGATCGGGGAGAAGGCCAAGCTGTGGGATACAACAATCACATGGCTGCTCTCATTGCCACAGTCTCTGCAATACAGGTGCTTGGTGGTGTGAGACTTAGCAGCCAGCTGGAGAGTAAGGGAAAAATGCAGGAGAGGACTACTCTTTGTACCAAACTGTGCTGAAATTCTGCTGCACAGGGACTTTCTGTGCTTCTGAAGACAATATTCTGAGATTAAATACTGTTGTCATGCTCAAAACTGCTCATTTCCCAGAAGACTTCAGGCTACAGAACAATAACTTACGATGTCCTAAATCATTACTACCTGTAAACTCAAAAACTGCAAGAGAAGAAGTTGGCCACAAGAATCATCAATACAAGCTCATTGCCTCAAACAGCAAAGGATAAACTGCAGTACAGTGTAATGCTATATAATGCAATAGATAATAAATGTGGCATTAAAGCCTGGCATCAGTTTAACTCTTCCAAGCACTTCATGATGATGTTTAATTTTACTTTACTGCTCTGCTATTCAAAGACCTGGATAAGTATTACATTAGTGTTTGTGGAAAAGATCATCTACTAAACACAACTTGGAAGGAAATAGAAAGTATTTAGTGGCTTCCTTTCAGAACTGCTATAACAGTCTCTTACAAGAGCAAAAGGTACAAAAAGTACAACAACACAGTTCCAGGGTGTTACACCTTTGGAATAGGTCATCAGCTTACTTGCTCCGAGTTTCTTCCCAAATTCCATCAAAGCACAACAGTACTTTCTCTAATAAAAACTGTTTTGTTCTGTGTCCATCTTACAGTGACATGTCATGAAAATGTCATTCTCCCAGTGGGCTTCTTTTGCTATCATTAGTTTAAAAAACAAAAAGCTTGCCATTAAAATTGTAAAATTTCCATAGACTCAAACTACTCTGAGAATTTAACACCATATCTAGATATATGCAAATTTACAGAAAATCAATATTCTAGTTTGACCTATCTGTCCACTCTCAATCATTTTAATGAATTTCATCAGTTTTCCTGGTTCACAAAAGACAATACTACATTTTGCCATGAAAGGAAAGTATTGTGCATAACTTCTTTAGTTTTTTTAAATAAAGAAAAGGCTAGGTAGGCTTTTATTCAAGTATTATTATCTAGTTTTCCTATAGGAAACAACAGTGCCTGGGCAGCTGACAGGATCCTGGCCTTAGGAATCCAGTTCTTAAAGCTCTCTGTGGTGTACTGTATCGAAGGCAAGTTCTGATACCAGGGGATAGGGCAGCATCAAAAACCAAATTATGCTGTCAGGATTTTAAGATTGAAGTTTCCTATATCTAGAACACCTGCACTCTGATAATTTATATTGAAATCATCTCAAAGATTACTGCTACTCCAGAAGATCCAAGCACTCCTGGGGTTTCTCATACCAATGGTGTGACTCCATGTCACATTTCTAGGAGTCTTCTGCCTTTACATGAAAAATTTTGGTTTCACTGAGTGTCTAAAATCTGCAGCACAACAAGGCAGTTGTACAACACAAGGGAGCTCCCTCTACTCCACAAAAAATATTTCATTATTATGAAATGTACCACCCAAGTGGACTTCATTGCTCCTGTTCTTTTAAAATACACATCCATCTCCCAGGCAGCATTGCAAATAGCTTCCATGTAAAAATACTTTGACATTGGTCTAAGAGGCAGCTTCCACCTTAAAAACTGAAAGAACTCCATGTTGCACATAAAATGCACTTTTACCAACACTTTTCACAGATACTTCAAAAGCTTTGTGCAGGGAGTAGGAGATTTGAAATTAATTTCCAGAAAATATTAAATAATTTCTAGTTCTTTCTTAAATTTAAGCTCCAATGCTAACTCTGAACCCTTTTTGTAAAGCACTCAAAATTAACTTTCAAAACTCAAAAAACCCTGAGATATTTACCAAAAGAAAAATCTGTACAACTTTATCCTATTTTGCTTCTGGTTTATTATGCATTATCAGTATTATTCTATCATATCTGCAGCAACCAAGTCTCTTTATAACAGAAATTAACTTCACTTTTTCTTAAGTTCGATTCACCAAATTAGATAAATGAATGCAGCACATACCAAAATAATCAATTTTAATTGAGAATTTTGTTCTAGCCTAACTAAATAATAACAAAACCTAATAAAAGTAACTCAATATTGGAACAATAATAGAGGGTACTGTAGTTCAGAGATATCTACCAACTCCATCACCACCACCTCTCTTACAAAATATAAAAAATAATAGAAAAATAATTTAGTAATCACTCTAAACCTGAATTACACATTATGCAATAGCTGAAACTTCAAACTACCAAGAAAAGCCAACAGGTTGCATGATTCAATATTTTATCCAACAAGACACCATCCCATATGTAGATAAGAAATGTGCCACTTCTTCCAAGCTTCCTCCCCTTATTCTGCATGAAAACAATTTTTCCCTAAGCATCCACCAGATATTTTATCATAGATTTCAATCACAATCTCTATTTCTCATGCAAACATTATTTGCATTACCTGCACACAAGAATATTATGTCAAAGGGCAAACAAACACGCCCCATTCCATCACATCCTTCCCTGCAGAGAGCTACTCTGTAGGAGGATCAGCACTAATATACCCAAAAGACTGCTGCAGCAATGGCTAAAAAAAAATATTTATTTGTACTATATGCCATGTATTCACTACAAAGTTCTTCAGTAAAATTTTTTTCAACTATTTATCAACCCACTGGTAACCTCAATGCAACTATCCTTGCTAGATTATCTCTTTAGTCACATTCCCATTTATCTTGCTCTTCCTAGCCATAACAGCTGCCCATAATAACCTTAAGTGTACAGAGGCAACAGAAATTTGTGGGCACTGTAATGAAAAATTACTACCAGACCTAAATTTGGAGAAGTCAGGCAAAGCTTCACCATCTCAGCCCTTTGCAACACACCACATTGTTACTGAAACAAAACGTGGTCAGTAATTAAGCCTTTCTGATTCAGCCACCTCACATTCTTACCTGTTCTTTGGTGAACAGCCTTTCCTAACTCCAAAACTTACAAGCCAAAACCAAAGCTAATGATTAACATGCTGATTAAATGAATGCTTAACACCACCAAGTTACAGTGTCCTGCAATGTTTTTTCTTTTCTTTCAACAACTGCATCAAGAATATTTATTCTTCAGTTGAATAACATTCACTAAGCACTTCATCAAACAAAGCCAACATTACAGCCCATTAATTTTTCACTTTGGTCTAATGCCAAAACCAGTTAAAATACCTCACTATCTTTCATCCTGCAAGTAATCATGTTAATATGCATCTCCCTTCCCCCAACCCAAACAGTACCACATACATACTTTGCACTGCTCCTTGGTAATATCACTTACAAAAGACACACCACCACTCTCTCCAAAAAGAGAATAAATTAGCCAAAGAAACTCCCTTGAAATCTCAGAAATGAGGTCACAGCATCTCCTATTATAGCCTGAATTTTACCAAGGCATCAGCAGCAGCTAAGGAAAAGAACACACAGATATGCCAGAAGACACTTCTGAGATGAAGTTTTTTAGTGTAAAGTAAACCAAAGGAAAAGTTTCAATGAAAAAAGTTTAATAGAAAAGCGACAGTGAAATATGACCAAAAACAAGTACAGGACATTTAGGGTTCTGTAGATTCAACTTTGGAAGATAATAATGCATGCAGATATCCTGATGAGAGGCAGTGAATTCAAGACTTATTATATGCTTTTATCCAGGTAGGTTTTACCTGTTCTCTCCCTCTTCTCTTTAAGTGTCTTTCTGTGAAACTCACACAAACCATTAGCTTAACTTAACTCTTCCAACAAATTTGGCTGAAACCAAACAAAAACTTAAAAGCAGCTGAGAAATGACCAGACACACAGTATGTGCTCAGCATAAGGAGGAAAGCAGACTGGCATCCCTTTTGCCTGAACCAAGGGAAAGCAACAGCACAACTAATAAGTTAAAAGCGCATCAGTCATCTTACCAAACACAGCATCCTCATGTCATGAACACTGTATATATATTTGCAGTCCAGAGTACTCTGAAAGTCAGTCCTTTAAATTGGTTGATCTATTTCCTAGTGCTCCCCAAATGTTTTGCAAAAAAATGGAATCTCTTCAATGCCCAACACTGCAGTTTTACTGTCATGATTTAAAGTTTTGCTAAAGACTTCTGTGAATGAGGTTTAGAGATTTATTTTCTTTAATTCCTTAAATTCAGGAGCTGTTTTCCACAAGAAACAAAAAACTTTTTATGATTCACAATGAAACCTGGAACATTTTAATGTAATGGTGGAGTGCTACATGAAGGCCTCAGACCCTCAGCATCTGTCACAGGCCAAGAAATGCAGTTTTCCTAAAATCCTGCCTGCAAAAGTCTTTACAATTTACAGAAATGTCCTTCATTGTACCTGTCAGTATTCTGCTTTCTGCACAAACACATCTGATGGGGAAGTTCTCTAAGCAGTTCTTGTTGCTGGTTTCAGAAGACAACTTGAGGAGGAAATCACTGTATTTACTATGATGCCAATGCAAAGTAAATAGAGATATAGCTTCCTATTTTAGAGATCTTTCAACACCTACAAAGAAAATTAGATTTTAAAATATCCGCTATTATATAGAGAAATATTTTATACACACTTATGTATACTTACAACAGTTTTAGCATAAATCAATCAGATAAAAAAAAATACTGGAAGAACCTGCCCAATAGTCAAGAATGCCTTTTATATTCAAATGGTGGTTTCATCTATATATCTTGCTGATGAGATATGCTTCATTATGTAACAGGCTTAAATGGAAATTATTATAAACTGTTCACTTTGGTGCTCAAAAAAATAGACTCAACAAACTATAGCATTCAATGCTTCTTTTTCTTATAATCCAAATGCTCTCCTCTTTCATAGCTGCATATTAATTTTTTCCCAGACAGCTAATACACTAACTATTCTTTCCCTAGGAGTTGCTCTGGAGGGGAAAGAAATTATTTTTGTAGCTCTTTGACAAGATACTTGATTGTTGTGGCATGTTTACTCCCAACATGAACTCCAAAATGTCATATTTTGCCTCATTCAGCCTTGCTTGTTTAAAACCGTGCCAACATAACAACTTGCATGCTTTCAGCAAACTGTTGTATTTCTCATGGCATCACTGCATGTGCACAGCCAACAATATTTTGCTTTTAAGTTGCTAACATAATTCAATTCTGCTTTGATTAATATATGCTTGGTTACACGTCATCAAGAAGTTACATTAAAGTGACAGGATTTAGAGATTTAGAAACACATTGTTCTGTGTTTAAGATTATGTATTTTTATATTTTAAAATAAAATTTCTCAACCCTATGTGCAAGATATGCTCTTAGCAACAAAAAAAGTTTTAAGCCATTTCTGAAAATACACAAAGTTATATATCTAAATTTAAATTGATGGAGGAGAGAGAAATTGTAAATCTCACTTCTGTAGTGACTTCCTCAAGTGCTCTTTGTTCTGTAAGAAGCAAAAATCACCCTTACACATACATGGAAGGCAGTCTTGCCCAGCACACATGCAGAGGCCACCAAGAACAGGGAAAAAAAAGGTCTCCTCCTGTCTACTTCCTATGATCTCAAAACAAATTACACTTTTTCATGCGAGTCTTTCTGAATATCATTGATTAGAGCACAAAAATGAAAAATTTAAAATTAGCCACTACAGAAATTAGCCAGACATGACTGATTTTCAATCAGCTAGGTTTGGAGAAAGGACGATGCCCTTTGAAGGAAAGCTCTGAAATTATAATCACTTTGTTATATTTATTTTGCTATTAATGATTTGCAAAGAATTATCATCTGCATCTCACTACACCTTTTGTTATGAAAAGAGGAGGCCTGACAATGATCACTGCAAACTCACCGCAGGTATTTCTGCTATCCAGAACAAATCCTCAAAGCAAAAAAATAAAAACTGAATTATTTCACTGTTCTTGTAAACATAAGGAATTATGTTTCCTCTCTGAACTTTCCATGTGAAATACGTAGATAATTCAATATTTAAGGTTTTTTGGGTTTGCATAGCTGAGATAAGCAGCTGTGACTTTTTCTCAAGGGAAGGGTGGTTCCTTCCCAGCAAAACAATCCAGGTCATCTGTCACTATAATGGCATCAACTCCATGAAGCAGTAATTTATTTTTAAAGACTTACTAATTTAAACTCACTGCACTCTACTTGAAAACTCTAGGAAAAAAAATCAGAATTTATTTTTGTGAAAGGCAGATTATACAACTCTCTCACATCTCTAGTTCTGGTTCTGATCCTTCTAGCTAGACTTACAATTTCAGAGACATCCCTGCAGTTGATAGCAATATCAAAGAATTCAGCAATTTTGGGATCCTGAAATAACTCAGTAATGAGTCAGACTTTTCCTTTCATTATGCTATTCCTTTTTTTCCTATTAGAGCCTTTCCCTTCTCCTTTTCCCTGCAGCTTTCATACCCTCCACAAAGAGCTGCACCCCAGCACAGATGTGCACCAGCTCATGGCAGGCTGTCCCCCTGTCCAGCCACCCTCTGGCTCCATCTCTCCCTGCTGGAGGATCTCTGCCACTTAGCAGAGAGGAGCTGCTGCAGAAGACACAAAATGCAGCTCTGAGGATCAGCTTCAAGGCAGCATTCAATTGCAAGCAGAGTGCCATTGATTTCAAACATGGCTTTGCTGCTGCTTCCCAGATTTCAACACCTGGACTGGGAAATTCTATTTGCCTCTCTGAAAGGAGCAGCCAGAAAGACCAAAAATTGTCAATTATTTCAATCACACACCACTGATTTTATGTGAATATGGTTTAGTCACTAGCTTATACAGACCCAAAACTTTTCCTGCAACTATTTAGCTCTTATCTGACAGCAGAGTTAAGAGATAGGGTAGGTGTTAAGTCACTGGTTATCAACCATGAGTCACCGTGCTTGCACACAGAGCAAATATGCCTTAATGTAAGCAGTTAAGGGAACGTTCAGCTCTAGTTACAGCCCGTGTGAAAAAGATGAGAAGAAAGGCACAGAAGAGGTGCATTAAAACTACCAATAATGTCAACTTGAATCCCATACACAGCATGGTGCAATGCTCAGGGAAGGGCTAAAATTGCTTCACCTCCCTTCTTGAGCAAAACCATGCCTGGTGGGTCTAATGAAAGATGGATGGCTTATCTTCTTTGATCAGCTATTACCCGTGATTTTATTTCATAAAATTCCTAGCAATATGATTTTCTTTTTGCATTATAACCACATAACTCTATGGCATACATATATTTAATTTTTAAAAAATTATCTAATAACCTGTTCTTTTCCACTAACCCTACTCTGCAGTGTAACTATAGCTCTCTACTACACTTCTTTTACCTAGTTCCACTGCAGGGTTAATTACCTTGGGCAGATCTTTGTGCTAACACAGCAGTATTGCTTTTAGTATTTGAACAAGCTTGTTTAGGGCCTCTTGAGTGCCTCTCTGCACTGTGCCTCAGGGACGTATTCTGAGAGCTGTATTCTTGTAAGCACCTTGAAGTTGTGCACCAGCTCCTGAGATGAGAACTGGATGCCTATATTCATCTTCTAGGCACTTTTAAAACACTTGCTCTCAACTTTGTTTTACACAAAATAATAATGATAATAGTTCTTACTTCAGTAGGGTGCAAAATCTTTAAACAGCTGATGAGGAATTAGAGCAAGGAAACCTCTGGAAAAGAGCAGACACAACCACTGAATCCCAGAAGCAAGTGCAAACTGGGACCAAGTCCTCAAAAATTTCATACAGACCCCTAACTCTATATGAGTAATGTAGGTTTGGTGCTGGAACAGAACGTAAAGGAAGCCAGATGTTGGATTTAACAAGTTATTACACAATTTATTTTTTAAAAAGCCATTCAGAACGGCTTAACATAAAGACAGAACTTTAACAATGAGGAGTGCTGGAAACAAGGAATATACAACAAAAATCTCCAGAGTCCTTGACATACTCAGACATTATTCCATCAGTCTTTCCTAGGGCTACTGGCACTGTAGTTGCACTACGTGGAGCTCTGCTTGACCCTGTGTGGCTGTTTCTATGATCTTTATTCAACATTTTAGTACAGGATACCAGGGAAAGAGGAATCCCAGGTAATGATACATCCCACTCTTTGCCCCCTGCAAGGCTTTAATCCTCAACTCTTAAAGCAGAGCTTGGTGAAATACAGGAGCCAACAAATATGGCTTTGGAGGCATTCCTCCCATTTCTAAATATATCCATGTGGAAAGGATACACAATATGAATAGTCTTTATAAGGTGACAGACGAATAGAAGAAAATACAGCTGGGACCTAAACACAGTCCCTCGTTTATTAACAGACAGCCAAGAGAACTGGTGTGGTTTGATACCTCAGCCCTGGGTACAGGTTGCTATTTCAATATCTTTAGCTTCTGTAATTTTTTTATGTAGGTAAAACAGGTATTTTCACAAACTGTTTCTCATGGACGTCCTTAATTTCGAGTTTAGCTCAGTTAACTAACTCCTTTGGCACCCAGCAATTTGAACCCCGTTCAGGTTCCTTTCCGGAAAGAGCACAATAGGTAATCTTCATTCAGACAGAAAGAAGCATAAATCCTTCACTGTTATGCAAAGCCAAATAGGGAAACAATTGTTTTCCTAGTATGAGACAAAGTAATATTGTACACAATACATATAGGGGCAGAGTCCCAGCTGGTTTGAGTTTGCCTGTTTACAATAACAGCAGTAGAACAGTGGCAACTGAGACACACACAACGTGCCACCAAGAGATCCCAGCAGAGGCTGCATGAAGAAACACCAGCAGTGCTTTTCTCTCCCCCGCCTTACAATTTTAAGTCAACAAATCAAAGCAATTATTTGCAGCTCTAAAGCCAGCTACAATTTGCACCTTTTGCAAAATGATGTCTCTCTTGAGTTGTGTAATTTCCTTCTAACTCCCTACAAACAGAGCATACCACTAGAATTTTGCCTTCTGAAGCCTGTGAATGGAGCTCTTAAAGAAACTACAACTTCAATCAGTGGTTCGGCTTCTTTTAACTATCAAAATTCAACACTTTCTTTTTATTAACTGATGAAGTGAGATGTGTGGCTGCTCAAAGCAAACAGAATATGGTCTCCAAAATCAGCATGGTTTTTCGGAATGAGAGCATATCTAATTCCTAAAAGCAGAAAGTAAATCTGTGAACAAAATATCATTTTTACTGCTAAACAGGATCTCTCAATGGCTATTTTAAGGCTCACTCCTCGAAGATGCCAAGATGGACAATGCACAATGAAGAGCCAAATGATGGGGTATAATTCCAGCCCTCTTATCAGCAATATGTAAGAGAGAGGAAATGGATCAAAAAGGCCCTGAACCAGACAGCAGCTTAGAAAAGTGGGCTGAAAAACCTAAAACAGCTACAAAACTATACAACTTCAGCTCTAATAAACACAATTCCAAAAGCCCTGTGCCATGACAAAAGAACAGCAAGCACAGAAGAGGTGATAGAGAGACTAATTTCCACATTTAGACAGCCATTTCAGTTGTCATTGTGAATGTGTACAAGGATCATAAAGGACTCATTACTCACAGAAGAACAACATACCAGGGTCCAAATATCAATATTAATGGCATAGCTCTTCAAGAAATAATATTTCTCCTTTGGAAATTTAACCACATTTAACCACCCTACTCAAAGATATCTTGTGTAATGTTTCCACAGTCTCCAACTAATAGCACGCTAGGGCACATGCCAGAGATTTACACCTGCCTAAGTCACGAACAGTAATCCAGTATAAGCCACTGACAACTGGAGCCAAAGATACAGAAGTGGACACTGACCTGTAGTGAAACAGAATTTGACACAACAGACTGAAAGTTATCCCCACCTTAATTTAGACAAACACTTTTATATTTTCACTTGACACAGCAAAACAAATGAAAATTTCTGATAACTGCCTGGTCTATATGTTTGGTACTGTCAATTATACTATTACAAGTGTTAATGTCTCATCTTTATAAACAAAAGCATTTATTGTTTGCTTTGTATTACAAAGAAGATACCAACTAGATGTATTTTAAAATTACATGTTACAAATCAATTTAAATGACTAACACAGCTTAGTGTATTTCAGCAAAAGTGTTCACTTTCTAATGCATACTGCTGCTGTGCTGAGCTTGTCATAAATAAGCAGCAACATTTATTCCATCTACTACACATTAAATGGGCTGTAGAGAAAGAATACCAACTCAGTGTCAGGCCTTCTCATCTTTTTATAAGGCAGCATTTGTATCTTACGCATTTTAAAATCAGCAACAGCAAGCTAGGTTTCTCCTTTCTCAAAACTTTGATTTTAATTGCTTTCCAAGCAAAGGGGTGATCTGAAGTCTAACAACTGCAGTTGCTGTTGGTCTGGCTATTTAGTAGTAAAAATTAAGCATCCCATATTAATGTCCTACTGCAAGAAAAATGAAGCCCTGCTTACTGTGATTAAGGAGACTCATCAGCATTCCAAATAAATTATCAGATTCTTTAATCAAGTCAGAGAAAGAGAATTACACAGTGGTCCACTATTCATTAGTGGCATCATTCGATGATACTAATGCTACTAATGCCAAGGATACTGGCTTCAATTTGATAGATCTGAAGGGAGTCAGTGACTGACCATCATCATGTCCATCAAGACAAGATTTTCTAATCAGCTTGAAACCAATCTGGTTTGACATTTGGCTGAGTCACTAGCTACAGACAAATCTGCACTCTTTACTCCCAGGAAAGACTTCATAACCATTTCCATGAGTCTCTTTCAGAACAGCCAATATCTCTGGCTGAAACTTCAAGGCGGATTTCCAGCTTCACTTCCAGCTTAGGAAGCTTAAAACAATGCTGTCTGTCTCCTCCTAACTATCCTAGCAGGCCTTCATGATGTTACTAATTAAAAATTCAGGGTATAGAGACTCCCATGGCCTGCCTGGTAGTTGGGAATTAGCTGGAAGTTACAAATTCAAAGTCCCATCTTTCCTCCCTCTGGGCATAGCTCTGCCACCCATGCCCAGAAGAGAGAACACAAACAACTCCTTCCTCCATTGCTCAGGAGCTCCACAGCAACAAATCCCACTAGACACCAGTTCAGGCTCAATGAGATCTCTTTGCTCCAGAGAAGCAACAGACAAACAACTGAGTCAGAATAGAGCCACTGGATACCTGAATGTGTTTCAGTGTTTGCATTTACTTTGGTCACTCCTCTGAGAAAACACATGGTACAGATGCTGAGCATCAGTATTTTGTCATTAAGCTTAGAGGTGTCCTGTCAAAAAATCATTTGCACAGCTCTCAAACTAGCACAATGACAAAGAAGAGTTAGAAAGTGGACTGAATTCTAAACACTCTAGTTCAAGGAAGTATTTCCTTTTCTTAAACCTAAATTCCAAATTCACACATGAGATTTTTTATGCCGCATGCCAACAAAATGCTCAATGCTGAAAAGATAAAAGCAGTTGAAATGTCTGCTGTGTGAAGAAAGATAATGAACTAGCATCTCCTTCTCTCATGGAGAAGGACACAAAAGAGTATCCTTGGTTTGGTGTCTTTCCAGTTCTCTAAATAGTCTTCTCACTCTTCAAGAAGTTCTCTTTCTTCTTTGGCAGGATGTTAATCCCAGTGGAATTATTTAGAAGATCTCATGGCAGACAGCAAAGGTCTGATCTGTTACTAATATCAAAGATGGTTGAACACATATGGACAATATAGGAAATTATGAAGGACCATCCCTACAAGACCAAAGTAATAGCAGAGCAAAAGATTTAAGAGCAAACAAGAGCCAAGCTGCAGATATTTCCTCCACTGTCATACAGAACTTGCATAAAGTACTAAGCATTTACACTAATGAAAAGCAGAGAACACAAAGAGAAAAGCAGCACAGTCTGATTAATGAGAAAAGACACTAATCATCATCAGACCACTTAAACACTACCTTTCCAAGATGAATGCAAATTCATGCATCACAAGCAAACACACATATTTTCAGAAAGTTGATAAGAGAAATGTCTTTAATTAAACAAACAGAAAAGACACAAATTATAGTATGTAAGATATTCAGGACCTTCAAATACAGTTCAGGAATACTGTTCCAATAGTAGGCCTTACATTTACAATTAATTGTCAACACTTAAACACAAAAGCAAACCAACACAAAACACAAAGCTCATTGATATTCTTGCAAAACTATCTACAGTTACTCTAAATCATTCTCATGCCCCCAACAACAAATATTGCAATTCATCAAAACTATAGTAAGACTGTTACCAGTACAATAACACAGAATTTTTTAAAAATCAGAAACCTAGCCAAGCTGTGAGTATGGAAAAAAACCCACACCTCTCTCATTACTGTATAAACACTTTTCGGAGTGTGTTACATCTTGGTAGCAGTCCTGAGAGATCCATCCAATACAGAATTGTAATCAAAACAGAAAAGTGAATGTGTGGGCCTGCATTAATCCTGCTCTTTGTTACATACTGATGCTATTAATTTGCAATTAGTTCTTAGATTAGAAACTTAAGATTTTATTTCATAAAAACCACTGGGAATTAGAAGAAACTGCAGATGGAATTAATTGGATTTGGAGGAGGAAAAAGAAGGATTCTGTCTATCTTGACAGCTCAAAGCAGTGCCATCATCTCATATAAATGCTATTAAGGTATGTGTATCTGGTCAAGCCAAGCCACAGTAAGAGAAGGCAGGGTAGTTAGAGCCCACAATCTGCCTAAATTCTAGTCCTTTATAGTCAGAGTGTACCTCACCATAGCTGCTCTTGAACTTGTTTGGAAAATCATGTCCATCTGCTCACTCCACACACAGTCTCCTAATGTGGAAACAATTCAGAAAGAACCAGAAACAATATGGTAGTTCAAAAACCTGGTCACCAGGTGGTGGGCTGTCCAACACATGCATTGAAAAAACTCCCTGCTAACACAGCACATGCTTTCTGCAAGTAGGAAATAATTGAGAGGCACACAGAAATAAAGAGCAGGAAGGCCAAAAGGATCCCACTAAGATCAGATAACTTTTATTTGCTACTGCTTTTACTGAAACATCTTCACATGTACTGAAGTTATGTGGACCACTGTTCCACTTGAAATTAGGGCTGTAACTACAAGCCACATACTTAGCTGAAATTACAAATAATTTAAACAGGCCAAAAGTCTGGTTTCTTAATCAGCTTAGATCAATGCAAAAACCTAACCCCATGTTACCATCGAAACATGGGATTCGTCACCACCTCTGCCCCACACCCTGCTGTGTAATCCCCATGTCCCTCTGGTTTCAGCACTGCCAATCACATTGCCCACAAGCAGCAGTACTAATCCCAAAAAAAGGTGAAAGTGATAGAAGCAGAAGAAGGGAGGACAGAACTGAGGTTTTCAATGGCAATGCAGTCTGGGATCAACTTAAACTGACCACAAAGCAACTTACTCAAGTAAGGACTATAAACAATTTGCTCAATGATTCCAGAACAATATACACCTGAAAATTCCAACTTCCTACAGCAAAAACTCTTAAAATATGTGTACACATAGGAAATTGTATACACTTAGTAAGATTTGTGAAAAACGAGACAGCTAATGTCTAAGCAGTCTAAAGATACAGATACTGTTGGGGAACTACTGTTAACACATGCTTGTGGTCTCTGGTGGTTAACATCCACAAATGCTGATGTTGTCTGAATAACCAATTATTATAGCTCAATTTCCTCACAATTACATGAGGAAAAACAGATTCTACATAGTTAAACAATAAAAGGTTTTGTTATTTTCCTTTTAAACGAGAGGTAAGGTGAATCAGAAGGCAGCTAGAACAGAGTTTGCTAAAATGAGTCTCTCTCACTCAAATATAAATAATGAGAAAATCAGTCCCCAGAAAATGTTTGTCTTCTCAGAACAGAGAAAAGAAGTGCCAGCAAACACAGCAGAATGGGAACTTCAAAATTTCTGGCATTGTGAAACAGACAAAAATGGCTACTTATGACTATGAAAAAAGTGTAACTTGATAACTACAAAAAGAATGTTTTAAAAATGGTATTTAAAAGCTTCACACATTTTAGCTATCTTTTAGAAGAATTCTAACCATAGTTACTACAAACAAATCATATAAAAGCATTTTACTAACTATGTCTATGAAATAAGAAATCAGTAGTATTAGTCAAGACCCCCAATGCCAATCTCATTCAGATATTGTATAAAAATGCAACAATTATTCCATATTTGTATGCTTACAAGTAAAAAATATCAGTAAGTAAATTTTCCCCTCTCTCTGCTTTTAAAACAGAAAAAAAATCTGTTAGGTTTACAGCTTGTGTGTCATATGAGTAAAGTTATTTTTGTTCCAAATCTATTAACTTTCTTCACTAAAACTGATGATTGCAAAAATTGTTTTTTCACTTCAATAAGAGCCAATTTTTAAAATATAATTTCTGAGCAAACTGAATGTAAATATTTTTAAGAAACATTACCTCCCCTTCTCAAGCTGTAATTTTATTTGACACAAAGCATTATTACACAGCATCTTGCCTTAACTGCTGTATCACTAAGCACTCTGGAGAGGTCTCATGTAATTTTTCTCTCTTCAGAGACACCTGACTTTTCAGGAAGTATTTCAACATTCACTGAGTCAGAGATCAACACAGTCAGAATGAGTCTATGTTTCAGACTTTAACTTGGGAGGTAGGAAAAAAACAAAAAAGAAAATAAACCAGTGCTTAAGTATGAGAGTGTGGCATCCCAAACGTTCCCTTACTGGTACCTAGAGTGCACAAACAGCAAAATATGGTAGCTGAACTTGCTTTGAAAAACAACTACCTGGTTTCCACAATCTTTTGTCAGGATTGGAAATAGACTGGAGCATCAGGAACACCACACCATCTCTGTTCAGCATCTTCCTTCCAGGACTATTTTCATTCTCTGACAGATAAAACTTGCAGATCTAATCCCTGGGAGTGAAGTAGGGGTGGACCTTTATTAGAAATTGCATCAAATCTTTTTCTTATTTAAAATTCTATGGGCATATCTGCGCAGGGAAAATTGTGAATGCTGAGCCAAATTGAATTCAGGTGTGAGTTCAAAATGCATTAGTTAAACCATATTAAACCCCCATGTGGACATTTTCATTCATAAGTAAAGTGGCCTAGTTTAATCTGATTTAATTAATATGTTACAAATTCACCCCCTTGTTAATTAACCTTCACTTTTCTGAGCAGGCCCATACAGTCACTCTGCAAAGGGCTGTGAAACACAGGCCTTGTGAGCTTCTCTCCTGCGTTAGGCACTGGGTTTTGTGCAAGCCAGAACCAGTCTGAGGGGACAGAATTGTGCCTGCATTTGGAGCATGTAGCTGACAACAAGAGAGCTGGAAGTAGGAGGGAATTAGGAGAGTTTCCAACTCAATGTGCAAATCTTGACAAGCCTGGACAAGACTTGCAGGAAGAAATCTGCTGTAGAGTAACTCGTGTGATAGGGTGCTACACACAGGAACAATTGCTAAGAACATGGAAAGCTGCATTACCTGAATGTTCAAGCAAACTAAACTAAACAAGTATTACTTTTATCTTACTCATGTTTTATACAAGATTATAGTTTATCATGCTCTTTTCTGCAAGGTTTTTTTCTTATTCTGTTAGAATGTGTGCAGGACCAAGGAATTAAATTCAGGAACCATAACCAAACCAAGAATAACACTGCAATTAAAACTGGAAAGCAAATGCTAGTTCTGAGCCACAATAATCCTATTTTCTAGTCCTAGGTTTTTAAAAGCACTGGTACTACTCATACCAAGCTCATACAGAGCAGATAAAAGGACACTGAGACAACATGCACACAAAAACTTATTTCATTTATTATTTACTTACTACTTTACAACAGCATCTGTAGTATGGCAACTTTAGTGCCTTAAAAATTATTGTACAGTGCAAAGACAAGTGAGCTAAACTGGAGCTAAGTGTTAAGATGTTTGGTGGTAAAACTCAGACCTGACTGTCCTCGCTTTGCTCGACTGCGAGCAGCTCCTCTCTGCAGACACTAATTCACTGCTCTGATGGTTGTCCTATGGCCTGTGTGAAAGAGTTGGTAGTTTCTGTTCCTACTGGGCAGGTATCCAAGCTGTAAAGCTACTGTTCACTTGTCACTAATTGATACCCTTGGTAGTCCATTAAGGAAACTATGGAATGAATAAGCATCTCTCACTGGTAAAAATATGCTCAGGGTATGGTAAAAAGATTGTGGCGCACTGGCAAAAGAGCATGAGAAAGGCTCCGCTGCTACTCGTGCTCCATCAATTCAGGAGATAAATAGAGGGCTTCATTCTTCAGATCTGTCACTTTGGCATCTTTCATCGCAATAAATTAGCATTTAAGAAAAAGCTACTGGAAAATGAATTCTTCTTGCTGGTGACAAAACCCAATTCTCACACATAAACATAACAAAGGACAATCACTTCATAAAATATTCTCTGGAAAATAATGTATTATTCATACACTGAATCATGCAAAATTTCTCTGACCTTTTGTGCTTTTCTTTTTCTGGATGTCATCATCTGTTTTATAACTTTGTTGGATTTTTCATTCTTTCAAACTCATCCAAATTAAGAAGTGATTTGATCTTGGATTTTAAATCATCATAAAACCATTCTACTAGAAATCTGAGAGAGAAGCAACATTTATCTTTCTCCAGTCTCTCCCAGTGTCTATTCATGCAAGATTTACTAATTGTTAAACAACCCTCTAGTTTCATTTTTGGCTTCTTTTGCATAATGTGTTGTTAAATTACATTAACTTAATGAATAAGCATTTCAGTAGAGATACTTCATTTCCTTTGTAACCGTTTCAAACAAGAAAGATGGCATTCTAATTTACAGCATCTAACAATCTCAAAAATTAATGCTCAATGCTAAACAGCTGGAAGCAGTAATACTAAAACTGTGCCAAACATACAGAGACAACTCAAGCATTTAAACTGCAGCCATTACAGTTTATACCATGGTGGCACATTGCTAACAGAAAATTATGCCATCTCACCACCACTGTCGCTGAATATTCACACAGACCAACATTTGCCCCAAATGGAATATGGTTTCCATCAGTTTTGTGCATATTTTTTGTTAATTGTGTAATGATAGAATTTTGCATCTTTTTCCATGGGAAAATGCAGCAGCCAGCCTGGCCCATGCACCGAGTCACTATGCCAAGGCTGTAACATTATCTCATGCCTGAGAAACCTTGTACTCCTCTGACATCAGTTGAAAATGAGAGTAGCTGGAAAATGGTCAAATGCAGCTCAGTGAAATAACACCCTTGCAATTCCTCATTGATACCCCCAGCCGGTATCAAGCCATGAATTGTTGCAGTTACCATAAATCACAGCCATGCAGCAAGCAACATTTAACAGAAGTTTTCCAACAATACAGCTGATTACAATTACACACTGAATAATTTCTAAATATTCACAGAAGTTCTGAGTGTAGCAGACAAAAAGTTGTGAGATTTCAAAGTCATAAGCATTTAAAGTGAATTTAAGAAAAGAAACACGTCATCTATTTTTACAAGGGAAAAATGAAACAAAAGGAACTCAGTTTTTGTTGCAGTAAGAGTGGCTTAGAAACTTTTACAAATGCTCTGCCCCTACTGAAATAATACACTGTATTGTCCCAACTGCTGAGCACCCAGCAGTAAAGCAACACCCAGCAGGAGGAACAGCTTTTCAGCTTTTCTCATAGCAGGGCAGCTATAGACATACCCACATTTTCTAAACCTTTACCATTCAAGGCAGCTCAGCAATTGCCAAGACTTTCCAAGAACTTCCACTGCACAAGCACAGTGTCTAACCTTACAATGCAAACATCACATTCAAAAATGGAGTTAACTGTACTCTAGTCTGCATTTCTTTGCTTTGTCTTCTCCCCAGGCTGTAGTAGCTTTAATCAAGGATTAAGAAGAGATAAAGAAAACATGATTGGATGTTTAAAGTCAACTCAAAATCACTTTCAGAATGAGAACACTAAAAATCAAACATAGAATTTTCCAACACTGCAGATAGTCATCTATAGTTGATATGGATATCTACCATCTTTAAAACAGCTGATGTTACCTTAGAGTACAATACAAAACTGCAAATCACAAGATTTTTAATGTATTAGCTTATTTGAGTCACTGCTGGAAAATCCTGATTACCTAGTGGCAATTTCCCTCTGAGTGTGCACTTTTTTCCATATATTATAAAAATAAATAAGTAGGCCCTACATTTTACAGAGTCTTACACACAGAATGAATTCTGTAGGACTTTATCTTACTAAATCTGTTTTCCACCACTCCATAGTTATGTTCTGGTAATGACACTGACACAGTATTTCAATTCTTCCATGATGGACAGCACAGTGAGCCACAGAAACAATGCAAATCTACATGAACAGTGACATCTGAAGCTCCACTTCAGCCCTTGTTTGAGCATGACATTATGAAGGAACAGATCAGGCATACCCTGTGTAGGACTGTGAATATAATACTACTACAGAGTGTGGGAGGCAAGCTATTTCACTGCAAGGAAAATCTGACAGTGGAAATTTCCATTCCCTGCATACTTTAAAGGTAAACTTGGATCTTCTACATGAAAGTATTCAAAACTGGAAAACAAATTCAGCTTGTGTACCTGTACTGATAGAAACTAAAGTTACATCAATACCTTGATTTTGCCTTAGGAATTAGTCAACCCATCCATAATTTGCCAATGTATACATCTTACAGCCACAGCATGCACATAGAACCCTGGCCAGGTAAAAATATATGTGTTTAATGTGTGTGTGTTTGACAAAAAAGTCTATGTCAACACAGCTTACTGCAGATCAAAACAACTATTCTCACACATGTTGCAGCCTGACTCCACTTCTCCCTGATTTTTCACCTGTTTTTCCCCTTGGAACTCTTTTAGATTCATCTCTAGCTTCATCTGTCCTGACCTCTGATATACACATCTTGTTTCTATATGTTTTAATGCCTATAGAGAATATGGGGATGACCCTTCCCATTTTCAATAGCTCCATTAACTTCAAGCTTCATGAACAAGTTGAATTTTGTGATCCTCCTCAGGCTTTATTATAGCTTTGATGTCCTCAATCTAGAATTTACAATCTTTCCCCAGATTCTCTGCTCCAGTCACCCCAAACTCTGAGCAGATTATTTTTCAGTCGGAATTACTGTTTGAAACAAACACAAGTATTCAACCATACTGCTTATAATCTCATGTCCACATCTAGAGAGAGCCATTCAAACAGAAGTTACTTCCTTTCTTGATACAGTCTGGAAGTCAAACACTTTTCCATGTGTCACACAAGGACATCTCAGAGTTCAATATCAAAGTTATTGGACTTTATGTGATTTAGGAAAATTCAAAGCCTGAGGAAGAGGACTGAATGAGAACATACTGTTTGCTGCTGTTAGCAGCAAGCTGGACAGCAAGTTCTATTTATTAAAAAAATTCTATACAAAACAAGCTTAAAACCCATAGACTTTATTTGCAAGGTGCATACTGCAGGAGTCATTCCATTAGATTTAGAAAATGCTAATGAAATACTAAAAAAAAAAAAATCTGTCAAACACTAAAATAAAATCTTAAAATGTACTACATTTGCTAAATCCTCGTTACCATCTTCTCTTTATAGAACACCCACAGTGTGCCAGCACTGTGCAAGAAAAACCTCAATCTTGATACAGTTGTTTATAATCTATATAGACGACACAAGAAGAAGCAGTAATGAAGGTCAAAGCAGTTGGAAGAGAGACTAATGCAGGAATATTGCAGTTAAGGGTAGGAGTTAGCTTTTGCTTACTTTCTATATTTTCTGAGTGGTTTTACTTCTTAAAGTAAGCCTTAATGAAGATGTAACAGAAAAAACAGAATTTAAAAGTCCTTTTGAATGCTTGCTTACAGAGGGATTTGAATGAGAATGGAATCAAGACTGTAAAGACAAGGGTGGAATGGGAGGGAATGTAAAAGGAATTAATAATTATGTACCATCCAGCAGGTAAAGTCAAAACCAGAGACAAAATAGGGCAGCTCCTGGCCACATTTAGAGAGGCAAGAGATGGAGAAATGTATATGTAAGTATATAAAAGGTGCCAAACAAACCATCAAAGCCAAGACAACAGTTTCAAAACAGAAATAAGACAGTGGGGACACTACTGGAGATGCAATGAGTGAAATGCAGCAGGAAACTGTATCAAGCTGTATCAAAACATACCACTGTTTTGCTTCCACAGGACAGAAGATGAAGACAGTGGCCCTCAAGGAAATGCAGAAGTACAAGAGCCTGGGGAAAAGTGGTGGACAGGTTTGGCCATGTTTACCTTTTGTTAGCAGAATGCCATTGGAAAAGCCTAAAGTAAGGAGAGCAGCCCATCCATTAAACTCTCATACACACCTATCACATACAGTCCCAAAATGAAACAAGGCTACCCAGGGATGTTACCAAGTCAGACAAGGAGAGGCCTGATGGAATTCTCTTTCCCCACATCACATCATAAATAAAACATCGTGTAAGGCACTAGAAGATGCCACAAAAGCTGGCAAAACCCATGTCCAAACCCGAGAGGGGAGCAGGAGAAGAAAAAGGGGGGAGGGGGAAGAAAAAACAAACATTGTGAAGCCTGAAGAAGAAAAGAATTTTCCACAAATGTGACTAACAATTCTTGTGTCATCAAAAACACCCAGGTACATCAAGTGTAAAAGGTCTCTTATGATGTGGCCAGGCAAAAGCTGTTGTTACCAAGTCTAAAGCACAATTTCCACGGAGTAGAGGAGACCCAAGTAGAGACTGTCAGAGAATTAGCAATAAGGTCAAGGATAAGAGAGCAGACAGAATTTTCAAGCAGCACAGAAGCATAAAGGAGAAGGAAAGGGCAATTGCAGCTGCTAAGGAAACTAGAATGAAAAAGGCAACGTTGCCAACTCTCCATTTCATCAGATCAAAAAAATTCTGACGATAAATGAAATTCTTAACTTGTCTTGTCTATACAGAGAAGGGGAGAAAACACTTCTAGTGATACAGACTAATTCATTGCTGTCTTAAACAAAGAGAAATTACCCTCTGTGAAATTAAGAGCATAAAAACTTGTACAGAACTTGCTCATTTTTTTCTAATTCTCTCCTAATAAAGGCTACCAAGTCATTTTACTGTGAACACTAATCCAGCATAGTTACTGCATAGCTGTACTTAACGGTTTCTGAAGTAATTCTGAAAAGAATTGAATGAAAGAAAAATAATACAGAAATTCTATCATCACTGTTGTACCATCTTATTTCAATATCATTTCATTTTGGTAATATTTTATTGCCAAACTTTCATCCTGAAGATGAAGACCTCCCTCTTCTAGCAGTTTCAGTTCTGAATATCTGCTGTATTCTTTAATCACATCCCCTCTTGCATCCTGCAGTTTTCCTTCTCCAATTTTACTCTCTTATTTTTCCTTGGATCCTTGCTTACTCAGAGCCCTGACACCCTTCCTTTATTTCTCATTCCTCCTCCGCAGTTTCTCTGCTTTCATTCTGCCTGCTGCCCTCCTTTCCAGCTATCTGTACACTGTAAGAAATATTTAAATAGAAGATCTCACTTTGAAAACTCGTCTCCCCTGGCAGCCTCCCCGGGCTGGGGCGGCCGCTGGCGCTGAGGCGCGTTGCTAAGCAGCTCTTTAGCACCCTGTTCGAGGGACTGGGCTCAGCTCTGCTCCTCACTGCTCGTGCTCTGCCCTGGTTTGCAGGCAGCAAGGGGCCTGAACACCTCAGCACAGGAAGATCAAAGTCCTGCTCCTTCCTGGAGGTGTGTGGGAGGACAGCAGCAATTGTATATTGTATTTTTTAAAATAAAAATGTAAATAGGCTTTCCCAACAATGCCCCTTCTACATATTCCTATCTCCAGAAAATGAGTGATGTTTTTCAGCTAAAGAACTTCAGGATATTTTTTTTAATAACCGAGAGAAATGTCTTTAAAACCAAAACCAACAACCACTTTGTGACCAGCACGCCAAACTAGGCAGCCTCTCTGCTGCTTTCCAGCTGCATCTGACCTTCTTCCAAGCGTGTTTAAACCCAAGCACGAGGAGGCCCTGTGTATTTTGGACAACTGGCACAATGTTGATACTGTGCCTGCTGGGTAAAGTGACACAATCACAACCAGCCTAAGTATGCTCAAAATTGCTGCATGTGCACAGGTGAACAGCAGGGCACGATCCTGCTACGAGATCTCCACTGTACCATCAGGTAGTTTTACTATCATTATCCCATCCAGACACAATTTCTAGGTCCTCTCTGAGTTCTTTTCAAATCTCAAGTGTAACTGGTTACCTGGCTATTAAGACCTAAATGGCATAAGAGCCATACCCCAGATCCCGTACTTCTTTTCAAATTCACTTGATGATCTGTTGTACTGATAACCGTAAATACCTGGTACCGACCCCAGAATAGAGATATCCATTTGGGAAAAGAGAGAGGAGGATGAACATTGATATGGCAGTGTCTCCTCACTGAATGGGACATACTACTCCTTACTTCATCTCCCTGGCCCAGATAATATTCAGTGCCTCAGGTGCCATTATTTTCCTTTGGATTCAGGTGAGTGAAATGGGAACGTTCACATCCTGAGGTGGACAAGCAGAAACTGCCAGTCTGGGAAGCCATCATGGCAGGATACACACCTCTGGATTTCAAAGCAGCTCAACCTCTCAGAGTAGATGACAACTATGGATGGACCTCACACCTTCATCCTGGCAGCTTCTGCACACCAAGTCACTAGAACACACACTATAGAGAATTACTGAACTTATTCTCTAACATAAAGAAAGAGACAGGCAAAAACACACAGAGTTTCTTTCAAGTCCAAATCTACAGTGAAAGACAAGAGGTGAAGCCAGAAATTAAGGTCTGCTATCCCTGTTTATGTTTAGCCTCCAGGCTGGCTAACCAGTCAGCTGATGGCTGACCACACACATGGAAAACACTTGACAGCATCTCTTACTTTGTCAGTAAACTAAATGGAAAGAGATGTTATGTTTAACAGAAGAGGAAGTAACATTATAAATTATACCTAAGATATTTTCAGTGCAAAAAATTCAAAGAGAATTAAGAAGATGAGAAACTTTTCATGACAGCTGCAGGATTTAGTGAAGAGTTGCTGAGGGAAGTCTTGACAGTAAATAATCTTTTCTTGACTTCTGCAGTTATCAGCAAGCTATGGGATTGATCTATCTATCACATAAGGAAGAGCATCAGAGTATGTGTACATTTGTCCCGTGTATTAGTCAAAAGAGAATAAAGATGAAAATATGCTTAATACACATGCATTATATGTTATCACGTTAATATTTAATACCCATATATGCATGTAAACTGATCTATAAAGTGAATCCAGAAGTTGCTTGAATGGCATCAAAATTTTTCATACTCTTACAAATCTAAGAGCACTCTTGTACACTTTGCTGATCAACCTATGCTCCTCGTCACAAAACAGACAAGCTGGGCAAGTTACAAGACTGGAAGAGCCTGAACTGAACACTGAAGGCATTATAACTGCTGTTATATTTGCAGACATGAAAGTTTAAAGAATTAAAAAGTATTTACTCACTTCATTTCCCAAGTTTTCATGCATGCTTTGCTGAATGTGGGTATCCAGGACTACAGGCAGGGTTCTCTTCCTCAGAAACAGAGGTTGTGCTAAAAGTATCTTGACATTTCATCTTACACAGTCTGATCCCTAATTACTCAGCATATGAAGTGAATTGTAATTCTCATCAGAAGACCGCTGAAACATTTAATCCTGCCAGCATTTGGGGCTGTTTCTTTCAGGGAATTTGGGAGATGTTTGGGGGGATTTTTCAGTACTAAACAGGAAGCTGATACAGAGCCAAACACATCCTTTAATTTCAGGTGCTTCCACTGCATCATTTACAAATCATGCAATTGTGCAATAAAGCTGCCCTCACAATGCTCCAATAGGTCTTCAATGAATGTACATTTTAAACAGAAAATACAGGTGCCTTATCACTGAAGCAATGTTTCACTCTATCTTGAAATAAACCTACACCCATTCAAGAGTATACCCTTTATTTATTTTTTTATATGTAATAGTATCCTACCATATAATTTCAAAACACGTGTGTAAGAACAAATAGAATACAAATTAGTTCTTACACAGAGCTTCTCATGAGCATAGCAAATCAGTCTCCTCATTTAACAGAATAAAAGGGCACTCATGTGTAAAGAAACAAATTGTTCTGTGATCCAGCAGAACCAAGAAGACCTGCACAGAATTTAGGTTTCCTCAGATCCTAGCAGTTGTCTGGCTGGACAGAACCACCCTGAGCAGCCATGGCTCTTCCTAATGCACTCTGACCCTCCCATGACCACAGCCTGCTGCCCTACTGGCACCACCCACCACTGAGGATTACAACTTCTGGCATCAGCTGCATCATGAAATCAAATTAATAGGACAGAAGCAATCACATAATCAGCTCCCTACAGAGAGTAAACTTGTTCTTTTTGGAGATGCCTGTTCAAGCCACCTGACATACATTCCTCCTTTTAGATACCTTCTCAGAAGTTTTCAGTGTCACATTTCCCATTGGCTCATTTTTGTTAACACAAAGTTGGGAAGAGAATCTCTGGAACTGATAAGAGAAGACAGGCTAAATGCAAGTCATCAGTATAGTATATAATACTGTTGTTAAAATGTAAATGTCACTCTGAAAACAGACAAACTAGGAGGAATCTGTGGAAAACAGCAGTAATTATAAGGGCTTCTAAAGTATTAAAAAGGACTATAGGAATTTAGGGGGGTTTCAGTCTAAAAAGAAAGTCTGATGTGAGCTATGGGAACAGCACTACAATATATATATAAAGCATTACAAAAAAGCAGAGGTAGCAATTGCTCGCAACACCCACTAGGGAAGAAGAAAAATAATTAAGACAAAGCTACAGAAAATACGATGAATTTCAGAAAAAATAAGAATTATAAGGACATAACACAACAAGGACTCTAAGCAAATTAAATTTTAAGACGAGACTAGAAAAACATATAGTCAGCATAATTTAATTCAACACAGTCCTCCTGCAGCACAAGATGGGCTAAAATGATAGAAAGTTGGTTTCCAGTCTTTAGCTCTTCCATGCACTACACTAAGACAAATGCATGCATTAGCTATATATTTATAAAAAGACACACAGAACAACGGGAATAATTACATTGATTTGTCGTTTAATTTTTATTAGTGCCTTCATTAATATTAATTTCTTTCCACTTAGGGTAGACAAAATGACACTTCTCTACCACTGGATATTATTACCTTATTTCCTCACTGGTGTGTGCAGAGTACAGCTCCCCACCACAGACCTGCACTGGGAACATGCTTTGTCACTGGTGCCAGAGAGCTGAGACAGCCCCAGGCACTCTGCTAGGTACAGCATTTCCCTGTGTGCCAATTACTACAGTAATGTGTGTCCTACCTAGACTGTGCCTGGAACCAGCTAAAGCAAGGACAAGTCTTTGGTGTCTTTTTCCCTTGTTAGAAATAACATAAAGATCCTTTTAAAAAACAGCAAGTCCTATTTCCATAGAATTTTCCTTACCAGCTCACCCATAACTTTCCAACTCACACCCTGGGCTTTTTCCTCCACTACCATTTAGAGCCTCTCCATGTGCATTAGGAAAGGACTCAACATCAGAGGTGTAGGGTTTGCTCGCCCTCATCATTACCTAAGGGAACACCCAAACATGAAGAGCACCTTGTACTTTTTAACAGATAGGATTTTATCATCAATAAACAAACTTGGGGTTAGGGAGGTGCTCTCTTCTGGTTTTACACATTACTATATTAATTGACAAAATTAAAATTAATTCTAAACGCCAGTCAGACCAATATGACATTCACTATCTAACCAGATTCACTATTTTTCCATGTATTCTATCTACAAAGAATATTGATATGGAGCTGACATATTTCCACTAGATATCCTTACTGGTCAAAAATCTAATCAATATTCAAAGTAAACTAATATAAATGTCCATAAATTATAATTTTTCATTATACTGGAACTGTTCTATAAAAAAAGAAAATGCTAATTTATGTACAGTCTGAAGTATACATCTTACATAAGGTATTATAAAGACAGAACAAGAAGTGTATTCATAACTTTCCTTTCACTTCACAGATAATGTCAGAATAATATTTATGAGATTATGGGTACATTTATAACTAGGTCAGAAATTTAATATTCAATGTCTATCTTATGCAGAATTTCACTCCACAGCTAAACAAGAAGGGAAAGAATCCCTCAAAAAAGAACAAGTAACAATAAATTAAATGGAATATTTTCCCATTAATTAAAATATCCGGCTATGTAAGAGTTTAAGTAATAAATGCTTAAGAAACAATATTTTAAAATAAGGAATTTTATCTTCTCTCAAAGAAAACACTTCTGTGGGTTCTCTCACTGTGACAGATTATAGATTACAGTGCTCACCAGCCTCAAGGTTTTTCCAGAAGTTTGTTAATCAACAACTTGGTGAGTTGTTAATCAAACTTGGTGAGTGACAACAAAAGTAATCAGACAACAGCCATACATGGGCCAACTGTGAACTTCTTTTTCTCTGTGAAATACAGTTCCATGTTATTAGTTAATAATAAATGCCTAACATCAACCACCAAACCAAACACAACATGCTGTGATAGTGTTTCTTTCTTAGTAAAATACTTTATTCATATTGAAGACAAGTTGTACTGATGTAGAAAGAAATCTAAAGGTAATGCAGAAGGACCTGCATCTCTAAAATACTAGTAAAGGTTTTTTCCTACCTCAAAATAGTCATTGTTCACCTTCATTAATCAGACAGGGAAAAAATATCATAGGGATAACAGCTATTTGAATCATGCAGCAGGCCCAGGCAAACACCTAAAAGGAACAGCAGAAAGCAGCCTCCATGTGTCCCAACAACTGGGAAGTAAACATTTGAAAGACTGAACAAGGTGAGTACTTGCTCGATGGAAAATTAATTACCAAGTGAGTGCTTATATCACCAGAAAGGCAGCATGATGCTCTGCTGAGGGCAGAAACTCACCTGGCTGAAAAAGGGAGAATTCTGGTCCTTGTACAGGCAGAGTGTCACAATATGGTCCCCTTTTCTATCTAGGGTAGATCAAGCCACTGCAAGGCCACAGCCAGTGCTTTATGCTGTGAGATGTGCAGCCAGGGGGACTCACCGGGGCTGCAGCCCTGCCTAAGGAGCATCCTAATGCCAACCACCACCTCTGAGAGACTGCTAAATAAAAAAGGCTCATGACTAACCAGCAGAGTATTCTGAAAGTACTCCTTTCATTACCTACAGAATTATCACCAGCATCAGCAAAATTTTTCCCTGAGTTTAGAAGCTAACAGAAAAAGTTACATTTTAATAGAATTCATTGAATAGTACTGGTATATGTGAAAAAGTACAGATCTTTATTCCATAAATTTAAGAATTACTAGGTATAGAGTTCCATGCACATAGATTTCTGTCCAAGAATTTGTATGTCTTCCTTTTTAATAAAAGGTCAACAAAGCACACAGGAGACTATAAAACAAATAGAGAGCTTGGAGAGAAGAGATAAATTGCTGACTTGGATTTAGCAAATTAATTTTTTTGTTTAATGAAAGACTATAGAAAGGGTTTCCAAACACTGAATACCAATTAATCAAATCATTCTGAAAGGACAAAAATAAACTGGAGGATAAAAGGAAAAATAAACCAGCACTCCATCACATCCTAAATGCAAGAGCACAGCCTTTCTTTGCTGTCTGGCTGCAGGGGTGCCCCAAGTGACTGGGATCCTGTCTTGGAAGAAAAAGGTCACTGCTCACTGGACAGCCCACCATACAGTGTCATCATGTATTTCTGGATGTCATAAAAGCTTTTACCTCACTGTCCTCTGCGTGTAGTCTCACAGACCAATCCAATTCCATGTAATTTGCTTTTAAGAGATGCCTTTAGAAATGTATTTTCTAAATAGCAGAGATACTTATTGCTGAGTTACTCTACATTTCTCATTAAGATTTTAAAAGGCATATGACTAAATTCAGACATTTTGCAATATTTCTAATTGTCTGTGAAACCTTTTTTCCTAAGGCTATATGACATATTTTTTTAAATGTCAGTCTAACTCAAAATTCAGTGAAGTGTAGCTCAAAATTCAGTCAGTGTAGCTCAAAATTCATAAATCTGAGTTGAATAAGCCCTGTACTGTCAGTTTTAAGAGAGCTTATAACAAATCAAATCTCCATAAACTCATCAACACAAAATAAACTGTTTTAATTCACCTAATTTTCCTCGTAACCATGCCTGAGGAATTCACAACTGTCCTTGGTTATTAGACCCAAGACAATACTGACATAAACTTCAGATCTATTATACAATCACTGAAGAGCCCAGCTTGGAAGGTCAAAAGACCATCCAGATCAGCCTTATATGGGACAACTGTGCCAGGGGAGATTACCTAGCCTCATGTCCAATTGAATTTTGAAAACTTCCAGTGATGAAGACTCTGCTACATCCCTGGAAAGGATGTTCTTATTGTAATTAATAAATAAATAAATAAACAAATAAATCCTTGTGTCAAGATAAATGTCCGCCCAATTCAGCCTGTACCCTTGTCTTCTTCATGTGGTTCCTTGCAAAGAGAGAGCCCCCTGCCTCTTTGTAGGTGCCCTGTAAGTACTGGAACACTGCAGGGAGGCCCTCCTTCAGTCTTGTCTTTTCCAGGAAGAAAATACCTAATGCCTTCAATCTTTCTACTGCCCTTTGATCATCTTTGTGGCCTTCTTTTGGGCCTTCTCCTCTCTGTCCTTATCTTTATTGAATTGTGAGAATCAATCATGAACATATTCTTCAAGTGCAGCCTGGAGACGCAGAAAGAGATCACCAAAAACAGAACAATGAATATTTTTCTTCTAAAACCCTCAGATAAATGTTGGATTTTTTTGCGGTTGTGGGGTTTTGTTGCTTTTACATTATGATGCTGGTTTGAATAACACAAGAATGTGAAGACAATGGTGCAGGGACTCAGTGTGCAGTGAGGTGACAGGCAGAGCTCAAAAATAGGCTAAAAAATGGAACATAACAACTGAAATCTTTCCTCTCCCACAAACTTGCTCAAATGCCTATCAAACACCAAAGGACTGGAAAATACTGAGTTGGTATGAGCTCCAGAAAATTAAGATACTTGGTTCTGACAGCTGTTCAGGGAGAGCCATGTAAACTGGATCTCTCACAGAAGATTCACTTCATGAAACATAAGCCTCTGTATCCGAGCCAACTCATGAAGATTAAGTTAATGTAACTAATGATGAATAAAGTCTGTTTCATCGATCATAAAATGAGTCAGATGAACTGAAATCTTAGAGCATTTATTTCTCCACCAACTACAAAAACAGGACTATTACAATGATTTTGGCTTACGTACATCGGTGTGGGATATGTCAAAGGTAGGCAAGATGAATGCCACCCACAGTTTTCCAGTCAAGGGATATGATAATAGTGAAACAACCATAAAAGATTACAACCATTTGAAAGCAGGAAGCGAAACATTCAACTGAGCTGAGGCCTGTAAACGGCACTTTGAAAATAATAATAATTATCTCTGCATTCTTGCATTACATACAGAAGAAACCTGAAGAAATTAGATGTATTTTGTCTTGGTAAATTTTCTCAGCCTCATAGGAACCTGTTTCACAAGGAAACAGGCAAATACAGTAGGCAGAAAGGCAAAACTATTATTATTTCATTATATAACACCAGTATGTTTTGCCCTGCACAAAACCTCCTGTTACCTGGCCTCACAGTTATTTAAATGTTGAGTTTTATATTCTAAAGCATATAGAATAAGAGACTAAATTCAGGCTTCATCATACAAGACTTTTACTTTGGTTTATATATAAATTTGTTAAATGAATTTGCACTTTTTCATGGGGTTGGGTCTGTGATTAAAGTAGGCTCCAGGATTTTAATAATGCTCCACCTGTCCCAGAGGTCCTTGCTTAAGTTTTGCTTTCACAGGCATTTTAAACAATTAGCTAGTGTTAGAAACTTCTCAGTTTCTAAATTCTTCTGTAATATATTGCAGAGGAGGTAAACAGAAATCTTAAGTCCTGTTTGCAAAGAAACAAGAGACCTTAAACATTTCAGGAAACCTTAAAATACAGTAATTTTAAGCACTTGAAGACATGCAACACACAACAGCCAACACTTCTCTAGATATTTCCTTTAGCTGTCAAAAAAGATGTTTTACAAGTCTCATGGTGCTTAATCTCTAACATACTTCTCTCTCCTAGGAATGTGACTGTAGCACCATGCACAAGAGCCCCTCTCTCTCACACACACAATTATTCCTGATAGCAAGGCAAGTCTGAGAAAATAGCTGCCATGGTGGAACTGCAGCCCAGTGGAAGTTATTTGCTAAATCTCAGGATTTCAGATTCACCTACAAATGCTGTAAAACAGCATTATCCAAAACTACCAGAAAACCTGCTACAATGGTGTGAGTCAGGTGAGTTACATAAAACACCAAGCCCTACAAAGACACGCATTGTAAGATACATAGTGAAAACAGAAGCTATTAGAAACATACACACAGCTGGAATACACACCCATATTGTGCACTTGCCTTCCTTTCAACATCTTTAATTATAAGGATATTGTAGATATATTATCATAAATCAACAAATCCGTTTTCCACAGCGTGTTACTAAGCAACTGTAACCAAGACCTTGTGTAAATAAGATTAAAATTCCAAGGTAACGGTACCCAAATACAACCTCACATTGCACAGCCAGAGAGAGTAGAATGTGTTCATATTAAAGGAAGAATGACTGCTTAGTTTTATGTTTGTTCAAATAGTTTAGATACACAGAAAATGTAATTCTATTTATATCAGTTCTAAACATTTCCACCATACAATGAATCTTACAAAGATCAAGCAATCACGGTGTATTTTTCAGATAAAATAACTAAAAACTTTTTCAAATTACTTTCACTATTCATCATATGGATTTCATTCTGCCATTTAACAGTATCCAAACTACGCAAAAATACACTACTTTAAATAATCTATTCATACACATTACTACAACTTTTAAGAGATGTCATACTCACACACACAATGTGAAAGAATACTGTAATACAATGATTAAACTTTTTTCTTGCACTTCCAACTACTTTTTTCCAGTTGTAAATACAGAAATATAAGCACTTTTCTAACACCTGGCTGTCATTGGCAGGCATGTCTCCATCACTCCAGCACTCAGACATTCTAGGGGCTTACCAAGTAACATGAGGAAGCTCCAATTCCAACCAAGTGGACCAGGATACTTCTAAGCAAAACAGATTATTGTAAGCATGTGAAATTTTGTGACCTCAAAACAAATGTGACTAAATATTTTAAAACACAACCCAAATTTAAACATAGAATCACAGAATGTTTTGGGTTGGAAGGAACCTTAAAGATCATCTAGTTGCAACCCTCACCCACCACAGACAGGCAGGCTCATCACCAGACCAGGTTGTTGATCCAGTGGGACCCATCCAACCTGGCCTTGAACACTTCCAAGGAGGGGATATCCACATCTTCTCTGGACAACCTGTTCCAGTGCCTCACCACTATGAATAAAGAATTTCATCCTAACATCTAATCTAAATATCTCCTTTAAAACCATTCCGTGCTGTCCTATCACTATCCACCCATTCAAAAGTCACTTTCACTTTTTTTTGTAAATCCCTTTGAAGTACTGAAAGGCCCCAGTGAGGTCACCCCAGAGCCTTCTCTTCTTCTGGCTGAATTACCCCAAGTCTCTCAGCCTGACATCATAGCAGAGGTGCTCCACCCCTCTGATCATCTTCATGGCCTGCTGTGGATTTATTCCAACAGGTCCACATTCCTTTTGTGCTGGGGACCCTGGAGCACTCCAGGCAGGGTCTCACAAGGGTGGAGTATCATCTCTCTTACCTGTTGGTCACTCCAGTTTTGATGCAGCCAAGATGCAATTGGCCTGGAGGCTCAGAGACTTGAGTAACATGGGAAGTCTGGCTGCCAGCAAAGACTGAGACAGTCACTGAGTATCTCAGCGTTCTCCATATCCATTGTTGTCAGTTCTCTCTTCTCATTTTTCAGGAGTGGTATATTGTCCTTGCCCTTTCTTTTCTGACTTACACAATCCCCTCTTGTTACTCTTCACACACCTTGCTTACCCCTGGTCCTTCTGTGCCCTGGGTTTCCAGACCTCATCCCTACACAGTCAAACCACACCTCTATACCCTCCACAAGTCCTCTGACCTGCTTTCAGTAGCTTTGCATTCCCTTCTTACTCCCCAGTGAGAGGAGCAGATCCTTGCTCAGCCATGCCAGTTTCCAGCCTGCCTTGCCTGATTTCCGACACATTGGGATGGAGAGCTCTTGGAAGGAAAGTGGGGTTAAAGGGTTGCCAGCTCTGATCAGTTCCTTTCTCCCTAAGGACAATTTCCCAGGGGATCTCATTTGCCAGCTCCTTCAACAACTGGAAGTTTGCTCTTCCAAAATTCAGGATCATGACTTTGCTCGCTGAGATCCCAGACTCATCAGGGTATGGTCACTCCAGGTCGCCTCCAATGTTAACCCAGTCTCAAGGGAGGAAGACTGTTATTTTACTACTGGCTCACAAGCCATCTTTAGAACAAGAGCAGAAATCAGCTGCAATGGAGACAGAATCTCCCTGAAGACACTTTGTTCCTTGTTCAGCCCAGTTTTCAGGAACTCAGGAATATCACAAGCCCTTTCTGCTCCAAGCACATGTTCCACTCATTTGACATTGCCTCCTTTTACACACATATGCATCTTTGCAAAGAGTCTTTTCTTTAAACCTAAAAAAAAAAATGCAGTGCATATACACACCACCTGCTGGGGAGAAGATGAGAGACCAAACATGTGACAGACATTAATCACGATGCTTAATGCACTCCTGGCAGGCTCTCTGCTACCAGAGCAAGCAGAATCATTTAACAAACTGTGTGCATGGAGCAGAAAGGAAAACTTGCCAGCTTTATTCACTCATGGCTTTTAAGTTCTTCTGTTTCTTTTAAACATTTAAAGAATATATAATATGTGTAGAGCCCTTTCCATTCTAAATTCTCCTGCAGAGACAACTTTGTCCATACCCCAGCCTTGCTGGAATGGCACATTTCTCTACTTCCCCATTCATCTTTCACCAAGAGTGCACTTTAATATACCACTGCTCTATGCCATGCATTAAGTACTTCTCTCCCCATTGCTTTACACATTTCTCATCCTAGAGAAATGGTTATGAGTCTTAATATTTTATGTCAGTCAAAATATAAATTAACAACATAATCCACTGTACTAATGTGTGCATCTTCTTCTAAGGTCAATAAAAGCTGCTTTGCTTACAGCACAAATGAAATCAAACCACAAGATATTCCATTGAGCACATCTCTCCTGCTGGGAAAAGGGTGACAAATTGAACATTCAAAAAAGTACAAAAGGCTGTATTTCTTAATTCCCCCCTTTGAGAAAAGAGAACATAGAGTAGTTAGTGGCCTACATCTACAAAGCACCTTTAACTTTAAAGAGGTCCCTTTCAATGCAATGTCTGAAAACAAATTGCCACCATACTATCATTCACAAGGCATTTTTGAGTATTTAATTCTTTCAAACTTCCTTCAATACTCTACACTCATGGCAAGGCTGTTTCAGTTACTTGTCTTCACTTTTACTGGTCAGTCCTCAAAATGATGCTTCAAGACATGAAGAATTCCAGCCCCCCATCAGAGATGTGTAGTGTTTTACAATACACTGGGCCCATCAGCTTTACATAACTAACATCCTCTATGTAAAGAAATATTCAACTACAACAATAACAGGCTCTCTGCAAACAAACTATATAATGGATGATAGTACTCTTCAAGTATTTCACCCTAAAAATGACAGCAGAAATAACATTCTGATTCTGCAGGGTCTTTTGCTTTGGAGCATTCAGTGCATTCCTATTTTAACGCATGACTTCCTGGGGGCAACTACAAATATTTTCTGCTTTTCACCCATCTCCATTGCAAGGCTAACACAGCTGAGATGAATTCCTGTGCATCAAGAGAATTGTTTACAAAGCTCTGCTTAGTACAGCCTTCATGAAGATTGAGGCATATGGAAAAATATTTCAGCTCAGATGTATGTTTCTAACGTTACCCCATGGTTTCATATCCAGCATCTTCCACATACTAAAAGGTGTGATTAAGCTTCCCCTATTCAAAAATAATCCCATCACTTCTTTGGGGAAATTGATAGGTGTTTGACTATTTGTAGAGATCTAAATGTTGAAGTTCTCCCAGCACTTGCCTATTTACTACTTAATTCACTATGACAAAAACAGATGATTTTGTAGTATAGTTGCTTTACAGCAGATAAGAAAGTCATGCCATGAAGGTTTCCAGTGCTGTTAAGAAAAATGCCAGATTACTTCTTTGACCTTATTTTTCTTTAGAAAAAGAGCTTTTTAAAATTAACATAACCATTCCTGCAAGTTACACTGGGACAGAAGAAAATCTGTTATTGTTAAATTGTCTCATTGACCTAAACTGCCCAAAATAAAAATTACAAGCAATATATATACTGAAATGACCAATGTAATTCTTTCCAGAATAAACACATTTCAACTAATAGGTAATAAAGATGGGAAAACAACACAATTTATTAATTTTTGCTTTGCATTTACAGTTGTACTTTTTCAAATCCAGACTTTTTTTTAAAATTGGTTCATGTGAAAGTAGGCATACATATAGTTGGGAGGAAAAGTAAAAGAATCATTTTAACCTTAACTTTCACAGTTGCTACGCAATTATGTTGTGAAATAACAAAAAAGTACCGAGGATAAAAATCTAAAATAACCATAACTGTAACAGTCTACACTAAAACTATCAAGAAAGTAGTCAAAGCTGTATCCTTTTTTATTGTTGTTGTTGTATATAAGGGATATAGATGTTCCTGGTAACATAATAAAATTTTAAATTAATCTCTGTCTTGGGTAATAAAAAACAACTGTGCAAATAAGAAAGTTCCTCTTTTCTTAAAGGTTTATCTCAAAAACATATAGCAAAAGTATCATCCACTGAAAAAAAACATGTTTCTTAAATTTTGAATTATTTTGTTTGACATGTCTATTCTAGCAATATATTCATCACACATGTGAGTACAGAAGATATGGACTTCCAAATACCACTTGGTTTAGAAGACTAAGTTTGATTTTGCAACTTCATAGCAAGACCAAAAACTCAGTTTCGAACTTGAGACAAAACCTTCTAGAACAATCATAGAGGAAACACAAACCACAGAAGGTAAGGAATTAAATTCAAAATAAGTTAGATCTATATTGGAAGACTTTGTAAGCATTTTAACGGTCTTGGGATTGTTGGATGACTTATGACTGCTTTCCAGGGCAATATTCAACACACTTTTTGAGGACAGTCTTTCAAACACACTGCTTGATATATTAAAGTAATGGGGACAGAACCCAAAATATTAATTCAAGTGTACATAAAAAGGAAACAATACATTTATTAATAAAGCCCAAATAAATTTTAAAAATCATATGCCTAAGAAGAAGACACTTTAAAATGTACACTGCAACAGCTATAAAGCCAGTGTGTTAAAGTGCTGCACAAGGCCACCACTACTACAAACTTCTTTTTAACTTTCTCCCACACCTTAGGAAGCAGCAGAGTTTCTCACATCCAGTTGCATGAATACACACACCATTCTTAATATCATGTGTGATTGAGAAACAACTTGTTTTTTGAGAAGAATTGTGATCAAACTTTTCTCCAAAAAGAACAGTTTCTCTTAAAATGAGTATTCTTCATAAGGTATAGGGAAGAACCTCAGATATATTACAATTCCATGCTCTTGAAAATAATGTATTTTATCTGCTTCCACATTCATAGGTTCTTATTTGTAAGTTTTCATCATAACACAAAATGTAAAATACTATTATAAAATACTATAAAAAACTATAATAAAATTAATATATGAAAACATTGAAATATTGTCTATATTAATTACATAGGAGTTGTTTTGGCGAAATACACATAAGCAAAATAAGCTTAACTGACAAAACTAAATACTTTGTCCCTGAAAGCATTCTACTACTATAAAACCAATACAGATAAAACAGATTCTTACAGGGGGAAAAAAATCATTGAAACTGGAAAATTCATGCAAAACATCTCCTAGTAAGAAATTGTTCCATTGGAAAAAAAAATTACCAGGCACAAAATTAATTACTAACAATTATTACTATGAAACATTAATCCACTAGACTGTCAGCTTTAAAGATCTGTCACAAGTCTGTTCCTGAACGTCCAGTTCCAGTTTCTTTGGTGTAAATTGTTATAATCACCATGAACTGTGTGTATTAGTGATCTGCTATCCCAGTTGGGAAGCACTGCCTTCTGAGGATACACATCAAAGAGACCCTTAAACTTTTACACTGCACACCCAAGATGTGTGCAAAGAGTGCAGCAAGGGAGACACACCTGTCCCACACCAGGGGCACTGCTCACAGCACATCAGGTGCTGAATTACTGACACACCTGAGGCCTGCAGTGGAGACGAGAAACCTGCTGGAGAGATCTCACACCAAGCAGCCAGGTGGCTTTGCCAATGCACAGAGAAAAATGGCAGAAGAAAATGAAAACAAAGGGCCTGCTTGCTTACCAAACTAGTTCTGTCAGAGCTTATGTCCCCTCAGAACAGAATGACAGGATGGGGGCTATGAAAAATGGGGAGCTGCCATTTTCCTCGAGGTGAAGTAATTAGAGAGGAATAACCATTTTTACCCTGTTTCCTTCAACCTATAAAAAGCACATTACAATCTCCTTCTCATCCATACCCAGCCTAACAAGCTTAAATTTTCCTTTTAATATATTGCATACACAGTATTATTCGGTGTATAAGACATAATCTGTCATTGCCTTTTGGGCAGTAAGAGAGACTCCTGCTGCTGACCCAAATGAGGCTTGAAACAGTAGCAGTAGCATGGTCATGAAAGTTAAGCATTTAATCAGTATAAGAAATTGAATGCTGCTGTTTCGAGTCTCAGCTCCACAAAGACAAGAGTCATCCTGAAAGGTCTTTAACACAGGAATAAATATACAGCTTGACCAGCTTGTATTCAGATTTCAGAATGTCTTTCCAAACTTCCTGAAGTAACTAGTGGAGAAAAAAATCATTTATACATAGGGCTACATTTTTCAAGTTTTACAAAAACATCCATAGGTACTGAAGCAACTTGGTAGCCTATAGAACCAAATGATCTCGTACATTTCAAGACAGATTCCAGAAATAAATCCTTGGTTATGCTAAGTTGGTCATAATTAATAAATGTAAAACATCAAAAGTACAAATCTAAATTATCACTGCTCAGAATATCCATCTTCATCTCAATGGAAAAATAAAATAATGTTTACATTGCTTGAATTAGACTACCAAAAAAACTACACACACACTGTTTTCATTTTCACACGGCTCTCGCTGCACTTCATAGTTTCCCCCCAAGATTTTCATCTTTCTAGAGGTGCTATCTGGTAGCCAAGCTCAGTGTACAGAAATATTTTTCAGGGGCATAAAACTATATTTTTCCCAATTATCATGATATTTCTCATTAATTCCTAACTTCATAACAATCTTTTCAGTGCATGTTCCTCAAAGCAGGATGAAGTATTCAGTACCTGCAGTGGCAATAAACCAAGTCACATTCCACATAACAACAGTATCTCCTCTTCTGAATATCCATTGATCATTGAAATTATTATAGACTTAAAGGAGCTCAGACTGAGCAAATATTCTGCAAGAACTGAGACCTGACTGTGCAGTGAAGCATGGCATGGAGGAGACTGACCATTAACTCAATCCAAGCTCATCTACTTGGTCTTCCTTTTTAACTTTCCAGCTTCTTCCATTCTTGTTAATACGGATTTCCAACACTTCTGACACAACTATAATAGAAGCAACAAAGCAGTAGGAATAGGAAGCAATAGGAATAGGGAGGTATCTGGAAATGTCTGTTTAATCTCCATTTTGATCTTCAGATCAAAATAATCCAAAAGCTCAAGACATGATTCATGATGATGGCAGCCCATTCCTAATTAAAGACTCAAAAGTGCAACCATCTCAGAAAGTTTGCTATTGCTAAACTGAAAAGTTCAACCAACACTTTTATAACTTATTTCTCTTTCCCATCTATCCTTGCTCTCTCTGCATGCACACTCCTCTTTTCCCCTTGTGTAAGCAGACGTCATCACCATTAAATGAGAGAAATTCTGGGAAACTTAGTAGAGGTGTCATATTTCAGACAATATTATTCTTCTAAATACATATTTTGATACATTTTTTCTTCCAGACTGGTTTTAGCTTTCTTCATTATTCCTAACAATTTCGTGCTAATGACACAGTGTTTGAACGAGTTATGCTAATAACTGTTCTAATAAGCTTCATCTCTGTTTTCTGATAGTCTGGCAAATTCCTACCAACTACTTCAAAATATAACTCTCAGACCTTCCTATGTTACAGCATAATTTTAATTCCAAGCCCTCTAAGAACATTTGCTTTTCTACATATTTATTTCCCAGCAGGTTCTTTAAAACATGTACTCACACTGCTTCCATACAGAGCAACACACCAAGCATGCTGCCAGCTCTAACAGCGTTAATCTTCTCCTGGATCAGCCACTGACTGAGCACTTCTGCTGCTAGAAATCCTCATACTGTCCCTTTTCTTTCTGTATGACTGAGCAAATCCAGTCAGAAATGTCTTCCCTTCTGCATTTGCAGATACACACAACCAATACTATGCAACATAACACCCTACTGTGTTGAATGTATGCCACTCTACACTGTTCAGCAGAAATAGTCCATGCTTTTTTATTTAGCCAGTTTATTTCCTCTTGCCACTTTTTCCCTCCACAAACTTAGCCACTTGCATTTTAATTAAGTCTGAAATCAGCATCATTTTTCTTTAAAATTTTTCCCTAAGTATTTCTATTTACAGTTTTCTCATGTCAAAAGGAATTGCATTACAAGTACTGAATTCTTCCAGAGTAAAACCAGAATGGAGCAAAGCAAAAACAGCTATTACCACTTGGTTTGCCAAGTTTAAAAAAAAATACCTGAGATATAACTAAATTAAAATACAGCATGACTTTATTTTTATATCTGTGAAATTGGCATTACACCAATACACCTGCATGAAAAATGCTGCCATTTAGAGAGGAAGAACATAATGGACTACCTCCACACATTTGCTCTCCTAAGAGAGGAAAAAACATAGTGTGAATTTTTGAAACTGTGAAGCAAGGAAGGAAATTTGTCCAGTATCCATATAGTTCTACATTTTTAGAAATCCTCCCTAAAGAGTAACTATGCACTTCCCAGAAAAGTCTTTGCAATATAAGATTAAATGACAACTGGCCAAATTACAATCAGTTTTTCATTTTTAAAACTAAGCTGCTGTAGTCTTCTCTCAAGTGTGACACCAATGGGACATTTTTGTCCCCTCCTCATACTAAGATGTGACGGGATCAGTTACCACCACACAATTGCAGCACAAACAAGAACAGGAGTTTTTGGAGAAGGAAAACAGGAGAGATGGGGAGGAGAAAGTACGAGAGACTAAAAATTCTGCACTACTTATTAGCCAGACTTTTCTCCCTAGTACAAATGAAAATTACAGAGGCAACCTGAAGAGAAAGCAAGGGAAAACAGCTTGGCCAACTCTGATGTAACATCTACTCCAATATCAGAAGACAGAGGGAGGCAGAGAAGAAACTGATTGATCTGCAAATCAAGGAAAATTAACTGGAGGGTTTTTGTTTTTCAAAAAGCTGCAATGTGAGATGACATAACTGAAGGCAGCATGAACTGGCTGGTGTCATTTATAATGAGAGAGACCAGTTATTCAACAAATACTTCACCCACCTCTTCCTAGGGCAAACTTTTCCCTTTCGAGTCCCACCTACACTCTCCTTTTCAAGGGACTTTAACATCGCACAGCCAAACACTGCCCTCAGTGTAACTTCTACAATCCCTAAACTTAGCAAGCTTCTATAAGCACATCACAATATTCAAAATCATTAAAATAAAATAAAAGAAATTGATCACTCAGCCAAGGTTGTTTATTGTCTGGATAATTACAGTAAGCTTTCACTGACATTGTATGTAAACAGCAACACGTGCTTCTTGACACTGAGCTCACTGATATGACATTGTCCTTCTCAACTGGCATCACCAACTCTAAAAAATTCAAGTTTGTATGGAAGATTGCATCACACACTTATTTTTCTTAAAGCTTTATAAAGCAGAGAGAGCATTTCAGCACAGCAAGTTTATTTGCTACCAACTGCAGCATTAGCTGAGCTGCACAAAACTTCAAATTCAGCCAGGTGAAAATACTTAAGTTCTTTGGCAAATATGATGGGAATTCTACAGTTTAGAACATTTAAAACCTCAAACAGTTAAACCACAAAACTGTTATCAAACCATACCATCAAGATCTCACAGGCTTGCTACAACTGGTTCCAAAGCCCAACCTACGCAATGAAAATAAGCAAATTATGTGGAATCACAAAATTTCACCTATGGTTCTTGTTCTGTTGCCTTAATATTTAATAAATATAATTAAATTAATGTCATCAATCTTTAGGAGTGAGTACAGAAAGCAACAGTAAGAAAACTGAAGATTATCTTAAGCATCAACAGTGGCAAAAAGACTAACAAGCAAAGAAAAACCTGCTTACTGAAACTGTGTCTCAATAATCACAGTCCCTTGAGAATGTATGTTTAGTATATTTTATGACTAAAAGTGCTGAGATGTGAATGTGTTCTTCCTTGGAAAAATTATCTGCTATCTAAAATGATTAAATATATCTATATACAATATAGAT